>JAUBOD010000210.1:5756446-5766848 GCA_032353885.1 Nothura maculosa | reverse complement strand
GGGAAGCTTGGATTCCAGCAGAGCATGAGCAGGGTCATCCCAAAGCCCACGTAGGCCTGGGGCTTTTCTCCAGCAGAGACTACAACACAACCTTTAAGGAGAATATAAGAGGGTGTATTCAGAGCTGTCTTTCTGCTGGCACACACCCCCAGTTCCTGGGAGTCCCCAGGTTAGGAACTTCCTTAGGCAGAGCTTGCACTATGGATGTGTTCAGCAGGCAATGGTCCTTGCAGTGGTTTGCCTGCAGCTCGGCAAAGTGCTGTACAAAAAACACACCGTTGGCACCAAAGCTGCCGCTGCAGAGTTGTGTTTGGTATCTACTGGTTTCTGCTTAGTGAGAAGCTGAGAATAATTGTTTGCCCTGATTTTTTTAGATCTGTCTCTGGTCAGGCTACTTTCCCTGACTGAATAGTTCTTAGCTGTGTAGTCCTCCCTCTACAGAAGTCATCCCTCATCTCTGTACTGGTGGTCTCTGTTCTCAGTCCCACTGTGTCTACAGTTACTGTAGATCTACTGTAAATGTGCTGTAGATTAGGGGTCAGTCACTGTGAAGGTTGTTTCTCCTGTGGTGGTTGGTTTGCCCATAGGGGCCAAGCAGAGAGGGCCCCCAGAGCAGAGCAGATGGGCGATGGGGACATAGTGCCCAGGTGGTTTGGTGGGCAACGAGGGCTCCTCTGTGGCTGCCAGGCTGTGCAGCTGAGTCTAGGGCTTGCCAAGGAGAGATGGGTCACCCCAGAGAACATCAGGACCTTGTGTCCTTCTGTCATCTAAGGTGGCTGCATTTTCCAGTGGGCCCTGGTGAGAGTCTGCACAAGGCAGCCCTTTCCCCACATCTTTCACCAGGACTTGAAGCAAGGAGTGAATGTGGCTTAGATGAGAGCTGTGGTCTGGTGTGGAAGGGCAGGTGGTGGATTGCAGCAGCAGGAGGGACCTTACGCTCTGAGCATGTTACTGTGTTAGAGTATGGGGTTGGGGCTCAGTAAAGTCCCTCATGTGGCAAGAGCTCTCTTGGGCTTTTCCCAACATTGCCGTGGCTCATCTGGCTGGTGGAGAAGCTCCCCCTCTCCACAGGTGACTGGACAGAGGCAGCCTCATGTCCCAGGTCTGGGCAGCCTTGCTCTTAGCCTCAGCTGTGGTGACATAGTTAGTCCTAGCTCTAGCCAGGCTGCCTGAGATCAGGTGGGCTGTAGAAGGCAGCCAGGGCCAGGTCTATGTTGCTGATAACACAAGGTCCCGGCAGGGCCGAGTGCATCCGTAGATGGAGGTGCCCCTGCTCGGCCCCGCTCCGGGGTGTAGGCAAAGCACTAATATCTCCAGCTTTGTTCTTGCAGTGGGAAAGCAAGTCTGCTCTCCAAAAGAAATGTTAAGAAGACCGATTCAGGGAAAAGTGATGGTGCCAACTATGAGATGCCAGGATCTCCTGAAGACGTGGAGAGAAACCAGAAGATCCTTCAGTGGATCATAGAAGGAGAGAAGGAGATCAGCAGGCATAAGAAAACAAACCATGGGTAAGGGCTGGCAGAGTAAGGAGTCTTCACACTGTTTTATGGCATCCTCTGCATAAGGCATAAGTTATCAGAGGGACCTGGGTGCCTGCTCTAGGTGCTGCAGCTGCAGTGGTGGCTACGTGGGGACCGAGTGCCAGAGCCACAGGCAGCTCCAGGCACCCATGGATCACATGGCACCTTTTGCTGCTGGTGCTGGGGAACAGTGAGCACGTTTGTGCAGCATCTTTTTCGCCCAGACATGTGGAGAGGCTCATGGAGAGGCTCAAAGCCTGGAAACGGTGGCTTCCCACACTGACGTGTCCTTGGGGAGATCCTGCTGGGTGAATTTTGTGAATATTTGAATTGCCTTTTATTGGTTTTATTTATAGACATTGTGTATTTCATGAGAGTTGTGTGATCTTTATGTTAAGTTTGGGTCAGTAACTCTGGTATCTCAGCAAAATGCCAGAATAGACAATCATTTGCTCCCTTGAAGTCTTCTCTAGAGGCAGAGAGGTAGCTCTGCTGTGAGAATCTTCCCAAGGGTGACTGAGTAACCCTGTGTCCAGCTCCAGAAGAACTAGGACCTGTTAGTAACAACTGTGCAGGTGTGAACAGGTTTGGTGGTTCATGTCAAATGTTTGTTTTTGTGTGTAGATCTTCAGGTGCTAAGAAGCAGCTGTCCCATGACCTGGTCCGACCCCTCTCCATCGAGCGACCTGTTGCTGTGCATCCGTGGGTCAGTGCCCAGCTCCGGAACGTCGTCCAGCCTTCTCATCCCTTCATCCAAGATCCTACCATGCCGCCCAATCCAGCCCCGAATCCTCTCACCCAGCTGGAAGAAGCTCGCAGGAGGTTGGAAGAGGAGGAGAAAAGGGCTGGAAAGCTGCCCCTCAAGCAAAGGTACAGTGAGACACTGATTGCAGGGAGACTGCTCTGGAGGTTGGAGCTGGGGGAGAAGTCCACCATGCTCTGCCCTGGTTTTGAGCTTCCAGGGCCAACTGGACCTAGGCATGTGCAGAGATGTCTCTGTGTCATGTCCCCTCATGATCGTGCCAAAACTCACCTGGTGGCTGCAGAGAGGGTCGAAATGCTCCTGTTGGTTGTGCAGAAAGGGCTGAGTAGGGGTGAAGATCTTCC
Organism: Nothura maculosa; assembly: GCA_032353885.1. Lineage (NCBI taxonomy): Eukaryota > Metazoa > Chordata > Aves > Tinamiformes > Tinamidae > Nothura > Nothura maculosa. The sequence continues at coordinate 5,764,221 of JAUBOD010000210.1, read as the reverse complement.
AAAGGAGCAGAGCAAATGGAGCCTGTGCAGAAGGTGCACGTGACAGGGCCGCGCTCTCCTGCAGTGATAGCCACCCTCCAGCTGGAGCTTTCTTGCCCATTTGCTCCATGTCTGCATCTCCTGCAGGCTGCTGGCCAAGGTTACTTGTGGCCCCTGGATAGGGACGGTGCCGTCAGTCCTGCCCTTGCAGAACTGACTCCGTGTCCAAGCCACTGGATCGTTTTGTGACTCAGCTTAATGCCTGGTGCAGGGCTCCTTCTCCTGCTCCTGTGTTGGCTTTCAGGGAAGATGGAGAGATTGTTCAGTGCTTGCAAGGCACATGCAGCATTCAGATGAAAAGCATTTTAGAAGTGCAAGATAATTAATGTTAACTGCTAAAAGCTCTTTGTTGACACCGAATATCTTTCACAGTGGGGATTGCATGTAGCCACTTCAGTGCTTTATAGCTGTGTTCTAAAAGCTTGAAATTTTGGAATCTGTCACATAGAAACACGAGTGTAATTTTAAAAAGAAGCTCTTGCAGTTGCTGATCTCCAACTATTTTTGCTTGCATTGACTGTCTAATAGACTTATGTCAGGGCAGTGATTGAAAGCCAGGTAATTAGAGGATTCTTCCAAGTCAGGCCAAGCCATGTTTATTTTGATCTACCTGTCAGTTGCTGTAATGGGGTAGGAATTATTAGTGGAGCTGTTTATAGTGGTATTAAATTCATGTATCCTCCCCAGAAGGGTCTAGATGCAGATGCACACTTTGGAAATGCTGGCCAGAGCTATATGCATATTTAATTAACGCTGCTAATTACAATTTGGCAAGTGTAAAAGTAGCTTCTCTAGAAGCCCCGTGGCATCGCAGCAAGTGCCCTGCAAACCAGCAGGAGAACAGGCTGAGCCATCAACCTGCAGAGAAACAAGGAGCAGCGTTTAACGGGAGGGAGCTGTTAATGAAAAGCCATGTGCCCGTGTCCAGGAGCCCCATGACAGGACACAACAGTCCCCAGGGAGCCAGGGATGGCTACGTGTGGAAATGGCAGGGATTTTGTTTTGGCAGGCGCCAAAACCTGGCTGAACCTCTGTGGTGGCCCTGAGCTTCAGGATCTCTACTTCATTGTGTGCTAAGAAGTACTGCAGGATTAAGTGTCATATATGGAGTGATCTCTGTTTCCAAGCAAGCTCTGTTGTGGAGATCCCTCTCCTAGTGACTGTCAGGTTTTTAGGGGTTTTTCTTGGATGCACAGCCAGTTTTTCAGGCAGTTCCTGTAGGAACTATAGCACAGTTCACCTCTGCTCCCAGCTAGATGGAGTGGCTCTGCAAAAAGATTATTATTCAAGCAGTGAAAGACTGTTCTAAACACTCCAGAAAAGAAAGAAAAAAGAAAAAAAATAGTTAGCATGCGCTTGGTTTAGAATTGATTTAGCTGTGCCAGACTTGAAAGAGGACAAGAGCTGGACACTGGGTTGCCTCCCAGGTACCCCCTGCCTGTTGTATTTTGGCTTTTGAAGCTGTTTAGCCCTAGGGCTGATTTGGGGCTCCATCCTGTCCATGCTGAGCACCTCACTCCACATCCCAGCTGGGTCCAAGCACCACGTGGCCACAGTTGGTGTCCTGGTGACACGTCAGCTGCCGCGGTGCATGGGCAGATAATGGCAAAGCACAAGTCAAATCAGTGCTGCACTAAACCTCTCTGTTTTGTTCTCAGATAACATTTCATGCTCGTGACAAACGTAGCAAAGGGAGCTGATCCCAGAATGGGGAATATAGTGTTACTTGCCTATATTTCTGCAAGCAACCCCAGTGAGGACCCAGGAGGGTGGTGCAGGTGGGAGCTTTGCATGAGGATGCTCTGAGGGCAGCTGTGAGGCACATCTCAACACGAGCTGATGAAACAGCACACTTAATGGTAGCCCATCTGGGCAAGAAACGGTCTCAGGAGACGATGAAAGCAGAGATGGTTGTGATCTCTTGCTCTCCTGAAAGGAATACTTGAAAAATTAACATTTTCAGTGATTCCTTATTCATCAGCCTGTTAGAAATCTGCTGCTGCGGTGCTGGACACGTGTGTGCCCTGTGGATGTGGGGTGTTCCCACGAGACCCTGTCCCTTCCTAAAGAGGACATGTAGGGTTGGCTCCATCCCTGTCTCCTCCTTTGGGAGCTGCCTCCAGTCGAGCACGTTCTTGTTGTTTGTTTTGAGCAGCCTGAGCCCTCCTCCTGCCACCAGTGAGTGGAGAGAATGGCTCGAACAGCACCCTGGTCTCCCATGGCCCTCGTCCTTCTGCTGTGTGGCAGGAGACAGGGAGGGCTGGCAGCTGGGACCGGTCTCACACGGTTCCTCACGCTGCTCATGCTCTCATTGCAGTGCTGGGTGGTGGCAGCTCTCCCTGGTGTGGGGCTCTGCATTTTGTATCTCCCCTGGGAGTTTGCAGACCAGAGGAGACCAGCCAGATACTGTGGGTGGACCACGAGAGAAGCCCAGAAGGCTTTTGGTGGGACGGCACCTGTGGAGGTCTCCAGTTCAGCCTCTTGCTCTGAGCGGGGCTGCAGGTTGCTCCAAGCCTTGTCCAGCCACGTTTTGGGGATCTCTAGGGCTGGAGGTCCCAGCACCTCTCAGTGCCCGGGTAGGGTGTGAAGTTGTGTGCCCCGGACCCTTGGTGCGGGGTCCCATGGGCACCCAAGCAGCTCTCTCTTGTTTGTGACTCCTTCCTAGCCGAGTTAAGAGAAGCTGAGGGACTGTGAGGTTTTCCAGCCCCCTTCATTTAGTTCCTGGCACGCAGGGTTCGCAGAGCTTGCCTCCGTTTATGACCCATTTTTCCTTTCAATGCCTGCCTTTTTTTCCCCCGGATGATTCATTTTCTTCATGTTTTCCTAGCTAAAGGGCATCCTGTGCTTTGATATGGGGATGAGAGAGGCTTGGAACGCGCTGCTGGCACCGGGAGCGGAGCCTCCTCTTGGGATAGCACATCTTCCCCGGAGCTCTCCCAGGCGGAGCACCGGGAACGGTGTCCAGCTGATCCAGAGGCCTTCGGAAGCCGTGGAAGGTTTTGCCCTGGCCTTGGTGGCCGGTGTTTGTGTGGGCAAGGCCGTTCCAAAGGGGCTCTGCCCGCGGGCCGGTGTTTAAAAGTTAGGGCCGCAGTCATTTCCAAGACTGCCCTTAGCTCATGTGCTTGACAGGCTCTGTTTTTATAGCAACTTTCCAGTCGTATGAATACAAAATCATCATTTTCATCCAGTACGCTTTTTAAAAAATAATTATTAAAGCTGCCAAATTTGCTTTATGCGATTTTTGAAAGAGAAGGCTGCCTCTGGCCAGGACCACACATGCCAAACTGCAGATTTGTGCAGGCTGCTTAAATGTTTGTGCAGCATTTGCAGTGCCCCAGATGAGAGGCACTCAAGAAGTGCCTAATATCTTTATTTTTATTGTTGCTCCTTTTGTCTACCCGTGTAAATGGGGTTAGGACTGATGGACACTTCCAACCTAATGATGGCACCGCGTGGCATGGGACCACAGTGGCTGGGCTGAAAGCAGCATCCCAAGAGTCAGGAAACCTCAGGAGAGATTTTAAATCTGTTTTGGGGATGGCATCCACCGTGGCCAGGGAGTTTGTCAACCGGTTTAACAGTTTGTTAGCCAGGAGCCCAAGGAGGCCTTGCCACCCGAGGGGACAGCACCGGATGGGCCCCCAGGCGCCGTCCCGCTGCTCTGCACGGGGATGGAAGCACCTTCCTCCCCACTGCGGCTTGGAGCTGCCTCCTGCTGCTGCAGGAGGAGGCCCTGGCCAGCGGAACCGGTCCTGCCTGCACAGTAGGACACTCAAAAGCCCTGCCGAGCTCCTGTGGCCGCCGGCGCAGCGGGCTGGAGCCGCCAGCGCTGCGTGTGCCGCGGCCGGCGCTGTGGCGCTGGCGGCCGTGCCCTGGGAGCAGAGCCCCGAGCCCTGGGAGCAGAATGTGCCCTGTCTGCCATGACAAGGAGGCTCTGGCCACCACAGGGAGCAGCCCTGGGAGCAGAGCCGGGGGTCTTGGGAAGCACCTGCCCTGTCTGCCATGACGAGGAGGCTCTGGCCACCACAGGGAGCAGCCCTGGGAGCAGAGCCGGGGGCTCTCGGGAAGCACCTGCCCTGTCTGCCGTGACGGGGAGGCTCTGGGTGCCGTGGGGCTGAGCCCTGGGAGCAGAGCCGGGGGCTCTCGGGAAGCACCTGCCCTGTCTGCCGTGACTGGGAGGCTCTGGGCACCACGGGGAACAGATCTGGGGTGCTCTTGGGAAGCACCTGCCCTGTCTGCCAAGATGGGAAGGCTCCAGGCACCGTAGGGAGCGGCTCGTGTGGCTCATTGTGTCCTTAAGCACAATGTAATGGAAGCACCGAGCAGTTCCCTGCAGGTGCCAGGCGCTGGAAGGGACAGGCCAACCTGCCACCCGCAGTGGTACCCGAGCCGTGTCCCTCGCCATGTGGCCCCGAGCGGGCGCTGAGCGGCTCCCTCGTGTCCTTGCCCGGCAGGTTGAAGCTCCAGAAGAGGCCGGTGAGCGGCGCCTCGCAGCCCTGCGAGAACATCGTGGTCGCCTACTACTTCTGTGGAGAGCCCATCCCCTACCGCACGCTCGTCAAGGGCCGCGTGGTGACGCTGGGCCAGTTCAAGGAGCTGCTCACCAAGAAAGGGAACTACAGGTAAAGGCTGCGGGTCCTGCCCTTCCAGGAGGGCTCCCACGGGAATGAGGCACCGCCTTGCTAGGGGAGCTCCCTGCACTGGAGAAAGATAAGGCCGGAAGAAGGCTCCCAGCTGGGAGCTGATTTAAAATAAGGGTAGGAGCGTTGATTGCAGCAGGAATCCTGCCCATGTCATGTCTTTGTTTTGAATTTATTTGCAGCACTCGGGTTTGGTTGTTGAAGGGACTAGATACAGGAACATGGGAGACTTTGTCCCAGAAAGGTTCTCCATCAAAGTCTGGGCCTTAAACAAAAGGTGCCGAGTTGCTCTGCAGCTCCCCATGGGGTCCTAGGCTGGTGTCTGTCCATACTCAGTGATGTTGGAGTTGCTCAAAGAGGACTTAGCAGAGGAGCCCTCTTGGCTTCCCGAGCCATTCCAGCTCCTCCCAAGCTTTCCTCCTGTGAGGCCAGGGAGCTGCCCAAGTCCCAGAGCAGCTTTGTGCTGCATAGCAGCCCAGCACGACACACATCTCTCTCCAAGTAACCGTTTCCAAGCTGGAGATGCTGTGGGAAGCTCTGCCTCAAAACACTTTGGGGTTTCATCAGCCGGGTTATCTCCCTCCTCTGCTTTTGAGAGCTATGGATGCTCCTGCATTTAAGACTTGTGCTGCTGAATAGGCCCAGCATTAATCCTGGCCACTGTCTCTCTGCTTTTACAGGTATTACTTCAAGAAAGTGAGCGACGAGTTTGACTGCGGCGTGGTCTTCGAGGAGGTGCGGGAGGATGACACCATTCTGCCCATCTTCGAGGAGAAGATCATCGGGAAGGTGGAGAAGATCGATTAGGCCCCGAGGCTGCCCAAAGCCCTAAGGAGAGGACTGTGAAAGACTCGGGGAGCGGGGGCACGGGCCTGGGGCGAGCGCTGGCGCCGCGGCCCCCGCAGTGCCGCCCTGGGCAGCCCTGCTCCTCGCCAGCACCTGCGCGAGCTCCGAGCTGCCAGTGCAAGTCGTTTCACCCCACGAACCTGCCAGTGGGAGCCCCAGCCTGGGCTCCCTCTCCATACCGAATATAAGTGTAATGTAGCATTGTACAGTGCATTAGAAAGTGTAATATGACCTTGTTTACTAAAGCTGCATATTTTTGATATATTGTAATAAAAGGAAAATATTTCCAATGTCACAGTGCTCTTCTGTGAATGTGCAGCACCCAGGTCCTGCAGAGCTCACCCAGAGCACCCAGCCCTCGTCGGCCCGGGTGGGCTCGTGGCCACGCGTAACCCTGGCCGCTGCCCTGCGGCCACTCTGTCCCCAGTGCCGCCTTCCCACCTTGCCAAGAGGATCGTGGAGCTGTTTCCAGCAAGTCAGACTCTCCCATCCCTGACAGACCTGCCTCCTGGACATGGTAGGATGGATTTTTTTTCTCCTGAGGGTTTTGGCAACTGAGTAAATGCGGGAGGGAAGGCGCCTCTCTGCCAGACCCCGTGCCCGGCGCTTCCCATCTCCCTGCTCACAGAGCTCAGGGGCGCAGCAGCGAGCGGTGCCGGCTCCTGCTCTGCGTGGCCGGGGTGGCAGCCTGGGGCTCCCCTCTCCCAGCCACTGCCCCTCCGTGGTGGCACCAGCGCCTTGGCTCCCAGCAGGGCCCTGCTGCCAGCGTCACTGCACAGTGCTGAGATCAGGCTCTGGGCAGGGGAAATGTAATGGGAATGGGAACCCGTGGAGCAGGTTCAGTCTGAGGACGAGAGCTCTCCTTTGGTCTGTCTTGTGGAGAGGCCGCAGGAGGGCCCTGCAGCCGCTTCCTGTGCCCGTGGCAAAGGGAGCTGTTGGTGTTGATGGGGGCTCTTGCAGTCACCCACACGGGCAGTGCTGCAGGTGGCACCTGGGACATTCCTGCCAGCTCAGGGGCTGCCCTGTGTCCACAGGTCCCATCGGCTCCTGCACCCACACACGGAAACCACAGGGATCCCCTGGCCTCTGCATGTGGGGGCGGGTTCTGTGCTGGTGCCCACCCTGGCACCTCCATGTGCCACCTCGAGGGCCAAGCAGGGCTCACCCTGTTGAACATGTTACCCGGTGCCTTTGACCCATGGTTCTGTGACTTGCTTTTCACTGCATGAAATGCAGCAAAACCTGCAACCACTTTCAGCCAGGGAGCAGCACTAGGAATGTTTTCTTTCTCATTTTTTAAGTTCTGATCATGGGGTGTCTAGTGAGGTGGTTAGCATAGCTGAGACTTCCACCTCTGCTGTTTTTTTGGGGGATCCCCTGTAAATATGTGCATTTGCAAAGCACAGCAGCCTCTTGCTGCCCCGGTGGCATCTCCCACACGTCCTTCTGTGCTGACTTTTACCATGATCTTTTCGAAGGTAGTTGGATAAAATGAAATAAAGCCCCATAAAACCCTGTGCCCCAAGAGCCGCTGGCTCCTTCCTTCCCTGCAGAGACATCCCGGCCGTCGCTCGCTGGGTGAGTGCTCGGGGGTGGCGCAGGTCAGGCCCTGGCTTCAGCCTGGGCTGCCCACGTGTCCAGGCTGGGAGACCACGGGTGCTTTTGAGGGGTGCCCTGGGGGTGGCCGGGCTGCTCGCAGCCCAGCAGGGCCCAGCATCGTGGTTAGGGATGTGGGGACAAGGGAGAGGGGCTGGGGAGAGGGGCAAGGGAGAGGGGCCCACAATGCTCTCGTCTCCCTTCTCTGGCTCTGCTGCAGCCCTGGGGCTGCCACGTGGCCGTAGGAGCCCGGGGGACACGGGAGAGAACCCGGACGGTTCCTGCAGCAGCCCTGTCCCTGCACTGGGACAGCCCTGGCAGCAGCAGGAGGGCCGGGCTGGCGCTGCCATCCGGGCTGCCCACCCGAGGCAACGGCTGCCCCCAGGGCTGCACAGAGTCACGGCAGGACCGGAGGCGACGAGACCCCATGGGGGAAGCTGAGGCTCTCCGGGGTGTCCCAGGGCTGTGCCCAGGACAGGGCACGGTGCCCAGGAACCTGCTGACTCGAGACCTTGTGAGGGTCCAGGGTAGGCAGCACCTTAGGACAGGCCTAGGGCAGCAGAGCAGAGCGCGGCAGCACGGAGCCGATCCCGGCGCTCTGCCCTGCACCGCTGGGCAGCTGGGGCACAGCTGGGGCACAGCTGCAGACACAGA
>JAUBOD010000210.1:5725906-5736031 GCA_032353885.1 Nothura maculosa | reverse complement strand
ACCGCGTGCCATGCTGCTGCTGACGGCTCCAGGACAAACAGCAGCAATGTCAGAGGCAACAACCCAAAGCTGCCCACACGCTGTGCCAAGGCAGCGCTCCTGGGCAGCCCCGTGACTTTGCTCATCGAGTCGGTAACTCCTTGTCCTCCACACACCTGGGCTAAGGACAAGAAAAGCTGGGAATGTCCAACAGCCCAGGACATCATGAGGATGCTGTAGGGCCAGAACACGCACGCAGGTCAGTCTGCTCCTAAGTCAGAAGCATGTGCAGACCTCACACCTGCAGAGCTCTGCAGAGTGCTAGAGAGGGAAAAGGGAGCAGATCTGTCCTATTCCCGATCAAGGTCTGGCACAGAGCAGCCATTCAGCAGCACTCACCGTTTCATTTCCTGCCATCTGGTAATCCCCCCAGAAGAGGAAGGTGGACCGGTGATCAGCAGTTGAAAGTGTGGCTGGTCCTGGGCTCTCAGCTCTCGAGTTCAGCTTCAGGTCCCACTGGATTGCTCCAGACCCAGCCTCAACAATCATGACCTAGAAGGGAAGAAAGAAAAGGAAGTTAAAGCAAAGGAAAAGGTCAGGTCAGCTGTCTCCCCTATAGGGCTATGGGAAGAGGCATCTGCTATGCGGCCAAACAAGGTTAGACTTGAAGCTGAGCATCACAGAAGTGTTAGGCCTGAAACAGGCCAGGTCAATAAAGTCACAAGTTCTTCAGGCTGTATCAAGGGGTTCAAAGCTCTGTCTTTGAAGTCACTTGCTCAGAAGAGAATTGAAGTGTCTTCAAGAATTTGCTGAAAAACATCTGTCCTAGCCAAAAACTGCTACAACCAGCTAGAGAGACAGAGCATCCTACCAGCTGCACCTCAATTCACTGCTTGCTTGCACTGGAGAGAGAAAAGGGAAGCTAAACAGAGAGCTTGCAAACCTTCTTCCTGTTGGGTCCAATGTCACTCTCAAGGACAATACCAAGAACATCAGGTTTGTAGTATCCAAGCAGTGGCTCACTAGCAGAAAAGAGAATGGACAGATCATAACACACCCTGAGAAAGTGCCTCGTTCTTTTAGAGCAGTCTGTATCCTCCCAACAACTCCCCTACTGCTTTAATGTTACAGCTTAGCCTGGGATCACTCCCAAATCCGAGCCCAGCCATAAGAGACATATTGCAGGAAATGGAATGATTCAAAGTTTGGGCTCCTCCATTTTGAAGCTCACGGACACCACGAAATGCAAAAAGCACCATCCAGATATGAACACAGAACAGCCTTTTATGTTTTGGATGAAACAACACAATACCATATTGTTACAACAGATTATATACAACACAATCCTGAGACAACATCCCACAGCATTATTTCATCCAGGACAACAATGTTGCTAGGAAAATGAAATACCAAACTGCTCCCACAATAGCTAGCCTTACCTTATAATACCAGACGTGTTGAGGGTCCACAAGTTCTGAAGGTTTTTTCCACTGACCAGCACAGTCATCTCTGACTTTACGATCAAGATGTTCTCTCCTGACCCACTAGGAATTTTTACCAGGTAACGAATGTCCCCAGAGCTAAAAAGAACAAAGAAAGGACTGGTTTTCTTGGCTGCAGATGCTGGCTTGTTCTACATAGTAAAATGTCAGAGATCAAGATAACAAAAGCCAAGCTCAGCCTACAGGTGAAGCATCAGACCCTGCAGTTGTTGCACATGGGACACATCATCCAAGGTGGTCTATATGCAAGTAAGAAACCCCAGGTTGCTTTCTGTGAGGCCCTGACAAGGGCATCAACATCAGCACTCCTGCAGAGGCCCTAATGGGTACCCAGGTCAACAGCAAAATAGCCAGAAAGGAGTGAAGTCAAAGCAAGTCATTCCATCAGGAACACCCTCTACCCCACCAAAACTGAAGACACAATGTCCTACCCGAGGAGGGGTAAGCGGTGTGTTGTGTGGTCGATGCTCTTCTCCCACTGAGCTTCTTGCTGAAGCTTGGGAAGCTTCATTTCCATCCCAGTTGCTGCCCTGTAGAGATTTTTCAGGGAGTATCCATAGACAGAGTTTGCTGTGCAGAGAAAGCAAGAAGGAAGTAGGTAAGTGCCCCTGTTTGGCACTGTACAAATTTCCAGACCACATCTGAAATGAAGCTGGCAGAGCAACTGTAATTTTAGGGCTTATATCATACAGTTGTAGCTGTATTTTGAGACTCAAGTTTCCTTTTGAACATCTTCCATAGTAATTACTTGTGATTTAAATGACTATTTAAATCTTAAATTTCCAACTTTTTCTTTCAAACAAAATTACTATTTACTGCTAGTTAAGTATGCAAGATATCTGAATTTAAGAAGAAGGGCTCCTCCCCTTGGCCTTGAAAAGATCTTTTACTAGTTGAAAGCACAACACACTTTTCGAGATTTACAAAATATTCTTTCAGGCCACTGCTTAGAAATGACTAATTTTACAGTTATAATCACTCTTTTGATTAAAGTTTCTGAATTTTAATCACAAACAGATTCCCACCTGTATAGAAAAGGAAGTAGTAGGAGTCAGGCTTCGGAACAAATCTGATGTAATGAGCGTTCCCATCCACGTTCAGGCTTTCAGGAGATCCTATTGGCTCACCATTTTTTCCTGAATGGATGAATGTCTTAATCTACACAGGAAGAAGAAGGAGAAAAACAAGATAAAACAAAAACACAGACACAAGGGTTAAGGCTGCACCGTACTGATACTGCTCAGACTTCAGGAGGTTTCCAAAGGTTCTGAGTGGCTGATCCTGAATAACAATTGAGCGGGAACAGCATAAGCTGAAGAGGCAAAACCTCTCCTGATCCTGGGAGGAGTGGCCACAAGGTACCAAGGTACGGGATTCTTCTGCTGGGAACACTTCCCAACACAAGGTACAGGATCCTTCTGCTGGAAATCTGCTTCCAGCAGAGCTACTTGTGACAGGATTTCCCATCTCTGCTGGCCCCTAGATCCAGGCTGGGACAGCAACTCCCATCACAGCTAAGGACAGTGAAGATCAATTCCTGCCTACTGAACCATGGCCGAGATGGAGAAGACCTAAAGGCAGAACCAAGTAGTTGACAAAGGAGGGGGAAACTTCACTATTCATAGTCCTGGCATTGCCTGCACACAGTTCTGTGCTGCTAGGCCAGTTAATACAGCTCTGCTTCCCTCCCCGCAAGCCTGGCAAGGGTTGGGAAGACTCAAGGTCGAGGCACATAGGAGCTCTGCTACATATTTTAAGGACCCTACTCTACTCCTGCTGACACCATCAGGAGTCCATGCAGAACAGAAGGCCTTTGCGTTTCTTTATATTCTTTGTGCAGGTACCAGCACAACAGAATCTACTGAAAACATTTCAGCTGGGAGAGCAAAGACATAAAACGAGGATCAGATTTAAATGGCTGAGAAATAATGATGATCTAGAGAGAACAACATACACAAGGCTAAAGAGAAACATGAGACAAAGAGAAACTGCATCCATGAGAGATGGCAAGTCAGGCAGGAAACAAGGCCCTTTCCTATTCCTTGCAAGGAAGAAACTGGGCAACAGAACATCTGTTCTTGAAGTGAATCTGGAGAGTCTGGTGGGAGAAGAAGGGATTGAGCTGGGAAGAATGAAGGGCAGAGCTGGACAGGCAGCAGCACATCCATGTCCAGCAGCTCTTCCAGCCTCCTGCACTGGGAGCAGACCCCTCCTTGTGCCGAGCAGCTTCCCCTTCCCATGCAAGCAGCACTTCAGCAGTGGCCCCAGGACAGTGACAGCCAATGACATTCATATAACAAATGGGAATACACCACACAAATAAAAACACACCTTACTCACTGCACTCTTTAATAACTCTATGAGCTGCTACAGGCAATAATAAAACATCCTTTTTTCGGATGTATTTATGTTGAAGTTCACAGCAGGTCATCCAGACTTGCAGAAAAACAGCCGACTAGACCCACTGCTATCCGAGCTCACAGACCCTTCCCCACGGGCTGCCCAAAGCTCTACCAGTTCAGGAAACAGCAGCATAATCTAATCAGAAGAATTAATGTTCAACCCGAGCCCTTGTTAGCAGCAGAATTAATTTACTTAAGCACTAAACCTCCTTTGCAACAGGACTGCCTTTTTCCGAGCTGCAAAGCTCTACTTGAGCAGGGCACATCTTGTCTTCTTCCTCAATAACAATAAATAAATAAAGGCGTAGTTTTAAAGTTGACAGAGCTCTTGCCAGGTCCCTTGGGAAGGACGGAGGGAGGAGCAGGAGAGGGGAGGGTTTCATACCAAGAGAGCTAGATAAGTTAAATGGGAAACAAACCGTTACGCAGCTCTGCAGAATAGAAGCTGCATTCAAACATTTCTTGGCTGCCTAAGGAAAAAAATAAAGTTGAGAAATCCTGAGATAACTGGGATGACAAGTAGCAAAAAGCAACAAGGGAAGAAAACAAAGGAGAAACGTAGGAGTAAAAGAGGGCAGAATTTCTGATGACTCTGGCAGTGACACTGCCTCGGGCAGCAAAACTGAAGCTGCTTACAGGGAGCTCTGGCATGAGACCACAGGGCACCCACTCCTCTGATCCAACCTGCCAGGAGGCAAAATTTCTGCATGCTTTACACAGGACAGACTGTAATGCAGAAGATGCTGCATTACACAAACACAGAATTACTCGTATAAACACACTGTGAGCTGCACAACTCTTCCATCAGAGAAATGTGATGAGCGTTATGGAACAGAGATAAAACCATATCACTAAATGAGCCTTAGTTAGTATTAACCAGCACAGTGGCACCAGGAAGAGGGCAGAACAGAGCACAGGCTCCGATTGGAAAGGCATCAAAAAGGCCGATACTTGCACAGAAGCGCTGGCTGAGAGCCCTTTGTAAGTTAAGCCCCTACCCTTTGATGTGGGAGTCAAACCTGCCAGGGTTTGTGCACTTCCATTTCTCATCTTGCCTGGGCTCGTTCCACACGCAGCCTTTGAGCACGGAGTGAGAAGCACAGGCTGGGAAGGAGGGTACCCCAAACTCAGAGGCTTCTGGGCAGTTCCCCCAAGATGTCAACAGTGGGATCAATGTTATGCCTTGTAGCGTAGGCAGAGGCTTTATCACAGGTTGAGAGTGACATACCTTATTTTCTGTGGCAATAAAGATTATCAGGTCCTGAACACCATCACTATCCACATCTGGAATCACTGACAAGGGAGTCAGCACAGTATAATTAGCTCCAAAGTCACTGGACTGTCTCCATTGAACTTCCCCTAGAAGACATTGTTATTGGGAAACATTCACTAACATGCACTTCATGGTGAAAGGTTTTTAAAAGTCCTTATCCTCAAAGTACTTTGCAGGAGCCAGTCATTCACAGCCCTTTAGCAACAAATCAAATTTATACCTGACATGAGATGTTTTGTTGTATTTCTGTATTTCAACTAAGTTCCAATATCTAGGATTTCAGCTGATACTGGAAAATAATCCGAGTTGCCTGCAAAAATACACCCTAGGCAGAACCCAATCAGCAGGTCACAAAAACATCTTGCCTCTCCTGGCTGTAGCTTGCAAGCTCCCCAGCACGTTCACAGCATGTTCACAGCAGATCACGTTCTTTGTGATCTGAAAAAATTGAAGCTGTGTGATGAAATTTGTGTGGAGAGCCCTTGAGGACCACAAAAAAGCTGAGCTCTAATCCGAGTATGCCGGCTCCTCCAGAGAAAATGTTTTCCTGGAACTTGACTCCTGCAGCTCTTCCCAGCTGACACGGTCGCTCACCATGCAGTTGTAATCAAAAGTTCTCCCTTGAAGAAGGGGGCAGAAGGAAGTTTAAACAACCTCTTCAGTCTTTTTTCTTTCTTTCCTGGTAAATTCAGATAGCAGGATTTTTTTTTTAATTGGGGGAAGGGATCTCAACAACTCCAAGGCAATCCGAGCAGCTTTCCTTGGATAAAACCCACCCTGGGCTGCTGGGGGTTTTCCAATCGCTGGCCACATGCAGTGGAATTTGCTGGGGGCAGGACAGGGGTGGTTTATCAGGGTTTTCTTTTTAAGGACGACTTAAGAGTCCTTAACTAGGTGCTCCTGGAAGAAATGGTTACCCTGCCCTTTAAGCAGTATCAACACAATCATCATTCCAGGAACGCAAAGCAACATCTGTTCTTTGTCAGGAAGGGAGCTGTAGCACATGCCAAGGAATTTCGATGCTGCCCGCAATAATTTAAGACAGGTTGCACTTCCAGTAGGATTCCTCCCAAGCTTTCACTGAAACACTGAAAAAGTACTTGGATTTGTTACTATGACAACAGATGTAAAATAGAAGAGTGCCCCTAGGATATAATGGGAAGGCAAAGAACCTCATCCCTGCAAAATAACTAGCAGACAAAGAAGGAGAGAATATAAGTTTTAAATAATTACATCTTGGCTTCCACGCAGTCCAAAGCTAGAGAAGAAAAATCAATGAAATGCATGTTTAAATGCGCATGGTTGTCCTCTTTGTTGGTCTGACAGTGAACACAGTTTTTGGAAGAGTTTCTTACTGTTTCAAAGGGAAGTCTGATCTAATAGAAGCAGGTATTGGTGAGACAGATTCCAAACAAAGCACAGGACTTAATAAGCTTTCATATTCCTAGTAGTTTGTGCTCCATGAGGACTGTTTCCAGGCCCATCCTGCTCTGTTAAGAGGAGATGTGACTACGCTGTCAGATACCTAGAGTGCTACTGTGCTTCCTAGAGCCCAAGACTACAGCAAAACCAGGGCAGCATTAGCCAAGATGAAAAGTAGACATGAGCCCAGACATGAAATCTAACTTGGAGTGAAGGGGAGGGGTTGTTTGCTCTGGAAGGAATAATAAAACCTGAGGCTTAGATGCCTGTGTCCAGCTCCTCCTTCGAGCAGCTGCAGAGGATGCAAGATTGCTCGCCTCAGGCTTGTGCTGCTCCAGAAGCCCACACAAATCCTCTGCTTTCCCACTGCGCAGCCACGGGCAGCCCACGGGCCACCTGAGGCAAAAGCAGAACTTTAGCATTCAATCGTGTTTGACTCTCCTCCCAGGTCCTTGTACATTTGTTTAACTAGTTGCACGTAAACTCTTGATGGCCAGAATACAGTGGATGTGAAGTACTCCCCTTTTTAAATTATTCCCTGTTTCTCTTTTCCTATCACTCTCAATTCTGAGGAGTTCTCTCTCCCTGCCATGTTCTCCACACCGAGCAGTGTGGGTTTAGCTAGCAACTGCTTACAGAGCAGTTCCACACCTCGACCACGATGGTTCCCCATCTCCTCCACTCCTTACAAGACAAATGAGATCTGACCTGCTCGGGATTCACAGGACAGGCTGCTGAGGACAAGGTATCATGGGAAAGTGTCACAACACACTTATTCCTGTGCTCGTCCTCGGGACTCTGTTTCTGGTGAGAGCAGAGATGAAAAGCTGAGCTCCACGGACCTCTGCTGTGACCTGCAGCTGCTCATCTTAAGCTTTTGTGTCCCAGTTTGCTGTTAGGATAAACATGCAGGAATGTTAAATATCCTGCACAAACAGAACACAATACCTACAGTTTCTCTCTTGTTTTCTCAGGCTAATTATTGTGCCAATAAAGCAAATCAAGTTTAACACAACCTGAGCTGACAGAAAAGCACTAATTTTACCAGTGAAGATTAAAAATACATGCCAGACACTTTCAGATGATAATCTGGTTACCTCTTCTTCAGTCTTCCCACAGGTAGAGGCTAAGCAGGCTAAGATCCCTGGAATCTCACCAGTTTTCCAAGACAGTGAAACATTAACAGTTAAAGATTGTTCTGGCTACTGTTTTCAGCACAATGTGGTGAAATTCAGACCGTGTCACCTTAAATACTTCTAACAGAATGGAGATTTTATTGTGATCTGCCCTCCTAACACTCAGCTCAAGTCAAGTGCACTAAGAAACCTCTTTTAGCCTACTTTAAGCCATAACAAAAAGGTATCAAGTAAGTCTACTTCTGGGTTATTCCCTTTTCTGTCTGAAGCAGTTTTTAATCTTTTGCTTTTAACTTATTTATGGAGCCCTTTCTTACCACATTGCTCCCATGACTCGTGGCTTAGCCTGATTCTCTCTCCATATGCTTGTGCTATTTCTTTATGGCCATCTTTAGAAACGTGGCTGCTAAGCCAAAGATATGAAGCTATGTTTCGACCTAAAAGCAACTATTCCATTAAAAGTCTATAAATAGCCTGTTGGGAAGCTTGCTGAGCAGGAGAAATTGTGCTAAAATATAGAAGCGTTCTAGCTCTATCTGTGCATGTGCATGCATGCTTATGTGTTCATCTGTTCTCGTTCCATCTATAGGGGAGATAAAAAGCAACAGGAACAGCTTTTTCCTCTCGTTCATTAGAGCTGTACATCTTGCTACCTCTCCTACAGCTTTTGGAAAAGAGGGGGTGCAATATCAGGCACAGAAGATGGGATCTTAGGCATGTTTCCAAGGAATAACGCACACTGTTTGTGGCTTTTGCACAGGTGACCCCCAAAATCAGGGTCTTTCTCAGAGAAGAAAGTTCAAGGTGTAAAAGATGAAATACACAGAGAATTCAAGTACTCTTTACTCCCTCCTCCTCCAGGCAAGATGAGGAAGAATCTTCCTATCTGCAGGCACAGACATGAAAAATGCTTTCCAGAGGAACCATGAAAAACTCTTGACTAGTGAAAGAAAATGGCAAGTTTTTGGAATTGGTGCTGGTGATTTAAGCACAAAGTTATCCCAAGTGCTCTCCTTAATGATTTATGGATCTTATACCCCTGGAACTTCCATTGCTCTTGCTGTTGCAGGCATTCCTAGCATTTACACGTGGAAAAATAACTGAGAAGCACTTCAGATTTCTTTCTAACCTGTAAGTGTTTAGAGTAACATTCACAGCTAGGGACTGCTTCTATTTCAAAAGATGTTGAAGTTGTTCTTACAATAGCGTAACGGGCACAAAACACCACAAGAGTCCATCCTGAGAGGCAGGCTGAGAGAACAGGCACTTCTCAAAGGCCCACCAATGGTTCTGGCAAGGTTTTCCAGCCCTGTGCACATCATCCATGTATCAGCATCTCATGCTGACATTCCCAGCCTCCAAAGTCTGCAGGGCACCCAGTGAGGAAAGCAAGTAGCATCATCCCCTGAACGTGAGCAGGATCCTGCTCACCACTCACCTGTCTGCTGGTCAACTGCAGTAAGAGCTCCTGGCTTCCCCACAAGGAGGCAGCTCGGGGCCTGAGCCCCACCAAGCTGGTTGATGCCACACTCTATCCACTCGACGTCCTGGGCAGCAGCCCGTTCCCAGAGAACGCTGCCATTCGTGCCAGACACGGCAGCGAGGAAGGCACACGGAGAAGGGAGACCTGCAGAGAACACATGTCAAAGGGAGTGAGTGCTGCAACCACCTTCAGTGCCCGGCACCACCTCAGCGCTGTGACTCCTCATGTTCTTCCTCTCCCCACACAGCTAATCTGCTTTTCTCTCCCATTCCCACTGTCTTTCCCCTTATCCCCATTTCTCCTCTGGCAGAAGCATACAGTGCCTCGAGCTTTGCAGTGCAAAGGAGAATCCAAATGAAGTGCAACAGTCACACAGGAGCATCTAGCTCAAGACATTTGCTACTCACTTACCAAAAGTCTCACTTATCAAAACTGAAAGAGAAAGAAGAGCCCTTGCCACAAGGCCTTCTATTGCTGAATCATTTACCTTCATCCAAACAGGATCTGTTGAAGCTGCTGCTGCCATTGCTCGCTTTGAAAACAAAGATGACATCTTGCACTTTATCCTTGTTCACATCTTCTATAGCCAGAAACGGGTAGGCAACTGTAAAAGAGATCACAGGCTAGACACTTGTAACAACTGCCCGAATCAACAACAGGCCTAACTGGAGCAAAATACAAATTCCTAGAGACCTACTCACGCCTCCCTCAGCAACAGTGCTACATCGGGACAAACTGGCTTCTGTTCAAAAAACTGCATCTACATGAGTACTAAGGAACAGAAGTTAATGCCCAAGGCTTTCCCTCAGTTGCCATCCCCTGGAGGATTTGTCTTCCCATACAACCAGGCATCCAGAATTTGAAAAATGTCAAACAAAGAACTCCAGTCTTGACGTGGGGTTGTTATTCCCAAAATATAAATAACCCA
>JAUBOD010000210.1:5703041-5725806 GCA_032353885.1 Nothura maculosa | reverse complement strand
CAAGGATCAGTAACCAGGTTATAGAGTTGATTAAATCAACCACAAATTTCCACAATTCATTAAAAAAGAAAGATAAATTTTCTCTTCATCCTTCCTTTTAGGCACAGATAGAGTAGACAGTCATACTGATAGAGGAAGAGCACCTAACTGTTCCCACACCTGAGCTCAAACTTCAAGGGAACTTTTTACGGACCAAAACTTCAATAAAGATTTATTTCCAGATAACCTTCCAAATGAGGCCAGGCTGCTACCTTGTTAGAGCTTCAAGAGCAGCATCTAACTTCTCTGTTATATCCTGTAAACACCTCCTGGAAAGCCACTTCAATTACGATGGGCCACTGCATATCCAGGTCAGGCATTCACAGTTCTTACTCCCAAGGGCACCATCCCTGCAGGCCTGATTCCAGCACACTTTTAAGGAGAGTTCCACAATCCAAATTTCTAGCACAAAAGAAAAGGACTGTCAGTAAGTGTCTCTTCTGTTACACCAAGCTCACCTGCGTCGTCGTAGTTTCGGAACCAGGTTCGCTCAGAAACGGGCCTCTCGGGGCAAGGAATGACAAACGAGAAAGCAAACACAATTATCAAACACAGAAATAACGAGATGAAGAAGGCAGCCGTGCGCCACCGGGACAGCCGAGACAGCTGTGATGACTGCTTGCTGCCAACTCTTCTCTCCACAGAGTTTTCGTGGTTCTCTTGAGCTTTGACATCCTCATGCTTCAGAGGGTGGATCTCGGCTTCGGTGTCTTTGCTGTCCATCACAGCTCAGTCATCAGTATTCGAGCAGCCTGCTCCTCTCCTTCACCTACAACAGCAAGAACACTTAAAACTCATTTTGGAAAGAGTAAAAATGACAAAATATTCTCTGACTACCTGATATTGAAGCTGGAAACTTTCAAGAGTAGGTAAACACATCAGTGCATTGTGATATAGCTGCATACAAAGTGATTCTGGTGCTGGAGGTCTCCCACATGGAGCAAGGGAAAAGCCTGTAGGATGCAGAAATGCCACTAGTGCTTTGGAGGAGGAGGAAATCAGCACTGCTAAGCCTGGAGCAAGGACAAAGAAAGCTACAAAACCCTCCAAGATCTTTATGCCTAAGAGGCTGACGTGGTCTGCGGGGGTCTCATGAAAAAGACACCAAAAGCTCATTGTGATGAAAAGACTCCTTGCCACTTCCAGCATATTTCAGCCTGATTTCTGCCTGCATAAGTGAGAGGAAACATCTGACTTTCATATTCCAACACAAAGCCATTCCCTGGCGTAATGAACACAGGAGCTTCCCCGCGGGAAGGGAAAAAGAGCGAAACACCAAAGCATTCTGTGTAGGAACAAAACACTCCCATCTCAGATAAGAAACCATTTGATATTATTTTGTAACCCAGTCCCAAAGAAGGCAAGAGCATGACCACTTACCTCTGGGGGTAAAAAGAGGACATGAGTTGAGACTAAAATTGGACAAATTTGATTTCATCAGACTCAAAGAAGAGCTAATAATTGCTATTTTAGTTTCCCCTGCTAGAAGCCATTATCTATAATTACTGAAATGGCACCTGGAGAGGCCAATTCCCCCCTTCCTCCAAATAATGAAATCATTTTTCTTCAGCTTTTGTGATTATCAGCTTTCTGCTAGGAAAGGTCGGGCTCTTCTCTCCCACTCCTGAGGGCTGCAGCAGAGTGCAGGAGCTACAGGCAGGGATGCCCTTCTCCAGGAGCTTCCTATTGCAGAGTACACAGCCCAAAACAGCCCCCCAGAAAAAAACCCAAATCAAAAACTGCTCCTGGCACTCACAAGGAGGATTCTGAAGTAACAGAGAAGCCCTGTGAGAATCCCTCGAGTTACAGCTACAGTAACAGCAGCCTGTTTTGTTGTTGGTTTGTTCTGAGAAGACAAAAAAAAAAGCACAGAGACAGAAGTCTACAACTAAACTCCATAATAATTACAAAAATGAAGTTTATATTTAGTTTTTAGGCCTCTAATAGTGCTCTTTAAAAAAAAAAGGGAGGGGGCAGGGAGGAAATAAGGAATAACACATTCCAGCAGCCTTGGGAAAAGCTGCATGATAGTGTGTCATAAAAAGTTATATCAGAGCAAATAAACATGACGACCAAGCCAATTTTCCATGACTGTGCCCTAACAGTCACACGCCCAGGTTATCTGCCCAAACAATTTGCTTCCCCTGCAGAAAGCAACTTTTAACTCAGCCACCACCACACAAGAGAAAGAGGTGGTGCTTTTGAGTTCAACAACAACGGTGCTGCTTACATGTCGTGTTTGATGCAAAGCTCCTTTACAGGTTCAGCAAAACCAGACCTGAAAGTCTCTCTTGGTAGGCCAGGTTCCTCTAGGCAGCCACACAACCGAAGGTCTCATGTCCCTGCTCTGTAGGGATTCAACAAGGGCAGTGCTGGGCACTGTGCCTGGCCCTACAACACAGAGTCCCAAAAAAGAACCAAGCTGCAAAGGGCAACTCCTAGAAAGCCCCTTACGTGGGGCTGGCTCACGTGT
This sequence comes from Nothura maculosa, assembly GCA_032353885.1. Classification (NCBI taxonomy): domain Eukaryota; kingdom Metazoa; phylum Chordata; class Aves; order Tinamiformes; family Tinamidae; genus Nothura; species Nothura maculosa. Next base: position 5,723,294 of record JAUBOD010000210.1, on the reverse strand, counting down.
GAGCTCCGTTTGCACCGGCCAGCCAAGTTCAGTGAGAGAAAAGGAGAGACCAGCAAGACTTCACACAGCCCCCAAGAAAGGAGCAGTTGCCTGTGCATTGAGAGCAGTCCATTCCCATTGCAGGGAAGGGCTGCAGAGGCCCCTTCTAGGTACCAATCACAAAAGTACCACAAAACTACAGCAAGGCAGAAGGTTGAGTGATGGGACACCGAGCTAACGACACCATTTATTAGACTACCAAAGCTGTATTTATGAAGTTTCTTCTACAGCAGTACATCGTGTACAAGATCTCACTCCAGCCCATTTAATTCAGGCTGCACAACACCATGTGAGTTCAATTAAATCAATAATGTAGGAGCTGTATCTTCTTCCAGAGAGCTGCACTCCAAAGACCTCAGCTGCCCTTCACACCAATCTAGCAGCAACGAGAGGGACAATCCCATGAGTGGGGCTATTTCAAAACCAAAAGCAAAGCTTTAAAGAGACTTGATAAGAAGAGTCAGTGGCAGATTCCAAATGTAAAAGACAGCAGGAAAAATGACTGTGCATCCCGCCTTCCCATCCAGCCCCTGCCACTGGCTGCTGTTTCTTTATTACAGTGGGTGCCAGTGGAGCAGCTCTATGTAGGACAGCCATGAGGAGGAGCCCATGGTCCTCGAGTAGGTTCAAGGTTTAAGTCCCCAGTCACAGGCTGAGCAAATAATTTACTGCAGTCAGCAATGAGAAGGCTTCACCACTGCAGGGAGAGAGGGCAAAAGCAGGAATGGGCTCCACGAGCAGCCCAGGACTTTCCCTGTGAGGAGCCAGGCGGCTCCTGCTGCTCTCACCTACCTGTCTGCACCGGTGGGAGGGATGGTCCTTCTTGAGCACTGTGGAAACTCCTGCTCTGCGACACACACCACGACAGGACAGGGCAGGACAGCTCCAAAGAGCCTCTCCAGAGAATCACACCGGAGCACAAAGCTGGGGAACGTCTAGGACACAGCCGAGGGCTTCCAGCACCCACGGCTCTTGCCCAAGCCAGCACACAACTTGTACTCTCCTTGGCTCAAAGCTGACGCCGGCTTTAACACTGTGCTGAAGGCCTATTTTTACAACACATTATAAATCACACCACCATCATTTAGACTGGGACAAGAACAATAAAAATCAGTGGTAATTATACTGTCAGCCCCAGCAATTCCCCTTCTTTCGCAGTACTGACCTTAGGAGTCATTGATTACAAAGAGCCCTCAATGCCTTTAAAGCAATTCCTTTCTGTTTTCTTTCAGCATCTGAATAATGCCCTTTGCTCTCCTGCCAGAGCATATGGGGAGCCAGAACAATGATCAGAGAGGGCAATGGCAAAGACTCAAACATTGCAGGAAACCCCATTGCCCGCAGTTGCCAAAGTACATGCTAACAGCATGTGAAACAGTCCGAGTTCTGAACAACAAAGAAGGCTGGAAAGCAGCTTAATTAAGACAAATAGAAAATGACAGCGCACCTTTTTGGATGATTTTACCCTCCTCTGGCAGCAGGCATTTTGTCTCCCTTTCACAGGAGGCACAAGAAAACCAACCAGTGAGTTTAAAGCATCCAAGCACCTTGCAGGGAAATGTGCAGCAGCAGAGTCGTGTGTCACTGCATTATTAACACACGCTGCGGGCACCTGATACAGCAGCTGGCATCAGCTTTCTGCTCAGCCACAGCAGGCCTCACCATGAGAGGCCACTGGGGAGAAACTTCACGGAGAAAAAGAGAAAAGAAATAATAAAAATCCACACACAATGTACCCAAAGCGGCACGGAAGCTGCAGAGTCTACAGAAAGGCCCCATGACTCATAAAATTTTATTTTATGGTATATACTTCCATGCACAACGCAATCCACTCACCAAACTCTCTTCTCAGCATAACTCACCTTCACGGGGCACTCGCTTTCCTCTTCTCCCGAAGCTGCAACAGAGATTTGGAGATTTCCTCTGATCACCCAGCTGAACCAGGGGAACTTCTGCAGCAAGTGGCTGAGGCCAAACTGCAGCTAAACCTAAAAGACAAGTTGTTGTTATTGAACTGCTGGAAAGAAAAGAGAGCAGCAAAAATCCACCTGCACAAGAACCACTGAACTGAAACCATATAAATATCACTGCAATGGAAGGATTAGCTCATTTTCCATCTGTAAGACACTGAACCACAACATTTCTAATTACAGTAACCTCACAAGATGTCAGTTCCTCTGGGAAAAATTCTAGCAACGGATCAGATTTGCTGTTCCCCGTGTTTACATCTTTCATGGAACAATGAAGTCAGACCATGTCTGATCATTTTAGAAACCAAACACAGCAATTAGCTTTGACTGCTGTTTTTCCTTGCTTTTTCAGATCCTTTACAGCTGAAAGGTTTCCTTTTTGCCAAGCAGACATTTCTGAAGCCCTAATCATCGGGTGCAATCAATCATGGCCAAAGAGCCTCCGAATTGTGCTGCGATTAAGACGCAGTGTCCCCTTCATGGCTCTCTTCCCGAAAGGAGGCTGCTCCGTTTTGATCCAATGCTCCATGCGGCACGGCCAGGAACTCACTGGGCACCCACCTGCTGCAGCAGCAGTGGGTCAAGCTCTTCCCCTGCCTGCAATCTCACTTACAAAAGGGTCCAGCCAAGAGCAAACTTGCGTAATATTTCCCCAGGCTCAGGAGATTTTGTACTTTTTAAAAGATAATTAACATTCCAGTGCAGACAACTCACAGCAAGTAAATTTTAAAAAGTTCTCTAGGATGCAAGTAAATGTCACTTCAGAAAATACCTTTTATTCTGAAGAGAAAAGTCATCTTTTCCAGGTTAGTTTTCACAACAGTTGTGAGTTTAAGTGGAGAAATGTGATCTGCCCAGTCATGTAAAGCAAACATGTTCTACTAGAGCAAACCCCTCCAGGGTGGAGAACAGCATTAAAGCAGCAAACTCAGCACCGATTACAGACTAGGCCAGGAATAATTACCAAACCAAGCCACAAATCACGTAGCATCCCAGGACTTTTAAATTGCACTGGATAAAAGTCACTCGCCCCTGTTGATTACCACAGATCCTGTGTGCTGACCCTACAAGGCGTGAGTTAGCAGTGTATCTGTATAGGGGACGGGCACACACGTACCCCAGCTTCATGCACAGGGCTCCCAGGCTGCATCACCCGCAGTGACTTCTCCTCCCGGCAGCAAACACGTCAGCAACTCTGCGTGACGAGACCTCCAGTCTTTAGTCTCCAGGAAACGCTCTAGAAGAAGCTGCAGTCATGTCATATAAATTCATTAAAGAGACATAAAGAAAAGGATGAAATGGAAAAATGGGTGTTCTATAATGTGAGCCCCTGCGAGGCGCACGGGCACTTGCTGCATGGGTCAGTGTCCGTGCGGTCCACGGGCGCCTGTGATGAGGTTTGTGGCAGCGCGAACAGCAGCCATGTCCCACCCGTGGCCCCCTTATCAGCCCTCACCCCCATCCTCTTTATCAGCCATCACCTCCCCCTTATCAGCCCTCACCCCGAGGGCTCCCCCTCTTCTCCCTCCAGGGCAGGGACTCCCTGGATGGAGGGGCTCCAGGGACGGGGGTTTCAGCCTCCTTCGTGCTCGTGCTCGGGCGGCTCCAGCCGTGCAGCCCTTGCTGGGCCTGGCCCTGGCTGGGCCCTTCCCGCCGCTCCCGCGCCCCGGTGTCACCTGCCTCCCGCTGCGGTCCCGCAAGAGCCTTTTACTTCCCAGAACGAGGGGAAAATGAAAAGCGACGGGAGGGAAACAAAGCCCAACACCTTAAACGCTCCCCGTCCTGCCAGAGCCTTCCGTGCGGCTTCCAGCCAGGCCTGGGGCTGCAGGGAGCGGGGCCCCTCCCGTGGCCTGACGGGACCGGGTTCGGGGGTTACTGCTGTGCTTTAGGACGCAGCTCCCGGCGCTGCGCGTCCCCCGGGCGGCCGCCGCTCCGGGAGGCCCCGGGCGCGCGGGGCTGCGGGCGCCGTGACCCCGAGCGCCGCGGCCATGGTGGGCCCGGCGCTCCCGGTGCCCCCCCCACCCTCCTCCTCCTCCTCCTCCTCCTCCCGCACTCACCGCGGCTCCGCCGCCGCTTCCGCCTCCCTCCCCGCCGCCGGTGACGCCACTTCCGCGGCGGGGCCGCGCATGCCCGGTGCGGTGCGGCCCGGCCCGGTGCGGCCGCCCCCCCTCCCGCCGCTCCCCGGTACAAACGAGGCGGAGGCGCGAGGCGAGCCACAACACTGAGCTTTAATGCGGGCGCTCCCGCCCTTACAAAACGGGCAGGACAAAGCGGGAAGAGCCGTAAAAACAACGGGGGCAGCGGCGAGGGCTAAACATGCAGCTAGACTAACACAGCACCGGGACCCGGGGCGGGGAACGGGGCCCGGGCGGCAGCCTCGGCCCACGGTACCCGCTGCAGGGCAGGGAGAGGCCGGGCCTGGGTGCAGCGAGAGCCGCCCGGGCCCCCACAGCCACAACCGGGCACCGAGGGGCCGGTTAACGGGTTAGCACCGGGACCGGGGCTGCCCCAGGAACAGCAGCCGGGAGCAGATCCCGCACGGAGCCCCACGGGAGCCCCGGGAGGCACCAGCTCCGTGAGCCAGAGCGCCCAGCGAGGAGGCTCCTTTCTGCCCCGGCGCACAGGCAGAGCGGCTGCTGCCGTTCTGTGCACAGGGAACCAACCTGGGCTTTGTGTTCGAGCACGGGCTTGTTAAAGCGGGCGCCTGTTGGGCTAGGCACAGAGCTGAGCCTAGCTCAGGCCTGCGGCCCAGCCCATGTCATCATCCCTACGCATCAAAACAAGGTCTTTCGAAACAGGGATACGGGACCAACTTTCCTCTGTCCTGACTTAGCTGGAAGAGTGAAGCAATTCTCCAATGCTGTAGACATAAAATGAGTTGCTAAGCACTTAAAAATCTGAACTCCTTTCAACATGTACAAACAGAAGAGGAAAAAAAAGAAAGAAAAGAATCAAGTTAGAAGCAGTGCTACCAAAACGCCAACTGTGCAAAGGGTCAGGGAGACGCTCTGGAAAGGGCATAAGTGTTACAAACATTACAGCAGGTTAGGTGTCCAACCACAGCATTAACTCTAACTGCCGCGACCATGACAAACAGTGTGTGAACCACTGGCCTGTATTGAAAACGATCCGTCAGATTTATTTATTCCTACTAAAACAGCACGTAACTGCGCCTCTACAAACTCACAGCTATCTGCCAAACAATAAAAATTCAAAACTACAAAAGATGAGTTGTATTCAGTAAATATAAATGGGAAATTTAGGCTTTGTGTAGAATGTTTTCAGACTATTTACAGTGCAACACAGATCATTTGAGTTCAGATCTCGCCAGCTTCTCTCTCTTCTGATCTCTTGGAACGAGACTTGCCATTTGTGCTCTCGTGCCGTCTCTCAGAGGAGCTCTTCTCTTTCCTCTCTCTGTCTCGGGACTTTTCTCTTGAAGATCGATCTCTAGAGGATCTGAAGTATAAATTATACCATCACTATAAGCTCCACAACTAAAAGAAGGTGCTAATATGCATAAAAGGGCAAAATCTTTCTCAACAGGGATGTGACATAATCCAGGTTTCTTAAGGAAGTGTCCCTATGTGCTGTGGCCTCAGGAGGATCACCTGGGATAGAAATGCTGCCCCCTCCACAAGCTCTACGTAACGTATCTCAAGTTCTGCAGTGCTGAGCACTGCAACTTTCTTACTCTCCCTCACAATGATCCTTTCCATAAATGACTCCAGAGCCCTTTTCTGAGTGTTCCCTGGGGCCCCTTATTAGTTTATTGGGCCTTACTAAAATGCCTGCAATTCCTTCCTCGTCTATCTCTCAACTCCTGTTTGTGTCTCTTGGAGTGTTTTTAGGTTACATCTGAGCCAGTGGCTGTCTGCTCAAGAACTGCTTTCAATGCCAACAATGCTCTTTGGATGTCAATGCTTCCTCTGTCCCGGACTTTTGTCATTCTGCATCTTGACAAGAATGTTTGGCAGCATCTGCTGTTCAGAGGCAGGATGATACAGTTGTACATTCAGAATCCACAACAGAGGCAAATCATTTCACAAAGTATAGCTACAGATTTCTATCAGTGCTTCAATGAGTCAGCCCACACAGAATTAACCAGGGATCCTTATGGAGTCCAAAACCAGCTTATTGTCTAGGCACCTTCAAAAGGCACCGAGCCTTTATCGTCACTTAATCGCTCGAACCCCTTCAGAACTGGGCAGAAGGCTTCAGAGACCCTGCACAGCCAGTGCATTTTATTCAAGAACTCAACACACAAGGGCTTGATTCTGCAGTTACAAAAAGGGACCTGGCAGGTACTTTAAAGTCTCCCGCTTTCATTCCTGTTATTTTTCAAGTTTTGAAATAGTGTATAAATGATTTATTAAAACCTTACACAGCCCTTTGTTTCACATCAACTATTTCATAGTCTCCTTAGGTTAAAGGACAATTTAAAGCAATGAAAATGTTTCTGATTTAATTCTTTTCCAATTCCTGTTATCCATAATTCTCCCACATGGAGATCTACAGATCCCACAGCAGTCACTCCATTTCTGTATAGAAGCACCTCATCAGCTGGACTGTAAAGTGAAGTCCATTAATTCAATGAGTGAAAACAGAAGCTACACTGGTTTAGTGTTTTCTGTTTTTCCTGTTTGTTCTCTTTTTTTGTGAGCTCTTCTTTGTCTCTCCCCAATTCTCACTAATTTAGAGAAATATGTCAGCTAGCCAATCCTCTACAACCTCAGTGGGCTGAGCTGAATGTGTTTAAGGTTTTCGAAGTATTCCCTTACCTGCTCTTTAGTAATAGTTATTACAGGGTCTTCCTCACTTCCTAATTGTCCAAACTTCTTTTCTTTATTTTTCATGTTCAAGACAGATTTAAAAAACGACTTTAGTATCTCAGCCATTGGAGAATCAACAGTATTTATACAACCCCCCTCAATTAACAGACTTTTTTGCAGACCATTATTCCCCTCCCGTTTATCGAGTATCTTTAAAATCTGCTCTCACTCCTAACCTAGAAGGGGCACAAGACAGCCCACCAACAACAGCAGGTCTGTTTTCAGCACTGTACTCAAGTGGTGTTGTCTAGTGAGTGAGACAGTGCTAAAGCACTCCCTTAACTAAGGGAATTAATAACAATACTAGCCCTAACTTCAGCAAACACTTGATCATGCACTTGTTCCTGGTGTTAGGAGGGCCGTAAGGAAGCACAGTGATTCCTTTCCAGTTTGCTAATGCTCATACATGCCCTTGCTTCACCCTTCCTTCAACACAGAGGTAGTTTTGAGAAGAGACTTCAGGTCCTTCTTCAGACTAAAGCAACTTCTGCAACATGCCACCTTGGTGACAGCAGAAGGGCATCCCAGCTCCTCCTTTCAGCTTTTTCCCCCCTCCCCTAAATGGACATTTCCAGAGAACTCTCTCTTGGATCAGCCTCCATCTTCCTGTAACAGGAGATTCCCTTCAGCTCCAAAACACACTCCCTTCCCCATGCCAGTGCTGGGAGAAAGGAGCTGGGAAGTAGTAAACAACCACAGGAATATAACATTAAGCCCCCCTCCCATTTATTTGGCTTTTGCAGACCTGTGGAGGCCAAGTTAGCACAAGCACAGCCTTCGTGCTGCTGCTTATACAAGAAAACAAACCAGTGGCTCCTCAAGGTTCATCACAGCCGTTCAGGGAACAGCATCTCTTCCTCCTGGGCTCTTGAGCTGGGACCCCACTGTCCTGTTACTGCCCTCCTGCTCTGCTATGAGGCTGTCTACGGACAGCCACTGGGACAACTGCTTTGGCTCAGGAATTGGCACAGGATGTGCAGCTCCTAGCTTCAGAAACTGCCCATATTCCTGCTCACACTAGGCGACTGGAGGCTCACAGTGGTGTCAAGGCCTCCCCTTTTCAGAAACACTGTGTGAAAAGCAGGCATACTTGTGTTTTGAGCTCCTGTCTCTGGAACCCCGTCGGTGGCCTCTGCTATGGCTGCGGGAACGGCTCCGGTGGCGCCTGTGCCGCTCTCGGGACCTGGAGCGAGACTTCCGCCTCTCCCGGGAAGCCGATCTGGAGCGTCGCCGCCTCCTCTCCCGGGATCGTGATCTGGGGAGGACACAGACTGTCTCAGACAGGAGCAGGGCAGTACATGAGATGCACACGCTGCAGAGCGCCTCAGACATCCCAGTTACATGGACCCAGCAAGGTGGGCACATCACCCCCAGGGCAGACACACATGGTGCCATCCTACCAATAAAAGGCCAGCAGGGAAATTCAAGCTGTGAGAAGCTCTCTAAAAAGCTCTCACCATTAATGTAAGGACAAGCCACTGTGTAGAGCACAACCACTACTGTGTTTTGCTCAAAGTGAGGCTGTATAAGACAACAAGCTAAAAAGAAATCAAAAAGTTGCTGTAACCTGCATGGCAGGATGCAAAAAAGTCTCCCTGACACATACTGTGTTTTAGATGCTCATTTGTTTCCATCTGTTCTAAAAAGAAAACGGAGGATTCTAGTGTATTTGGAAGACAGCAGAGAGAAATGTTTCCAAGTATGTTTTCACATAGAGAGTATCGATATTACCAATAAGCCCTTCACAGAGATGTGCAATTGCAATTTTAAATCTCTGTATTCTTATATTTGAGACATTCTATATGCAGTAAATGTATCTCAGGCATGAAATCTGTTAAAGAATACGAGAGACACTTATTGGAAAAGGCACCAGGGACATTCTCTGGCACACACAACAGTCCCGTCCCTGTCCTCACTGGGCTGGATGACCTTGGCTCTTTCTTGCTCTGCTGGTGACATTAAAAGGAGCACAGAACCATGCAAGGCCTGCGGGGTAGCTCCCATGTCTTTCAGAGCACCAAAAAGTAGGATACCAAATGAACCACATTGAGAAGCCTCTATAACTGGACAGAAACACCAGGAAACATTTGGGAGAACTGCACTCACCTTCGACGATCTCTATTTCTTGATCCAGACCTAAAAAGAAACGCTTGAGTGAGAGGAGGTCTATTAAAGCTGGTGATTTTTTTTCTCAGTAAATTAATCCATCCACCCTAGCAGCTTCTCACAGAAATACCATAACACCCAAAGTAACTTGTCAGATAAAAACTTAAGAGCATCAACTTGATTTATTTTTAATTAAAATGAAAGAATCTTGCCAAAAAAGCATCAGTCTCTACAGAGCATGTTAGAAGAACAATTTCTCAATCTCATGCAGCTTCCCATGAGAAGAGATCCACAGACTGATGCAGTCTCCAGTACCACAACTGCCCTACGTACCTTTCCAATCTCAAGTTTTACTCTGCACGTTCACTATGTATTTTTTATCCTCTGTAGTTTAAGATCAACTCCCAACACTTTCAAGGGACAGTGCCACACATTACAGTCAAAGATAAGCTGGACAGTTGTGGGTTCCTGATTCTGGTTCCTTCGAAGTAGTTACATTAAATAAAATAGGTTGAAGAAAAATAGAGTATTTTCTCATGTTTAATAGTCATTAAATAGAAGTCTGCACTACTTTTTCCACTTTGGGAAGGATAAATTAGAAAAAAACCAGGAGGAACACAGAAACTAGGGAGAGTTGTTACTAAGAGGCGTGCTGAAATTTTTCTTCAGTGACTTAGAAAGCAGCTTTAGAAGTGGGTATCATCATTTACTAAAGCCCCACCACACTCACCCTTAGTTTCCATTCTTTTAGAGCTCATGCAGGGCGCTTTTCACCTCAGAAGCATAAGCTTCTGTGAAGAGTTTGTAACGATTCTTTCAACTTCTGAAGCAACATAAAGGGTCAACTTAAAATACCTCTCCATCTGGAAGATGCACCTTTTCTTCTTCCTCTAGAGGCACTGCAAAGCCAGGATCTTTAGCAGAAACACAACTATAAAATATTACAGTCTGACCGGACTCTAATTTAATTGAAAAGTGGCCAGTCTCTGTTCAGCGAGTTAGAGATCACTGCTCTTAACTCTGATCTCCTCACTGCAGACTTACTCACAGAGGATGCTCCAGTTACAAAATGCTCTGTGGCTGTCACTGGAGATGCAGCTGAGTGATGCAAAGACAAAATGAAATAATAATACAAACAACAGGAAAGTGTCTATTTTGATCATATCCTTTTAAAATCATACCCAGATAAGACAGGAATAAGAGAATCAATGTGCTCTGACATTCCTGCACGAGGAAATCAGGTTCTTCAGTCATTACAGCAAGAAAAACAAACATCTATAAAAGAATTCAGTTTATAGGATTGTAAATAAGACAGAGCTGAACTCAGAGTCACGTAAATGAACCATACACTCCAAATCAGGTAAATGAGCCACAGGCTGAGGCACCACGTGGCCAGCCCAGGTGAGGGCAGAGCTGATAAGGCAGGAGAGCAAGGCAGTAGCCACAGACCCTTCCATGTAACACAACCTGCCCAGCTGGACCTCCCCTGGACACCTCGCAGGCAGCTCAATCTGTGCTGGTGCCTGCAGCTGTTCCAAGTACTCAATGTTCTTTTATTCCTGATCACTTTGTTCTGAACCACCGGGGCACACATCCACACAAAACCCTTTAACGTTCCCTGGACAGGCTGGCCGGCCTTCCATGACCCTGAGCTGTGCAGGATGCTCTATAAACTCCTGCTAGTCACAGTAGTGTAGACATCCCAAGGCAGAGAGTGACCAAGAGAACAGCACTTTCCTTAGCAGCCCACATCAGTATATAGCAGGATGGGACTGCTGCCCAGCAATCTCAAAGGCTGCATATTTTTTCTCATGTCCCTGCATCACAGAGGCTTTCAACACAGGCTTAGGTTGACTTTCATAACCAGTGCTGTCACCCAGCTTACCACAAAGGAAATCCACTTGGCAGCTCCACCTTGTCTTGTTTGCTGCTGTACTCAAGAGGTAACCACACAAATTTGGAGCTCCAAGCACGTCACTGCTCCACAGGGCAGTGTGGAGCTCAGTCTGAAAGGTCACTGGGTATCCAGAAGACCCCAGCAACACCAAACAGTGCAGGACAGAGGTTCATTTTACCCCTGTGGGTGACAATCCAGTTCATAATCAATTCAAATTTGAAAGTTGCATCTAATTTGAATATTAATGAAGTTTCTCGAGCTAGAGAGTTTCATAAGTCAATCTACAGGTCTCCTTCCTGTCACAGAGATTACAGAACCACCAAAGTCTTTGAGCAATACTCTTTCCCTTATAAGAATAACACAGTGAAGATTCTGCGTATGAAAATATCACAAAAAAGGTATGAAGGAAACAACAGGTTTTCTGTGCTGAATCATCAAGAATTCTCACTTCAGAATAATCCAATACAATACTTAAAACTTTTCATGTTTAAAGCACTGGCTTTAAGCCAATGTCAAAACCAGCCACAGTCTGCAGAAAACCAGGTGTCTGATTCTGCTACTCATTTAGTAGCATTTGCAGAAGTCAGCACCATCTTAGAGCACACTGCAGTTATATATCTCATATACAACTACAAGTTTTTGTACATATGCAGACTTAACTTTCAGTAAGACCAAGAGTCAGAAAGTGCTCTCCACAGACCTCTTTTTTTTTCCAGATTCAAAAATACAAGATTTTGAGTAGCAACATTTGGGTGGGACTAGGGAATCCCGTGACAGTGAGAGCAGCATTCCTACTCTGCCATTTCCTCTGCCTACCCTTAGCAAATAAGCACCTGCTTCACATCAGGTTGGTGTATTAATGAGCTGGTTACGCTCATATTCCTGTTCACCTAGGCAAGGATGACAAAGGTTTTTCCAGTTCAGCCAGCAAGAGGCAGAAGAGTTTGTCACCTGAATACCAGCACTGCAGCCACTCCCACAATTTAAGGATTATACAAGTATGAACGAAGCGTGCTACACACGGCCATAGCTGCCAAAACCAGCCAATCATTAAGACACCATAAGGATGTCCTGGAAAGAGGTTCCAAAAATTGTTCCAATGGGAGCTCGCTGTTAAAACAGAGATGTTTCTGCATAAGAATCACAGCCTGCATTTTCTGCAGTCTAGCTCTATTTTGCTATCAGCTTTGACAAGGGAATTCCACAGGTGCAGACTCCACAATCTTTCTGGGTATCCTGTTCCAGGTTCAGTCATCCTCACAGGAAAAACGTGGCAGTGATGGGGGTGGTTCCTATGTTCAGATGGACTTTTACTGTTTCAGGGTTTTTCTGTTTTTTTCCCCCTGTTCATGCTGTTGCAGAGCTCCCCAAAAACAGTCTGTCTCAGTCTTCTTAAACAACTTCCCTTCAGACACATATCCACATTGACAGGATCCTTCAGCCTCCTCTTATCCAAGCTATGCAAATCCAGTCTTTTCAGCTTTTTCTCATGAGAGACCTTGCTAAGAACTCTACACACAGCACTCCAGGTCTGGCCTCACCAGGCCTGAGCAGAAGGGAAGGATCATCTCCCTCAACCTACAGGCAATGCTCTGCCCAATGCAAACCACGATGCCCTCTGTCTTCTTGGCCACAAAGGCACATTGCTGCTCACGTCAGCTTGCTGCCCACAGGATACCCAGGTCCTTCTCTGCAGGACTGCCATCCAGCAGGTCAGCCCCAGCCTGTACTGGGGTGTGGGGTTATTCCTCTCCGGGTGCAGGACTCTCCAGCTCCTGAGATTGATTCCGCTTGCCTGTGTCTTCAGATTGTTAAGATCCCTTGATAGATACCCAGTTATTCCATCATAGAATGGAACTGAATGCCATCAGGATGTTTAAGCATAATTTGCCCTCTGAGAACTCATGCTGACTACTCCCATCACCTTCTTGTCTTTCATGTGCCTGGAAATGATATCTAGGATTACCTGCTCCAATCTTCAGAGGGATCAAGTTGAGGCTCAGTAGCCTGTAGCTCCCCATGTCCTCATTCTGACCCTCTTCGAAGACCAGGGTGACGTGTTTTCTTCCAGTCCTGAGGAACCTCCATGACTCCCATCTTTCAGCTATGCAATGGAGACTAATACCACACACTCTCATTCTACAGTAGAAGTTTTGTGTATTTGTTCCATTTTTTATTACATGCTAATGTGCTTGAACAACCTCCAGAACATGCATAAAAGTTGATCCAACCTCACACACTGGGGGAGCTGCTGCTTTCCCTTGGCATTCAGAGACAAGAAACTGGGCTATTTTGAAACTGCCTTCACAAACTATCAGCTTTCACTTACCGCCTGCCCATTCTCTCCTCTCGTTCTCTCTCTTCTCTCCGCCTCAAACGATCCTGGTTTCTTTTCTCTTGCTTTTCTGCCACTGTTTTCTAGGAAAAAAAACATAATACCATGTTTCAGTCACAGAATAACTTGTCAGAGGGATTTGCAGAGAGACCGTTCAGGTACTCACACAAAGAACTGTTTCACTGCACTTTATCTGCTAGTCAAAATCTCTGCCAAGGTTCTCTTTTTGCTCAGAACTTCACTAAAACACATTGGTGTAGGAAATACCATTCCCAGTTCTGCTTTTGAGTGTCTGTGCTCTATGAGACTAGCGTGACAGCTTTGAGACAAGGGACCGCCAAGCAAGGCTGGTATCACAGATTCATTACAAAATGTTGCAGAAAATTTCCCCTCAATATTTTCTCTATGCAAGACCTTCTTCACTGACAGTCCTAGGAACCTCTTTACTTAAAAGTATTTCTCAAAGGGCTTTTTTTGTAGTCAAAAAACAAACCCAAAAAACGAACAGTGACTATTTTCAATCCAAGCCCATGAGAAAAAGCATCTACAGTGCTTAAAGGAAAAGTTGCAGCATTGGTCTGGTTTGACCTAACAATATCATTTCAATTACACAGAAATTGCAGAACAGAAGCAAAGATGATGTTGGGCAAACTTCCATCAGGAGTTGCAGGGATTTTGAAATCAAGAGCAAAAAATTGTTGGTCTTATACAACCCATTTGCAAAGAATTCTGTATGAACTTAAATGTGCTGAATGTTTTCAGGTCCACAAGGAGAATGTTTCAAACAACAGGATTACCCTCAGCTGATCCAGTTTCTCACGGATCTGAATGAAGCCCAAGTGTAATTTTCCTCCAAAGTGGTCTGCAAGACGCCTGTCGTTGTCGTGGAGACCCAGATAGGCAGAACAGACCTCACACACACGCAGCTTCTGCTGCTGGAAACTGGAGGCAGGCATCGAGTTTCGGTATTCTTCCTTAAAGAGACAAAAACAACCAATTGTCAGGAACAGCCCCTTACATTGACACAGCCCTCCAGAAAACACCTACAAGGTTGCCCTGCTGCTTTCAGGGATGAAAAAAACATCCTTGACCTAAAGGGGATGCCAAGCAAAACACTTCAGGAGTGCAGCTAGCCTGACAGCCTAGCCCTGGGAGTGACTAGTAATCAGGTACTTCAGAGGAAGAAACTGCTTCACAGGCAGCACTCTTCACACAGGCAGCACTCTTCAGCAGATCAAGGTTTCTAAAAGCTTTTCTTGGTCTAGCACATTTCATGGCCAACTGCTTGCCAGTACAATGATGAAACTGAAAAAAGGAGGTGCCAGTGAAAGGAAAGCAGTAGGAACTGCCCAGCTGTTTGCCACCCACTAGTCTAGTTCAACCAGCTATTACAATTCATGGGAGGATCAAAGCCACACCTCTGCCTCTTTCTTCTTGGCCCGGACCTTCTCCACTTCCATCAGGATCTTCTGAGACTCATCAACATTTCCTTCAGCTCCCAGCTGTTCAGCTTTAGCTAGGAGCTTTCCAATATCTTCATTCAGCTCATGTACTTTCTCTGCCTAAAGAGAACAGCTGGTTTTAAACAACACAAAACACTCCCAAAAGCTTGCAGGACAAGAACAACAACAACAAAAAAAGCTGTTTAACACAAGCTGGGTTGGAGGCTTAATTAGGAATCTCCAGTCGTCAAGGGAGTCCAAGAAAGAGAGACTTGATGGACCAAGTACAGATAATGCAGTTGGAGATATGGAGCAAGGGAAAGAATGGGACATGGACAGGATGTTATTAGTTCTACTGCAGAGAATGTGGCACATTCCTGGCTTGAAGAACAATTGGCTTAATGAGGGAAGCTGCTCTGTAAGCCTGAGATGAGGGAACTCTACATGCCCACACCAAGGAACAGAGTCATGAGGTGGATTTACTAATACAAGTTTCTATATTAACCCCAACCCCAATTACATTTTCCTATAGAAGAAAATACTAAATACTACACACATCATAGCCTTGCTGAGATGACTTATTTTAAGAGTTCATATCTTACCACAGTATGGGTTTTATTTAATCATAAAGATGGCTAAGTAGCATTACAGGACTATGGCTGGAATTCAGTCTCCCTTGGGCCTAGCTTTCCAGCATCAACAGCTTTAGATCTGTTCAACAATGCTCTTGCTCAGGCTTTCAGGACAAATATTTAATGAGAGGCCAATACCTTTGCAGACACTTCAGCACTAATCTCTTCCTGCGTCTCAGCCAGTCGTTTCTTAGCCAGTTCTGTCCTCCTATCACACTCTGCAATGAAGGATTCCAGGTGATCCATGGCCTGTATTTTCAAACAGAGAACAGTGATTAAAGGTGCTCCCAGAGCCAGCATCCAGCTTTGACATCTCATTGACAAGCAAAGATCTCTGTACAAGGCACAAAGAACCTCCAGAAGGGATATTTTAACAACAGTATTCTTGTTAACTTTGATGCTTTGTAAAAAAAAGTAAATTTTGTTTGTCATCTGCTCAGAATCTGCTGTAGGGTGATGACACCAACACTGCTTAGCACTGGAATGTCATTGTAAGAACCCCAGGTGCAAAGACAGAAGCATCAGAATAATATAAAAATAGAAGAGAGAATTGTTCTTTCACTTTAGTTGTTCCACCATAGAAAGATGAATCTGGTAAGAGTGAAACCACTGAGTGGGAAACTTAACACTCTCTCTAGGACAGGTCACCAAGTTACAGAGACCTGTTGCAGAACAGAAGTTTGGGATGTCAGGAATGCTGGAGGATCCTCAGAGCTACCTGGACTACTGGGGTTGCAAGGGCCATAATTACTTTTACGCTTTAAAGGTCAACATCAGCTGAGATGTAAGAAAGGGCCACACACTCTTGTCAGATAATGCATCAACTGATGAACTGAAATGCCTGCTGAGTTCTACTGCTCAGTCAAATAACCTAGGAGGCAGCATCCACAAGAGTAAAATTTCTCTAAACTTACATCCAGCTCAAAAAACAGGTCTCTCTCTTTACTTGCAATCTCATAATCTGCTCGCAATGCCAAGTCATGAATCTTTGTACATTCTCCCAGGTCCATACGCTGTTGAAAAGAGAAAGACAAAGCAATGTTAGCAGTACACAACAAGCACTGATACTTCACTTTTATTGCTTCAAAATACAGGTTGCTTAGGAAGAAGAGCTTCCTTTTAACCAGCAGTCAAAAGGACTACATGTTCACTAGAAACACTTCCTACGTGTTTCTGGAGCAACATTAAAACACCCCAACTATTTTAAGCCCAGTACCACTTCTACTCTAGCTCACAACATGGCCTCACAACGAGCTGGGAAGACACAGCAGCAGGCAGCAATATCCTTCAGTGGGCACCAGCACCAACCACCTCATATAATGGAGCTACAGTACCTGCAAAACCTACAGCTTTGTATCTGCAATATAAAGCTCACAAAGAAAAGCACATCTGTGTCAAAAGTTGCCTGAGTAAAATAGTGAAAGATACCAGATAAATCACAAAATACAGAAGGAATGATTCCCATTAAGAGGAAAGGCCTTAAGGAAAGGACTATAGCCACAAGAAAAGCACAACTTCATGCACAGCAACAGACCCACACAGAGTCCACTATCAGCCCCTTCCCACATTCAGCTGCAGCTGGGATGCAGCCCAGCACAATGAATTGTGACACATAAACTACATAAACCCATGAGTTTCTCTTTAAACTGAAGAGACTTATGGAGAAAGTCTTTTGTCATACAGCCCTGACCTGCATTCTGCCCTTCACTCCCACTGCAGTGAACAGTATTTAAATTTGTTGATCCCCTCACATAGTAGTTAACAGCCAGAAGAAATGAATTTAATGATGCTCTTAAATTATGGAAATTGCTTTTCTGCATTATCAATATTTAACAGAGGGCCTCTCATTTCTTTAACAGCAAAACTTAACATTTTGAAAGCCAAAAATAACCCAAGGTCTAAACACGAGCCACAGCAAGCTGGAAGAATGACAATGCACATGGCACAACATGAAGTCACATCCCAGCCAGTCATCCTCTTCTCTCCCAGCCACCTCCTCAAAAAGCCCAAAACTGAACACAGCACCACAGATAAGAAGATACTAAGGAGAAGGCTACAGGAGAAGCTGAACAGAACTAAATCAGGATCAGAATGCCTGAAAAACACCCCAAGCTAGAGCAGGATGTGCCAGGCACCCTCACATAAAGCAATATGCTCAGACAGCAGCAATGGAAGTGGAGAGCAGGAACGAAAGCCACTAGAACAAGCTCCATCAAGTAGTACTTGTGTTTTAAGTAGTTACCTCTGTTATTAGCTTTTCTTTTTAAAACAAAATAATTCAGGACTTGTCACTACTTATTCTTCCTCATTTTGCTCAGATTTACCGAAAGCTGGAGGCCACAGGCAGCAGGCTACAGAAACAGATACCATGTTCAGGGACAGTCCTGTTTGAGCCTTTAATAGTGGAAAATTAACATCTACAAAAACAGTGTTATGGTGTTTTCAGAGATTAACGTTCATCTTCAGGTAAGGCTTTTCAAGGGATGATAGAAAGCTACTGTCATTTTACCACAAAACCAACCTTCCACAACAGTAGAGCAAAATGATCTGGGCATATGCCGATGGTCACAGGTATTGCTGGCTTCAGGTAAGAGCACTAGCCCTTCTGTTTCAAAGGACCCTCTTTCTTCAGGAAGATCTATCATGGGAAACTCAAGCTACCCAAGAACTGTCAAGACCTGCTCTAGTCAATGCTTACAACTGGTTAATGATACTGATATTTTAGACAGGTTATCCAAAGAGCCTGAACAAAGACTTAAGTTCCACACTCAACACTCATAGATCAAGGTTTAAGCACTTGGGACCGCTCAGCAATGATGGGCTAGGCTAATTAGTAGTGAGAATCTAAATCCTGAGTATCCAAGTCTTCAGAGCTTTTCTGCTAAATTGCCAACTCAAGAGCAAATAGCACTGCAAAATTTGCCCTAATAAAAATGGAAAGCACAGATTTCCATGAAACAATTCTTTTGTATATACAATAATTCCTTGAATGTAACTTCCCAGTGACATTCTACCTACACAGCCTTTAGACTCATCTGTCTGTTCATTAGCGGAGCTAACAAATTTGAGTAGATAGAGTCTAGACAGAATCCAGATTCAATATATTTGAATCTAACTAACAAGTTCCCATGTAATAGCACATGGATGTACTGAATATTACCTAACATCCTTCCAGAATTTTCCACGTTTCCCATGCAGACAACATGAAAATCACTGTAGCTTTTTAAGCAACAAGTTTAGACAGACAAAAAGAAATTTAAACAGAGTAAACATTCTTCACCTGGGAATATTGATGTTGCAATCTCACCACTAGAGTTCAGGAACAATCACAGCAAATAGCCCGAGTCTGCATAACTGACCAGGCATAAAGGAGATTGTTCCTCCCACAGTGAAACAGTTTTCCATTACAGTCTAAATAAATTAAAAACTCTGCTTCTTTAACAGAGCCTGAAAACATGCAGAGCAGACACCTTCTTGCTCCTTTAATTCAGAGTCCCACCACAACGTTTTGAAATATTTCTGAGGCCAAAAAAACAACAAATAAACAAACAAAAAATATCATAAGACCAAGCCAAACTACAATTCTAGCTTCCTGCAGCTCTTAAGAATACCCCAGAACTTCATTTAAAATCTGGACTTCTCCTCATCTGAAGGTCAGTGAATGGGATTTCATCACACTTCACAGAACACAGCTACTCTCAGGATGCAGCTTCCTGCTTTTCCTCATTTAGCTTCCCACTACTAAGCAGTCTCTGCACACGAGAGATGCAGCGGGAACAGGACCTACAGAGGAAGGATGAATCATGACAATTACCAGAAGGCTCGCAGTATCTCTTGGAAGTTTCCACAGATCTGAGGCCATGAGTTCTCCAATGCATATTCAAGAGGGGGATGCTATGCCATCCAGTTGAGGCTGCTTCACTCATCTCTCAATCTCTCTCAGAGACTAAGTTGCTAGTAAAACTGTTTGAGTTCATACAGAAAATCCATGTATTCCAATTAAGTTTCATTCTGCGCTGGTACCACTGACAGATGAAATGCTGATTCTGTTCCAGAAATGACATTTTTCAACACAGATCTGTGGTATCAGCACAATTCTCTGTCTCCAAGAACAGCCCAAGAGCAACACAGTTGCACAGACACTTCAAGGCCACATGATCATTTAAGAGATCCAAATGCTCCCTTACAGAGGAGTGATCCTTCCCCCTGTTCCTGCGGGAGAACTCTGAGCAAAAACCACACTGAGAATGAAGACACAACTCAGTGAAGATGAGTGACAACAGAAGCAAGACAAACAGCTTTCTCTGTGGGCCTCTACCTGACTCAGGAGACTCCAAATTCATCTGAACACTTCACATTTTCTCTGTGCTTTGATACTAGAGCCAATGGCCTCCCTTACCACTCAATACAACTCCTTCAGCTCCACCTTCTTTCTGGAAATGTGCAGAACTACAAGGTGGCAGGCTGCACTTTCAAATGAAATTTGGGCCCTGACCTACATGATAACCTGCAAGGAGGAAGGCAGAGAGGACTTCAGCAGCTTAACCATTCTGAAATGTAAATGAGGTGACATGGAAGCTAACATAGGAATTGCTGGAAAATATATCTGAGCTCCAAATTTCTGCCCTACGCCCATTATGACAGTTTGAAAACATACATATTGGTATTCAACTCTACCAATCTTATTCTGGAATAAAAGCCATTGAGAAGCTGAAGTTTGAGTGCCCAGAGCCAAGGCTAAAGCTTCTTCTATTCCTGCTGCCACACAGTCTCGCTGTAGCAGTGATACAAGAAAAACTCCAGCCCTTCCCTTTGCTGGTAGCCCATTATGTCAACTTTAGCTCTTGAAACGACAAAAGGAAGGGTTATAAATAACTATGTCATCTTTAAACAATTGGGTTAAATGGATAGACAGCGTTAAATACCACAGTATTTAGTGTCAAACAGGCTGAAGTGAAGCTAAAGACTCATTTCAAGCACCCACATTCATCTCTATCCTG
>JAUBOD010000210.1:5683362-5695556 GCA_032353885.1 Nothura maculosa | reverse complement strand
GCACCTCTGGAGGCCACAGCACAGATGGGACGGAGCTCCCCAGCGCCAGGGAACAAGAGGAGTCAGGAGCAGCCCTGGGCTGAGGATGATGGATCGAGGGTCCAACAGGCACAAGCCTCAACACCCGGATGGAGCAACAAAAGCTGCATCCATCCTCTCCCAGGCAAACGGTGACACCCTTATCTAGAGCAAGGCACAGGGTGGGGCTAGGAGCAGCAGCAGCCACCTCTTTGAGCTGGGCCATGGTACCGCATGCAAGAGAAGGACAAGAGCACAGGGAAAGTACAAACAGGTTTATTCCAGCCCAGAAGATCTTGGAGAAGCCTGGAGGCTGCAGGGAGCTAGGGTGGGCCCTGGAGCAGGGCGCAGAGCTGGACTCAGCCCATAGTGGGGAGCACGACGCAAGTGCTGCCAAGCTCCCTGCCTGGAGCAAGTTCATGGAGGGGCTGATCTGGCTGGGGCTGCCGCTGCACAGGAGGTGGCTGCAGCCCTGCAGAAGGGACAGGGTGGACAGGGTCCCACGCAGGCCGTGCCAGGGCTAGAGCACTGCCCTACCACCCAGGAGCAGCGGGGTCCATTCCCTGCCCTGCTCCTGCTACAGCTCCAGTCCCGCAGCTGTGGGGAGGAGGGACAGAGCAGGAATCTGCTGGGAGCCCCAGCCACCTCCCGGGCTGGGGGCACAAGGTGAGGGGCATATGGCTGCAGGGAAGGGCTCAATTCCAGCCCCTCAGCTCAGCCAGGCTTCACGTTTGACCTAAACGGTGCTGGAGGGAGCACACCAGAGAAGAGCTGGGGCGAGTGGGGCAGGCAGCAGGCACAGACAGGGCAGCTCTCCTGTCCCTGTATCATCCAGACAGATGTCCCTGTGTGGAGAGCAGGGCCAGCTTCCCTTCCCAGCCCGTGGAACCACGAGAACCAAGAAGGAGCAGAGGCAGCAGCTGCTGTGGCAAGGGAGCCCTTTTAATGCACAGCGAGCAGGGCACAGTGCCAGAGGGCAGAGTGGAGCCTGGCCCAGCCCGTTCCAGGAGAAGGGAGCAGTGCTCTGCTCCGACAGGGATCACCAGGAGCCCCATCAGCTCCACATCTCTCCCCTTTGCCTCGAAGTGGCACGAGGACGTGGTTGGAAGTGCCCAGGGAGGGCTGGGATCCCCAGGAACTCCTGCTGGCAGTGAGGGGTGGAAGAGGTGAGGCCAGAGGAAAGGGGCCCGTGGCAGAGAGATGAAGTCCAGCTCAGCAGGGCCCTTCAGTGGGCCCAGGATGCACTCCAGCCTTGGCCTAACATTTGGCACAGCCTCTACAGGGAGCTAAGGGAGGCAGCAGTGTATTTTGATCCCTCAAGGAAGTAGAGGAAGAGGAAAGGAGGAGGCCTGGAGAAGAGAAACCATTAAAAATAAAAATGTGGCTACACACAGGACAGGCCACAGGGCCGTGTTGGTGCTCCAGGCACCACGGTGCCCGCGCTGGCCAGCCCAGGCCTCTCCCGGCCTCCAGCAAAACAAGGCTCCTGCTCTTGGAGCAGCTGGGGAGCAGCACGTGGCTCTGCTGGGCAGCAGCACCTCCCGTCACGTCTGTGCCAGCGAGAGCTCCTCCAGTCCTTCCTTGCCCAGCCGGTACCTGGCGAGGTCCTTGCGCGTGACCATGCCCACCACCTGGAGGGACAAGGGACAACGTAAGGTCCCACCAGAGCAACAGGGAGAGCCTGGGGACACCAGCAGCACCCCCAACGAGGGGCCAAGGCCATGAGCATGGGTGTTCATGGCCCCCAGGACTCACCTCGTTGCGATTGTCCACGACCACCAAGTGCCGCAGTCCCAGGGCCCGGAACAGCTTGAACACCCTCGGCAGCGAGGCCTCCTGCAAGAGAGAGCCGGGCCACACGGGCTGTGACATCCCGGGCCCTGTGCCCAGCTGCAGGCACAGGGAGGGGCCCAGGCCGGGCTTTACCTCGGGCACCGTGTAGGGCGAGGGGTTCATGAACTCGCTCAGGTCAATCATGCACTCGCGCTCATCTTGGGAGACGTGGATCGACTGGATGGGGGGAAAGCGGGGGTAGGCGTCCCGGAAATCCTTCAGCTTCAGGCGCCGCTGCACCAGGTTCAAGTTGGCCCTTTCCACAAAAACCTAGGGAAGAAAGACCACTGAGGCAGGCAGCCTTGCCAACCACCTGCTGCAGACCCCAACCCCACCAAGCTGACGGCAACACGAGCCCCACAGAGCCCAACAGCTCACACGAGGGCTGGAGCACAGGGAAGGGAAAGGGACACGGGCAGACCAAGAGGAACTGTCTGTTTCTGCTAACTTGGGGCCTTGCCAGCTCAAACAGAGTGTAGCCGGGCGAGCCTGGTGGCTCAAGCCGACTTGCCCACAGGCTGCACAACAGTCATCACCCAAGCAAGGAGCCCAGCTGAGCCACAGACATGAGGGACACAACCAAAACTGGTCGCCAGCTCCTTGAAGCGGGGCAGCAACGAGCCTGGAGAAGCTGTAGGGTCAGGGCAGCAGTACCCAACACAACCCAGCCAGCCCAGCAGCTCCCTCCCCACAGGGTCACCTACCTTGTGCTTCAGCAGGACGATGAGCTGCGAGCGCAGGATCAAGCCCCGCAGTCCTGCCACCTGCGACAGAGAGCCCCGCACAGGGGCTGAGACAGGGCTGCAGAGGGGCTGCAAGTCCTGCCCAAACATCCTGGTAGGCTCCAGGGCTTGGCGAGCAGCCAAGGAGTGCAGAGCACCTTCATTGCATGGCCTTTACCCAGGAGATCAAGCCATATCTCCCTGGCTATCTATCAATGCTCCACCATCCCATGAGGAGATGCAGCAGGTCCCTCACATCCACCCAGACCCATCACACCCACTCCCCTCTGCCCAGGTAGTTTGGCAGGACACCATGTGTCACCCATAAGGTGCCACACCAAGGTCAGCTCCCACAGAGGCAGCCCCCAGTTGCCTCCCGCCATGAGCAGCGCCCTGCCCTGGCTTTGGCCTCAGCGCCTGGCCCACCTGTGAGGCATCCGGGTTGCTCTCCACCACGGGGAAGCCGTTGTGGTTGGAGGAGGAGTCGCTGAGGATGTCCACGACTGTGCCCACCCGCTCAATCCTCCGCAGGCAGGTGACAGGGGCGCTCATGACCTCCCTGCGGGGAAGGGGGGGGATGTTAAACACAGCTCCATGTGCCCCAAATCCACCCTCACAGGCATGGGCAGGGCCTGCCTACCACAGCCCTGACACCTCCTCACCCAGCACAGCCCACAAGGGATTCATGGTGGATTGTGCCCCCGGATGGGGAAGGAGTTGGCCTGGTGGCACTGCGGGTCAGCAGGCACTGCAATCTCCACGTGTCACCAGCTCTTTTTCTAGCACACATCACCATTGTGGTCAGACATGTCCATAGTCCTTCAAGGGCAGAAGGGCAGAGCTCCAGATGTCCCCCAGGCCACTCACCTGGCTGTGAGGGAGTGAGACGTCACCGGGGCCTCCCAGTGCAGGAAGGGCACGCTCTGCAGCTGGATGTGCATGTCGTAGAGGCCCTGCAAAGCAAGGACAGGCTGTCAGGAGAGTCCTGGTGACATTGAAGATGGACAACCAGACAGCAGCCCCCACCAACAGGGACCACACTTGTCATGGCAATCTGGTACCAGCTTCTGCACCCACCTCACCCACAGTCTCTCTTCCCCGTCCTGGACTCCCCATATCTCTTCCAACATCCCCAACTTTAACCCACAATGTCCACACAGTCCTGCCATACCCTAAATCCTCTCCCATGGCCTGTCGCCTGGTCCCCACAGATCTCCAGCATCTCAATCTTCACCCAGTCTTTCACCCAGCCCCAGGCTCCAGCGAGCACGGCCAGCCCTCACCTCCACAAAGTAATCACCCACAATCTTTGCTGTCATCAGCACCAGCATGATGGGGAAGCCATAGGTGACGTTGCCTGTCGCCTCCATCATGATGACTGTGAGACTCAGCGTCATTCGCACTATCCCACCTAGAGAGGTGCCCAAGGGGATGAGGGTTAGAAGGGCAGAGGGACATGGGGTGAGGGGATAGGAGCGTGCCCAAGGACTCTTAATCTCTGCACAGGGATTTGGGGCCAACGGGGCAGCAGATCTGGCTGCTCTGAGGATGCAGCTCATGACTCTCAGCTTTAGGGGCAGGAACCAGGGCTCTGAGCATCAGTGATCCCCACATCCACAGTGGAATGGGGCAGAATGGTGAGCCCAAAATGGACCTCAGCCCTGCAACATCTCCAGCTCTGGAAGGTCCATGCTGGGCAGTGCTGGGGCTTGAGAGCATTATCAGGAAGACAGAAGCTGGGGCAGTGCAGGACAGGCTACATCTCAGCTCTATGTCAAGGAACCAGATGCCAGTTTTTCCCTGCTGCCTTTGCTACAATCTGAGCAGGAGATGGTCAAGGCTCCCAGCATGGGACAACTCACCCAGCTGTGCAGCAGCTCCCATCAGCGCGTACTTCCCAGGATCAGCCCAGATCTGAGCACAGGAGAGAGAAGGGGCCAGGTAAGCAGCTGGTTCTGGAGCACCTGGAGGTAACCAGGAAAGAGCCCGACCCCAAACCTCCCTCCAGAGGGGCAGGGAAAGCCCAAGGCCTCCTGTGCCCCCCAGCCGCTAGACAGCCTCTATCCAGATAGAGCCAAGACCCCCGTGTTAGGCCCTTTCCCAGCTCAATTCCTGCTCTCCACACATGTGGCTGGTCCCTGTCAAGGGAGGAGGGCTGAGGGCCACATCTCCCACCCAGCGACCCTTCCCAAGAAACACTCACCGAGCCCTTGGTCAGGTAGGACAGGGAGATGCCAAAGAGCCTCCCCCAGGCAGCGCCAATGAGCAGGGAAGGGATGAAGACGCCCGCGGACACCGTGAGGCCGTAGGTCCAGCATGCCAGGAAGAAATACATCAGTGTGAACATGCCCAAGGTCATGGGATTGTAGGAGCCTTAGGAAGGGGAGAGAAGAGGGAGTCAGTGCTGATCCTGGTGTTCCGACAGCCCGATGGATGCTGAGCTCAGCTGCAGCCACCTACACACGGACAACAGCAACAGCCCTGCAATCTCCAACTTGTCCCACAGCTCCCATAGTGCCACCCAAGTGTGGCAAGACCCTCTATAGCAGGGCACAGCCTACTACTATTTCAGGACTGCCAAGTAGTTCAGTCTCTAGTTTGAACGTGTCCTTTGCAGCTTCCCCTCGACCAAAGCACTGAGCCAGGAAGGGGCTTGAGACAAGCCCAGCGGTGCAGGGAACAGCCTCGGGACACAGGGCAGTTGTCACTGCTTAGAACAGCCCAGCTGCAGTTCTGGGTCACGAGTCTATAAATGCAGAGGGATCCATCTGCTGCCCATGTGCAGGCTGGCATGAAACACAGGCTAACAGCCCAGGAGGCAGAGCACACACCAGCATCCCTTGGGATCTGAGGGAAATTGAAGCTTGGTCACAGCTCCTTGGTGTAACAGAAGCTAAATCCAATTTTCTCAAGTAAACCCAAGCCCCAAAATCCACCCCCACAACCTGCCCAGATGGCAAAGTCATTTGTTGGCAAGAGGTCTTGCTAAGTAAGAAAACATCCAGTGATGTTTCCAGAACAGACTCCAACTCAACTCACGCAACTCAAACCACGTCCTTGTCCACAGGCCCTCCCAGGCCTAAAGCCTTTGGGCTGAGCTCGCAAAGCAGCACTACGTGCAGCACCTGCCTTCCTCCCCATTTGCTTCCCATTCCTCCCAGCACAGCACTTTGCTGGATCCCACTGCACCCTCACGAGGCTGCATCAACCTTCCCTCGCTTCATCCCGCAGGCAAAAAGCCAGGAGGGAAGGAGTCAGCCAGAGTGCTCGAGCACAGCCCCGCTCTGCCCAAACCCCAGAGCCCACGGACCTGGAGGGTCATGGAAGAGGTTGACGACGCTCTTCTCAGGCGTGTTGAAGAAGGCAGTGGCCATGGAGTTGTACTCTCCATCCGCACAGAATAGCTGAGGTGGAAGCAAAGAGAAGCAGCGTTAGAGGCAGCGGAGGCTCCAGGGCTGCCCTGGGGCAGGGAAAGCTGCCGGGCTTGGGAGGGGACAGCACCAACAGGGAGGCAATTCCTACACAGCGAGTGTGGCAGCGTCGCAGTGTTTCCACCCAACTATTCTGCTGTTGGGGCAGAGAAGTGCCAAATAGCACCGAAATCCAGGCGAGGTTCACATCTTGGAACTGGACATTACAGGGAGAAGGAAACTGTGGGAAAACTCCAGAATCTGGGATGTTCTCACCGAGTCAAGGCATGGGCATTACCATAAAGGAGGAAAAACAAATGAAACTGGAACAAAAGTCTTGTTTCTTTATGTTCCCAGGTCTGGTAGCTTTAGGTATTTCTTTGCAGCATTAAGAGTTCAGAAGGCAAGTTAAGGGCTGTAGGGCTTCCCTGCACGCTTTCCACACCAGGACATCACATCCTCACCCACGGGACAAGCTGCTAGGTTGGCTGGTGATTACACATTTGCCTCTGACCTAGCAAAGCTAAAGCTCTGCTAAAGAGATCACTGTCTGCTCTTCCAAAGGTTTCATTTGGGCTGGCCAGCAGAGCAGTCCTAACTGGTTGAGGTCACTGCACATCTGATCTTCAGCCCTATCCAGGTGGAAGTCACTTACTGCTACGGTAGGGGAAATCTGCAGGGCCAAAGGCCACAAAGACAAGTGGAGGGTCTCATCTCCACACTCAGGGGAGACTCAGGCTGGGCCTCCCAATTCTCTAGCATCTCCTACCTGCAGGGGATAGGCCACAGTGCTCCCCTGGATGGGCTGGCAGTCTCTGGAGCAGTAAATCATGACAAACCCCACGGCCGCTGTCACCGCCGCGACCAGCATGGCCTCAATCACCTGGAGGCAGGGCCGGTGGATGTACCTGGGGAGCAAGCAGAGATGTGAGCCCTGCTCTGCCCCAGCAGCACCAGAAACATAAGGTGAGGAGCTGCAGGCAAATCCCCCAGGCCCAAGAGAATCAAAGGCCATGCTAGGAAAAGGAGAGGAGCTGGCAGCTCTGGGACAAAAATCATTGAAGCTGGTTCTTCGGGAGACAGATGGCTCCTCTATCTGCTCTTGGCTGTGGACAAACCCTGGCTCCAGCTGACCTGCCCATCTGCCCTGCAAAGAGCTGGGAGCAGACACCCCCATGAAGCTTCTGCAGGCCTTCTCCAGCTTTGCTGTCATGGACAATCCCTCCCAAAGGCCACCAGGCCATTCCTAAGGTGTGAAAAGCTGGTGCCAAGTAGTTGGCAGTGGCAGACTGGTATCTGATGGCTTGAGCAGCTCTCAGAGGCCTGGCAGTAATATTCAAAGGTCAGTCTGTGCAAGACTTGCATCTCCTTGGGCCCTGTGGTTGCTAAAGGTAGATGACCTGCATGTCCAGAACAAGTGTAGGATGCTGCAAGCCAAAGCCTTGTTGCAGCCCAGCTTCGGAGGGCTGCCATTTCCCACAATGTTACAGCCTGGCTCTGGCTGCAAACGATGCTTCCAGGAAGCACAGAGGGCTCCAATCAACCAATTTTCACCCAGTTTAGTCTCTGCAGGCTCTTACCTGATTCGAAACATCGTTAACCAGTAGTTCAGGGCATTGAACAGGGCTCCAAGGATCCCACCTGCAAGGGCAAAAGGGTAAGAACTCAACACACAGGCAAAAGTTAGGGACAGAAACGCTGGATTTGCTGAGCAGCTTCACTCCTGATGCCTCTGGACAGGTCCCCACAGCACCAGGGCTGTGGTGGCTGAAAGCAGCCAGCACCTGAGCCCGAGCACCCTGCAGTCCTGCAGCTGGGCACTGCCAGCTTTGCATGGGCACAGGGAGTATGTGCCCTCCTCTCCTTTCCCTAGGAGCACAGACAGCTCAAGCATTGCAGCTCTCTTCTCAGGCCTTTTCTTCCATTCTAGAGCTTAATGGATTTCCCACTCTCCCCAGAGAAATGAATCCAAAAGGTCTTTGCATCCAGATGAAAACAGAGGAAATTATTCAGACTAAATTGAATTGAAAGAGCAGAACTCTCTTACCAACTACTCCCATAAATATGAAGATCGGAATTTCCTGGATTGTGTATCCCATTTTCTGGAAGCAGAACAGACACAGGCTTGAGGTCACCCGGCACATTTGCAACCAGCCACCATCTCAGCTGGGCTCAGCCTGACCAGCGAGTGGCACAGGGAGCTGCCACAGCTTCTCTCCCCGTCACCCCCAGGCCTGTGATGCCCTCCCAGTAGCCAGCCCAGCAGTGGCTGCAGGGCCACCTCTGCTTGTACTTGCTGGCGCCGTGATTTATCTGGACCCTGTGCTAGGGCAAAGCCCAGCTCAGCCCCTGGACAATGTTATAAGAAGGACTGTTGGCCCCAGCTGCCCTGCCACCTTTTAAGCTCCTCAGACAGCCCTCTGAGGTGGAACCTGTGCCATACCTCGCTGTCAAACCTGCCAAAGTTGATGAGCCCAGGGCTGGAGAGATCCCAAGCATTGCCATGGTAAACACTCAGGACAGAGTTCAGAGTGAACGTAGAGATCATGGAGGCAAAGAACTAGAAGAAAGATGCAGCTCAGGGTCATTGCCAGACATATCCAGTGCTGCTCCCCCATCACACACACGCCCTCCTCCATACCCCAAGCACCCATTGAGGCCGTTGGGCAGGCCTGGGCACTCAGGACATGGCAGGAGCCACATTCTTTGGGGGCACCACGCTGTGGAGTTTACAGTAACCATGGGCTCATTCCCTTCTTCTGTCTCTCCACTGCTCTGCAGTATGGCCCAAAGCAGCTCCTTTGGAAAGGGGTCAACAGCCTCAGCAACCAAGATCAGGTTCAGTCAGGCCCAAATTCAGCACACAGGGGCTATAAGGCAAAAAGGGATTTGGGATGCCCTGCTCCCTGCAATGCGTTAGATGGCCACCAAGCTGGGGCAGGTATGGAAGAATCACGTAGGTGTCGGTGCATCAAATCTCAAGGGCCAACTCAGCCTGTGTTTAACAGCTCAGGCCTTCCTGAATGCCACCAAAATGCAGATATCTTTTAGCAACAGAGCTCCTGAGGCTTTAGAGGCAGAAGAAATGTCCGCCTGGAGACCTGCAGTGGGGTCAGGATACCAGAGGCCCTCAAGTGTGTTCCAGCAAGCCGTGGGGGTCTTGGGCATGGACACAAAGAGCTCCCAATTTACTGCTCTGATCACCAGCACTTACAATTCTCCATGTCAGGAACTGGTTCCAGAAGGAAGCTCCTTCCTCCAAGCTGAAGAGGACACCCCCTGCAAATGCAGACACAAGCACCATTGTGGTGAGTGTGTGTCAGGGCTCCTTGGCTCACAGCACTGCCCAAGGAAGCTGCAGCCATCCCAGCCCATGCACCCCATGCTGGCCCAGACATTATTGGCTCCAGAAAAGGGATCTGCACCCAGCTGAGCCCATCCTGCCATCAGGGATGTACTATCAATCACAATGAAGCCCTGTCACTGTCCTCCTCCACACCAAGGAAGGGACATTTGACAACAGATATAGACAAACCCTCTCTCTTCCCAAGACCTGCACTGTGGGGCAGGACAACTCATAGCGGGGTCAGACACAAGGCTGTTTGCAGCTAAACAGCAGGACAACTGCTTCCCTTCCCAATCCTGCCAGACCTGGAACTGTCAGAACGACAACGCACCAGTTTTAGTCACTTGTGCACAGATCTTGGACTCAGAGAGCTCTCCTGACTCTGCTGCCTCCTCCTAACCCGCTCAGGAAAATCACCAGCTCTCCAAGATCCCACCAGACACCTTTTCTATGAAAATGCTATTCCTGTCCGTATTGAGCGACAGCAGGATGCTCTGTAATAGACCCATGTTCCTGCAATTCTCTAAGCAGATCCTTACAGCTGCCCCTTACAAGTGGGGGCCACCTCCTGATGAGATCTGCACCCAAACACCATTTGCTATCAGGACAATGAAGACACATACCCACAGGAGCTCCAAATGCAGCTGAGACACCAGCAGCAGCTCCAGCCGAGACAAAGTCCCTCTTTTCTGTATCTCTGCGGAAGTACTCGAAGATCTGAAACATCAAAGCAAAGGCAGGTTCAAGGCAGGCCAAAGGCATAAGCTCAGAGGAAGAGTCAGGCCCCTTGGCAGAGCCAGGTGAGTCACTTCCCTGTTCCCAACATTTTTCAGTGGGGTTATGAGCTCGGCTTGCTGCAGAGCTCCAAGGATGTGGGTAGGCTGCATGACCTCAAGCAGCCAAATTTGGGCAATGATGGTGGCACAAAAAGAGATTCAGGTAGCACTGGTGGGAGACCAGAGCTCCCTTTCAACATCCTAGCATCTTCCCAAAGGGGTCAGAGCTCCGTGGCCCCAAGCCAGGCTGCAGCATCACCAAGCTGGGTTCTCCAGCAAGCCAGCCAGGTTGCTCTGCTGGCCCAGAGCCAGCCTTCCTGAAGCAGCTGCCACCCAGCTCACTGCTGAACAAAGGCAGTCCTCAGTTTGTCACACAGAGTGGCCAGCTGATGCTCCCTATGTTGGCATCACAACAACAGGCTACATAGATGGAAAACTGCTCCACCAAACCATCCTACTCTTAGGTAGAGAGCTCTGCCTACTCCTGCTTTTCAGAGCTTGCATCTCCCAGGTCATGATCTTTCAGGTACCATCACTTGATGGGTCCTACACTACAGCAGAGGTGAAGGGCCCTTTGCTGGAGCTGCCAAGAGCCTCACAGCACTCCAGGCTCTGTGGAAATCCATAGAGGAGAGCCATGGCAGCAGGAGCACCTGCAGCAGGACGGCCCATCTGCTCCTCCAGACCCACCTTGAAATCTCGCTTCAAGGATGTGGATCTTCCTTGTGAGATCCCAGCTGCAATCACTGCCCCCGAGTGAATCATAGGTCCTTCCTGTGGAGAGGAAAACAGAATCAGACTGGAGAAGGAAGGAGTCCTTGCTTTTCCAGGCTCTGTGGGGAGTTTGGAGTGCTGCTCACCAGGCCACAGCTCAGAAGCCAGAGGACAGCGTTTAGTCACCCTGCAACAAGCTAGACTTGTACCAGCTCTGTCTATACAGACCCAGCCCAAGAAAATTTCCTTCCAGGAAACACAGACCTTGCATTTTCCTCCTACTTCTTCTTTCTAGTTCCTGTGGCCACTTTTTCTTCTCACCAACAGACAGGGTAGGGGATTACCAGGGCTGCTTTGCTATAAATTTAGATTTCTCAAGCAAGCTAATACCCTAACAAGGCAGCAAGATCCCAGCAAGGTATCCCAGGTTCCCCCATCTTACATGACAGGGGAGAGCCCATGGATGGCCACAGACATCTCTGTTCCCTGAATCCAGACATGCTGCAGCTGCCTGGGCCACCAGAATACTGAGTGCAACTGGCAAGTTCCTGCAGGGCCACCAGGCTCCCATCCCAGCACGGAGCCACTGACAGCAGCTGAAGCACATGTGTCCTGCAGCAGGTCCCAACACACCATGAGGGAGCTAGGGAGCCCCTTGCACAACTCACCTTCCCAACAGCCAGGCCTCCGACCACCGAGAGGATCACTCCACAGACTTTGATCACCAGGGTCTGCCAAACAGGAAGAGACACAGGACACACTGCAAAGCTGGCAGTAGCACCGTACATTGCTGCATGGGGACACTTGACCATGTACAGGATGGACTGCAACAGCCATGGGGGATACACAGACCCAACCAGCCAAAACAACAGGAGACAAACCCCAGCAAACTTGCAATTCTCAGTCCCACATCCATGCCTGTTGTGACAACTGGGCTGGCCAATATTTCCACCCACAATGTTCTTGGTCAGTCTCATTTAGAGCAAAAATTCCCCAAAGCCTCTTGTCCAGCCACTGCCTGGCACTGAGCCCAAGGGCTGCAGACATCAATGCAGCAAATTAAAGATTTAACTGGGCAGCACAGGAATCAACAGCTACAGATGAGGGCAGCACAGGAGGACTGGCTTCACTAGGAACCCAGGCCAGCCCCAAACCTGCCTTAGCACAAACAGGGAAAGCCATAGGGCACATGGACACGCACTCAGCCCATCCAACCAGGAGCACACCCAGAGCACACACACCTGCCAAGCTTCCACATCCTACCTTCAGCCGGACCACGTGTGGGATCTTCACACCATTGAGATAGCACTTGATCTGGGGAATGCCACTGCCGGCTGCTACAGGCTGGGGACACAGACAGACCATTAGTGGCTGC
>JAUBOD010000210.1:5610249-5623162 GCA_032353885.1 Nothura maculosa | reverse complement strand
GGCGGGACCGGACCGGGACCGGGCTGTGCTTCGCTTCCATGTACAAAAGGGGCCGGGGCGGCCCCGCCGCACGTACACGAGGCCCCGCGGGCGGCAGGCGCGGCCGGGCAGCCCCGCGCGGGGCCCGTCCCGTGTCCCTCGGGGGAGCGGCGGGTCCCGCTCCGCTCACGGGCGGCTCCGCTCGTCCTCCACGCGCAGCCGCGTCTGCTCGAACAGGAGGGGCTGCGTGGGGCTGCCGGCCGCGCCGGGGAGCGTCTGGAAGGCCGAGGAGCCTGCGGGGGGAGAGGCGGGTGAGGCCGCGGGGAGCGGCCCAGGAGCCCCCCCGGCCCCGAGCCCCCGGGCTGCCCCCACCAGCCCTGCTCCGGCCTGTGCAGCGGGAGGCGGGAGCCACCGGGAATGCGCCCTGGGCGGGACCTGCCCCAAGGCCTCGGGAGAGGCACCGGGGCGGCCTGAGGTCCCCGCAGCTCGGAGCCCTGTGGGGCACAGGGAGGCCACAGGGCCCAGCCTGGCAGGGAGCCGGGGCAGGAGGGCCGGGTCTGCCCAGCAAACTGCAGCTTTGGGCGCCTCGGATAAGGGTGAAGCAGCCCCAGGGACTGGCCCGGCCCTTGGCAAGCAGGGCAGCCGCCCGGGGCCGTCCTGCCCTCCCCACGAAGGCTCCTGCTGCCCTCCCAAGAGCACCAGGGAACAAGAACAAGGACACGTACCAGCTTACTCCTCTATACCAATAGAGCAGGAATCAGGACCCAGTGCTGCCCAAGACAGGAGGAGGAAGGCAGACAGAGAGGGAAGGAGACATTAGAGAGATGCTCAGAACAGACTGCGACTCTACGGAAGAAAACAGGCTGCATGAACGGCGGCAGCGCCGCGTCCCGCCGCGCCACAGGCCTCCCCGCCGCGGGATGGGGCTCCCGGTCACCGTGCCAGGCGCTCGCCCGCCCTCAGGCTGCGTGCAGGAACGAGCACTCGGGATGGGCAGGGACACCGGGAGCACCTGGACACTGGGTGGGCACACGAAGGCCCCGCACACAACAGGGCTTGGTGCCAGCTGGCAGCTGCAGCCCGGAGAGGAGAAAGGGGGGAAAGGACAGAGACAAAAGGGCTCGGGAGGAGGAGAGCGGGAGGGCAGGTTACCTGTGCGTCAGCCCGGGCTGCTCCGCATCCTGGGCGCGCAGCAGCCCAAGGCAGACGCTGTCCTGGCCCGGGGCGCAGCCCCTGCCCCACATTCGCAGCCCCCTCGGACACCTCCAGCTGGGCCTGGGGCCCAGGGGGGCTCTGGCCGCCGTCCCCCCGCGCCGCGGCCGTTACCTGGCAGGTAGACGTCCACGGGCGGGTCGCTCTCGGCCTGCGTCAGGCTCCTGTGCTCGCTGCAGCTGCCGTCCTGCAGGACGTCCTCGACGGAGGGCGGGCGGCTGCCTGCAAGCAGCGGGGAGCGAGACCCGTGAGTCCCCGCAAGGCCCGTAAGCCCCTGCACGCTCTGCACCATGAGTGCCAATACCCGTCCCACTGGCACAAGGGCATCCCGGACACCCAGGACGTCTCACCAGGGCCACCCAGGGGAGGTGCTGGCCAGGGGACACCCCACAGCATGAGCAGCTACAGACTGTCCCAGGAGAAGCTGGATGCACAGCCTGGCGCTGCTCTCCTGCCAGCTACTGGGACCTGTGGTGCTGCTCCTGGTGGGCAGCAACTGTGTGAGGAGCCCAGGGCAAAGTCTGAGCATGGAAACACAGTCAATGGGAGGACAGGAGCTCTGCTCTGCTCCTCCAAACACAGTGACTTGTGCAGAGCTTCCTTCAAAGAAAGATGCTTGACCAAGAAACCAAGCTGATCTGTTTTGTTTCCCAAAAGAGACCCTGGCAACTTTCTCTGGTGAAACGGGGCAGCCTAGAGGTGGGTTTCAGGGCCTGGATGTCTCCGAACTTACATGTCCATGTCCCTACAATTGCACATACGTCCCTCTCCCAACAGAGGGGAGCGGGAGCTGGAGCCAAGCCCTGCTCACCTGCAAGGCCGAGCGCACACTCACCTTGCTGCAGGGACGCGGCCTCCTCCAGCTCCTCCCCAGCCACGCTCTGCAGGGAGGAAGAACACGGTTAGTCCTGCGCTTATCTTCTACTCCAGCGCTCTCCAAGAGCTGCACACAGGGCCAGGGACTTGCGGGGAGGGCACGAGGGTCCCAGCAGTAACTGTGTCTTGGAACAGAGGGTTGGCAGCTCTAACACACACCACCAGCAGCCCTCCAAGCACCCAGGTTTCCAAAGACATTAAAGCGGCACTGCCCTTGCCCCTTGGAGCCCCACAGGTAAACGGGAGCATTACCTGGCAGGGCAGGGACTCACCTCCGGAGAGCTGGTCTCCCTCAGGACCAGCTCGCCTCCGCTCAGCACCGGCTGCGAGTCGGAGTCCTCGGAGAGCTTCTCCTCATCCTCCTCGTGGATGGGTGACGAAGGAGACCGCAGCGTGCTGAGGGGAGAGAAGCCCTGTTTGCAAGCAGGGCACAGGCCGCCTGCCCCAGCACCCCAGGCCTCGGTGGCCTCCAGCAGCGACTTGAGCCCTCACTGTCCCTGCCCTGTTCCTCTGCCCCATCCTCCTCCACCACACGGGACCTGGAGCTCAGACTGGAGAGTTAAATTCACCAGGGGCCTCCAGCATCCTCTGCATGGAGAACAGCAGCACTTCAGGGGTGGAAATGAGCTGTGCAGAGCTCAGGTGCAGCAACACGACCAGCACAAATCCTGCCTTCTCCCTCAGGCTCCTCCAGGACCTCCATGGCTCTAGCTCCACAGTGAAGCTCCCTTCCCAGAGGAAATTTAGGAGGTGAAACCATGGAGCAGACCCAGACCTCACTCAAACTACAGGGGCAGCCTCTTCGTGGGTCACAGTGTCCCCTTCATTCTAGCCAGGATAAGGCTGCAAACTTCGGCCACTTGGGGCACTGCTGAGCTCTGGGCTGGGTTTCTCCCAGCAAGCAACGACTTGCTGCTGGTGAGGAGGTGCTGGAACCAGCAGCTCAACAGGGAGGAGAACCAGGAACAAACCCAGTTTGATCCAGCTCTGCTTTATGGGTGGCCCAGCACCCAACCCACAGGATCTACATCCTCCACCTCAAAGCCAACAGAAGAGGCCTCAGACAGCAGGGGCCTCCTCTTTTGACTTTTTCTTGTGAATTTCACAGCAGAAATCCAATACAGTTTGCATGTCAAATGCCAACTGAGATGCTAATTACATAGGAAAGGTAGAGACTTCCAGAATCTGGGTGAAATCTCCCTGTCAAAAACACCCTTTCCATTCCTGACAAACCCAGCTCTAAGGAGAAGTGAGCTGGATGCCCCAGGCCTAACAAGGGAGTAGCATCTCAAGGTTCTCACAGGCACAAGGACCTGCTGGTCGCTGTCACGAGGACCTCGCTGGCATGAGGACCTCCCCTGGTTGAGTTATCAGTGCAACCAGACAGGAGCAGCCAGAGCCTCTCCCATGTCACATGTCCCATGTCTCTCCTATGTCAAGCCCTTGGGGCTTGCGAGGGGAGCAGCCCCCCTTCCCGAGCTCACCTGTCTGGGGACTTGCTCCGCTTGCCCTTTTGGTGGCTGCTCTCCACAGCTCTGTCCTTGCCGAGCGGCCGGCTCGCGGGGGGCATCCCATCCACCACGCCGGAGTAGCTGATCTCCTCATACAGAGGAGCTGACGGCATGGAGGGCGACACTGAGCGAAGGCCGTTCAGCGCTTCCAGCAAGGAAATGGGCTCGTATCCCGGAGGGATGTTGTCTGAGC
Organism: Nothura maculosa; assembly: GCA_032353885.1. Taxonomy (NCBI): domain Eukaryota; kingdom Metazoa; phylum Chordata; class Aves; order Tinamiformes; family Tinamidae; genus Nothura; species Nothura maculosa. Next base: position 5,619,391 of record JAUBOD010000210.1, on the reverse strand, counting down.
TCTGTGGGTGAGAAAGAGAGGGGCGCGTTAAGAAACATGAAGCCCCCCAGGAAGGGTGGGCCCAGCTGCAACCCAGCCCGAAGCTCCCTGCACGTCCAGGAGCCCATGGCTCCTCCACAGGCAGCCTCAGCCTCCCTCCCCTGCAACAGAGGGTCCCAGGCAGCTCAGCCTGAGAGCACCACTTGAGACGGGCTCTGGTGCCCACAGCACTTCACCACAGACTCCATTTCCTCTGCTGTTTATGCACGTTTTTCACCCAGCTGCTTTCGTAGGAAGACAGGAAAGGGACCACAGAACACCGAAGTGTTTCAGCACTTGTGCTGAAGACCAAAGCTGGGGCCCATAAGACAACCAAGTCATTTCACAGATCCTGCCACCTCTAGGTGTAGACTTCAGGAGCCATCTCCACAGAGACATTTCATCCGCAGGCAGCAGCTTAGAGAAGCTGTTTGTGGACAGAAGTCGTGCTCATATTTGCTCCGCTGTCTCCTGGCTGTGAAGACCAAGGCTCGAGGGTTCAAAGGCTGCTTGTTCCAGTTTGCTTTGGCAAAAGCTCAGGTTCTGGGCAGGGCTTGAGGCTGGAGAAGGATCTCAGCCAGCTCTGGGCTGAAAGTTCCTGAGACTTTCCAACAGTGCTACAGACACTGCTCTTTCCCGGGGCACTTACCACTGCCCTGTCCTGGCACCCACTGCTCCAGCAGCAGTTGCTGGCTGTGGCTTGCAAACAGCCACACCAAACTTGCATTTTTCCCAGCTTTAGGTTTTCCCAGACCCCACAAGAACAGTAAGCCAGGTCCCTCCTCAGCCCAAGCACCCAGGCTGGCGGGAGCCAAAGAAAACCCTTTGAGATGAACAACTGGGCCTGCAGTTGATGGATTACCCCAAGCACAAACAGACCTTCCTGGCACATGTACATCCCTCTCCTTTTATCTTCCCTTCTTCTGGTCCCCCCATTGCCATTCCCAGTGTTCCCAGAGCAGTTACACACACTCTTGTCAATCTGGCGGGTCCCCAACACACAAGCTCCATCTTTGCTCCGCCTGTTCAAGCAAAACAGACCACTGCAGCCAGCGCTCCTGATACAAGACCTGATCCAGGTCTGTCCATCATCTGCCTCTACATCCCAGCACCACGGTGGAAACCACAGCAAGAAGGGCCCAAGCCAAACCGCCAACAGGATGTGACAAGTGTGGGAAAGCTTTAGGTGAGCCACGGGGGCAGCAGATTACCCACAGCCCTACAAAACTAGGAAAATATCTTGGCCAGGAATGCTACAACAGCAAGACCTGGTGCTGAGGGCTCCAATGGACATGTGGGCCTGCCCGTCCCCGAGAGCCAACACCAGCCCAGGTGCCTCTGCCCCATCTCTTCCTCCACACACAAGCCGTGGTTGTCCATGCAGGCCGTGAGCATCTCACCAGCACACGGAGACAGTGCTCGGAGTGACAGCGTGTTAGCAAGCCCGCACACGTGCAACACTCACGTGCTAGTGCCACTGCTGGCAAACGCTGCCAGAGGAGCCAGATGCAACTAAATGCACTTACGGTTTCCCTCCTAGGTTTCCTGCTGGGCAGGGAGACAGTGTTGACTTTAATGGACTTAAAGGGACACTGTCAAGAGAAAATCATGTTTTAAACAAAGGTTTTCTTGAGGTTAGTGACATGGAAGGACACACAGCATCTCCTTGCCTTGCTCTAGGTGCAAAGGCTTCCTCTTGGTACCACGCGCTGCTTAACAACAACCCTTGGGGTCTCTCTCCTGCCCTATGCCTCAGTCCTGGTGCTCCAGCAGATGGCTGGAACAAACCAGGCTCTGTGATGACCCCTGTTCCCACCAAAGCCTCTAAGATGGCCTAGATGCAGTTCTGCCCGCAGCACAAGGACGTGCAGCCCTGCCCTGAGGGCAGCCCAAACTCTCCTAGCTGCTCACAAAGATCTAAATCAGGGGGACTGCTGAGGTCTTGCTCTTGCTGGACTGGGAGCCCCAAGGCCCAGGGCATTTCAGAGTGTGCTGCCACACAAATCTGCATGTGAACCAAACTGTAACCTGCCATCTGCCCAGCTCCCACCCTGCTGGACTTGAATTAGCTGCATTTCTACTGAGACAGGCCTCAAGACACCTCCTCATACGGAGGTGTCTGTGGAGCTGTTTCCTCATGGAGAAAAGAGGGCACTTGGCTAAACCCAGCCAATTTAACTGTTCACAAAAAGAAAGGTCTTGGCTCTGCACGGGTATTGAGGGATAAGGCTGCACTACTCAGGATACCTCACTCTGAGGTCCCTGGGATGCATGTGGAGAGGCCAAGGGTTTCATGGGTTGAAGCCTCCTGCTCAGTTGAGAAATCAGCGCTCAGGTGCCAGGCTTCCTGCATGGGGTGCCAGTTACTTACAGAGTGCTCATCGTGGTCGACAGTCTGTGCCAAGACAGGGCTGAACGACACGGGCGACAGAGCCCCCGGCTTCTTCCTCACAGCTCGGATCTGCAGCAGGGCCCGGAAGGCTGGGAGAGAAAAACATATATGTGACTGAACAGCCAAAGGGGACCAGGCTGGAGCACCTAGGTGCTGGAGAGGGGATGAGCTGCCTGCAACGATGCTGCGTGAGAGGAGTGGGGCTGCAGACCCTATGGTTTTGGCCACACCAAACCCAAGCTCTGAGGGCTCCTCTAGGTTAAGACAGGGGATAGATCTGCCAGCAGAGAAAGCCTGGGCACACACAGCTCTTGCAGATACCTGCCTTGGTACAGTGACACAGAGAGGACATTCAGGGCTAGGGCTACCCATCACATTAAGTGCAGCCACAAGCTCAATCTTGGGCAGCACACTGCAAGCTACATAAGGAGGAAGCCTCATGTAAAAGGAGATCCTGGATTCGTTCAGACCCCACGTCTCAGCCCTGGGTTGCAGCTAGAGCTGGGTGTCCTCCCAGCATCGCTCCTCCATCGACTGCTCCCTGCCCGTGACAGCGACAGCAGCAGCTCTGAGCCCAGCCCCACGCTGAACTCCGCTCTCCAGCCAGCGATTCCCTGGTTCTCCCACCAAAACAGCTTGGCTCTCCACACCCTGCCTACAACTCTGGTCTCTATCTGCATATATTTAACGCTGTTACTTCCCTCTGTGCCAGACACATGCAAATGAGCCTGACATCTGCTCTAACACAGCTGCAAGAACTTGCTTGCACCCACGGAAAAGACTGGGCATTTTTATGTCTTTATCCACACAGCTGCTTGGGAGACCAGCCTAGAGCAGGAGGACAGAGGTGCGGATCTGTGCTCTCTGCTTCTGCACTTCCCAGGCGCAGATTCCCAGGAAGCCGGATGTGGGGGCACTTTCCAAACAAATACAACTCACTCCACTGCAGCCTACAGATGAGATTAAACTGTGCTACTTGTAGTCAAAGCTGTCTGGCACTTCCCCTGATAAGATCTTGCTTTCAGTTATTGCATCTTGCCAAGTCTTGACTTATTTTTTTTCGAGGCCAAACACCTGCCTTAAAGCATTTTTATTATTTTCCTAAAAAGCTTCAATAAGAAATATGCAAATACTTCAGAGCTGTAACACAGGGTAAAATGTGATCTGGCTCTTCAAACAAAGATGCAGCCATTTTCTTGAAAGAGTCTGTACTTTAGATAAAAGATTAGATATTGAGCAAGTGTTGCCTAAGTGTCAGAAGGGGTAGTTGGTTTTTCTTCTCTCTTGGGAGCAGAGGAATGATAGGGTTAAGTGGATGCTCACAACACTCCAGGCAGGCCAAGTCCCCTCAGCTAGAATAGGGAATATGATTAGGGCTGCACATTCAATGTCCACCCTGCTGGCCCCAAGCAGCAGAAAGGCAGAGGGATCAGACTGACCCACAGGCAAGAGGAAAAGGAGCTGGCAGAGCCTCCAACAGACACACAGAACTTCTCTGAGGTTCCCAGCAGTTTTGTGTCAAGCCACTGCTATGCAACACCTTCGTCTTCCATCAGAGATGGTCCTGGGTGGCTGGATCACCTTGTTCCTCACAGTCAACAGAGAACTCAAGCCCCACTGGCAAGGCATTACCTTGCTCCAGACAGCAAGGACTATATGCAGGGGTTGTTTATTTGGCACTGCTCAAAGTGCCTGCACTCCAGATTCATCCTAGACAGAGGACAAACAGCCAGGGAGGCACCGAGCAACAAGCCACTCTCGCAGGACTCTTCCTTCCCTCTTACAGCACAGTTATTTTGGGCAGCAGGAGCCTCCAGACATCCGTCAGAGCAGGAGCACACTGGAAGTCTAGCCTTGGGGTGACGTATATAAAATACACACTTGCTCTCTCAACTTCTGCTGACTGAACAGGAGCCGGGGTGGGGAGAAAGAGGCCCTTTTCTCCTGGGCACATACTCACGCAGCCTGCAGATGGGGCAGTTGTTGGCCTGGTAGCGCAGCGTGTCGGCACACGAGTTGCACAGACAGAGGTGCCTGCAGGGCAGAATGAGGGTGTCGCGGAGGTCCGAGAGGCAAACCACGCACTCGTTGCTGTTGTCGCTGTTCTCATCATCCGAAGGCTGCAAGGAGAGCAGAACTTTGGCATGTGAACAGAAAGGACATACAGAATGGCCAGAGGATTCCTCAGCCTGAGATTTCCTGCCCAAAGGTCTGCAGGAAAAGCTGGCACCCTCCTTCTGCAGCTCTCAGCGGGGTTTCTCAAGGACAGCCTGCTCCAGCCTACCCAGCCCTGCTGCGGATGCTTCTTCCTCCCTGGGCAGAGGGAGGCTCCCGAGTTCCTGCAGCTCCTTTGCACCCAGGATGGGGTACCCTGTTGTTACCCCTCTCGTGCTGGCACAAACTCTGACACAGTCGCAAAAGCAGCTTGTGATGTTCACCCGGTCACAGTTAACCCTGGTGAAAAGCTCAGTCCAAACCCACTCATTGTGGACCTGCATCATGTTATTCTCCCCACCACTCAAGAGCCCCACAAATGACACCAGAACCACTCAGTGAGCTGCTGCTAAGAGGAGAACTTAAGGAAGTTCTATAAAACTGAATGGAGGTGCAGAATCCTGCACCTAAAGAGAAATACCCCCAAGCCCCAGGACAGGCTGGAGAACAGCTCTGCAGAGAAGGACCTGGGGGGCCTGCTGGACAAGGTGGTGACTGTGAAGGTGACTGAGCACTGGGACAGGTTGCTCCATCCTTAGAGATATCCCCAAACTGAATCCGGGACAACCTATGGTAGTGACCCTGCTCAAGAAGGTAGTTGGACTAGCTGATCTTTTAAAGGTCTTTTCCAGCCTCAACTGTTCTGTGATTCCAATAAACCCACCCTCCAACCAGGAGGGCTCTTCACTGACACCATGGGTCCCTGCAGCCCCGCTGCTGCTGGCACAGGTACTGAAAAGCTGATACCCCAACACTTTGCACCCTCCCTCTTCGGCTGCTCCATCCGCACCGTTTCACATGGTCCTTTCGGTGTCACGAGGGGGAAACACATGCAACGCCAAGGGCAACCCCTTAACATAAAGAGCAATATACAGCATCTGCTCACGCAACATCCGCAGCCGGTCCGCTGACCGGGCCTGCCCCATCACATGGGCTGCTGAGCTATTTTGGGAGGCAGGGAGGGCAGACTTTCTGCTTTCCCATTCACACAGCCTGCTAAGTACACGGGGAAGAACAAAAACGGCCCCAGGCCACTTGTTTGATGGGCTGCAATCGTGCGATTGCTGGATCAAGAGATTCATCATAAGACCCTGGAAGACCTAAAGAGAAGCCTTCAATCCTCTTAAATAGATCTGGTACAAGCTTGAGAAGACTTCTCTGTCCTGCCCCTTCAGGCACTACCTGTTGGCACAGGGACACGGAAATCACAGGGATGTTTCGGGCAGGGCAGGGCATTGCTCAGGGAGGAAGTCTGGTTAGTCCCGCTCTGCGACTGCTCCTCTGTTTACAAATCACACAGTCCACGTACAAGAGCAGTCCAGTCCAGAGGCCAGCACTTGGTACAGTGAGTCAAACACTATGCACCTAGCCAGCAGCAAAGGGCAGCTCTAGGCAAGGCTAAAGCAAGCACAAGTCAGGCAGTCTGCTCAAAGCTGTGCAGCGAGTCAGGCTTCAGCAGATGCTCCTGCCTAAAGATGTTCCTAGTTCAGGCATTTTTCACAGCTTTGCAATGCTGTGCTCCCTCCTGCAGGGGAACGTGGGCTGTTCTATGGACTCTGGCAAGCCTGAAGAGCTCAACTCCTTGCAGTGCTATGGAAACCTACAGTCCCCAGGAAAACAGAAAGCCCGGGATAACATGCAGGGAGCCACAGACTACTTTAGACAAGCTCAAGAACTTGGGCTTCAGCAGTACCTACAATAATGACATAGACCCAGCGGCCCTTCTGAGATGCATCTCCACATTGCCATGCCAAAAACTGTAGTTGCACTTGTAAGTGTTAGGTGCTGGCTGGAAACCCCCAGCTCAGGGAGAAGGGGCCTGCTGAGCACCTTTATTTACCTTGGTCTCTTGGTTGTTTTTGTTCTCGATGCCGTAGATCTCCTGGAGCAGGTAGCTCACCCGGTCAACCTAGAGAAAACGACAGCAGGTTAGAATGAGCTGCTCCAGTTGAAAACACTTCCAGCTGGGACACAGACGCATTAACAAACTAATTCCAGAGTCTCCTCGTGCAAGGCAGCATGCAGCTCGTAGGCCAGTTGTTCTAGGCCTGCATTTCAAGGCAGTGAGGTCAGCAGCTGGACTGCTGAGCAAAATCCTCTGCCGTGTCTCATAAGTCACCCAGGAAATTTGGGAACAGTTGTGTGGGAGCAGTGCTCCTACAGCTTGACATTTCAAAGAGTGCCTTGTTATGGCATCCTACTCCTCAGAGGATCAAGACGTGTGACACTAAGTACAGAATTGGTCTGATCATAGTCCCTGCAGGAGCTTTTGCTCCTTTTACTATGAGCCTCTCAAGAAATCCCATGAGAAGCTTATGTTCCAAATAAGAAATGGGCAAGCACACAACAACGCTCTTGCTAAAAAGACCCCCAGGTTTTAAAATACTAAGTAAGCAGCAGCAGATAATTGTATGTAGTGCACTCCACCTTCCCCCCAACGTCTGGCTGTACAACTTCCACCCCAACATTAAGCAGCACTTCAGAGCCTTGGCTTGTGTTCTATCTGAGGAAACAGGGTGAGATCTCAGGCTGCTGGTGGAATAGCCTCAAAGCTTCGCACTGGGTGCAGCTGGACACCTGTGGGGCAGCAACAATGTCTTTAATCAAGCTGCAGAGAAAGAACAGGCACTTACAATTTGCTTCTGCTTTAAGGGCTTCACGGAGAAACTGCCGTCAACATGCTAGCAAGAGAAAAAGAAAAAAATAAGCATTTTTCACAATTTAAAGAGTAAAACAGATTCACGAACACAGAGTTAGCATGTGCTAGCCCATGAGGGAGGCACAAACAAAGTTTGGCTGCTGGCTGAAGTCAGAAGCAAGTCAAACGTGCTCCACATGGCCATGATCACAGCCAAACTGCAGTGACGTCTCCCTGCACCTCATGTGCTCACTGGCAACAGGCGCAGCTGGAACAACTCTGCACAAACCTGATGTCGAAGCTACTGACAGGAATATTGTGCTATTTCTGTTTGCTCCGTCATCCATCAGGACTAACTAAACTGAACCAAACCAGGCCCTCTGCCAGAATCTATGGGAAGCAGGGAGCAAGATTTGGGGGAAGCTCCATCAGGCCTTGCTGATGTGAGCAGCTCAGACACATCTGTTTGCTGGAGGAGGTTCCGGGGAAGGAACAGCACCGTTACAGCAGAAGACAAAACAGCCCTATTTTCCAGGCAAACACAAACTGCCAAGTTTCTGCCTTTCAGACAGCTGCAAGGCCAGACCGTGCACTGTCAAGGTTAGAACCTGTTCTTAAAGATATATATATAAATAGCAAGGTACTAAGGCGTGCTGGTTGCCAGTCCTCTGAGCATGCTCTAGTGATCAGCAGCAGTGCTGATTAGCAGAGATTTTGATCTTGTTTGTAAAACACTCGAGCAGAGGAAGTGGCTCCAAAGGACAAAGCCTCGCTCTCATGGCACACAGACTGGAAAAAGCAGCAAAAAGCAGCAAAGCCCTTCAACTTCTGAGCTCTGATAGGGACGTTGGGCATAACCAGGACTCACTCAATGGCCTGATCAGTTCTAGGTGCTTCCCAGTTTTGTCTCGTATCTCATTCAGTCTCTGAGCACTAGGGGCCTGTTTGACTTCATCTCTGTGTACCCAGAGAGGTCAGAGCTTCACAGAGCACATTGATTTGCTATAATCCCAGAAATCAGGCTTACAGAGCTCTTAAAGCACTTCAAGACATTTTCCAAACTTGGAGGGAAGTTTCCAAAGCTTCACTTTTGCACCCATACAAATACATTCCTAATATATTACTGATAGGAATAGGAATACATTCCTAATATGCACTGGACCACTCTGCACGGATTGGCACTACTTTTGCCCATAGACTCTGCAGTGTTACAATGTGCTCAGGGTTTGCACCTACTGGGCCTCCAAGTGCAACTGAAATGGAAAACATCCCAACTGCCTCAACAGTCTCCTACCTAGCTAACCTGCACCAGGAAATTTCTGGTATCAACAACAGGCCAGGTGCCACTTTTTACAACTGCGGGGACTAAACTGGCTCCACAGGAAGATACTCCAATGAAGAAATTTCTCCCTTCCCTGAGAAGAGACATAAAAAGTCTGTAAGATGTTTCTAATTCCTCCCAGTGGCTTGCTCCGATGTTTGGACAAGGCCAGAGGATGGTGGAACAGGTTCTGCACACAGCAGATCTGGTTGTACAGAGGTCATAAAGCTCCAGAAACTGCCCAGCAGCAGCCTGGGTCAACACTGACCACATTCAAACATCACAGGCACCAAGGAACAGCCTCTCCCCACACACAGGAAACAGCAGCTACAATTAGCTGACTGACCATCTCAGGTATAAATTATAATTGCAGGTTGCACAGGAGTTGCTGCGAGCAACTATTGGCACTGCGACAGTGCTTAGGAACCCTAGGCATGGGCCAGGTCTCTATTGTGCCTAAGTATTATATAAATACAAACCAATGACCCATGGAATGTTTATAGACACAATCACATGGACAGAAGGAAATTTCATTTACCTTTTCGAATGCAGCCAGAAG
>JAUBOD010000210.1:5593102-5603382 GCA_032353885.1 Nothura maculosa | reverse complement strand
GTCGAAGCAGTACAGGGGGGTGCAGCAGCCTGGCAGAGGGCAGCTCACTAGATGGGGGCCTGGGCAATGCCAGCTCTGCAGCCTTTTTTATCCTGCAGGAAACCCAGGCAGACCCAGTGCTACCTCACAGTGACAACACACCAGGAACGTGGCAGAGAGCTCTCCCATGTCTCCGCAGGACAGCTCTGCAAGGAGGAGAGCAGCTCAGCATGGGATCAGCCCAGCAAGCAAGAACCATTGAAAACCACTGCCTAGCTCTCCCTGTGCCACGTGCCCTGCACAGAGTTGGACAGGGTTAGCAATACCAGATACTAGATAGGAGCAATATCAATACTCATCAATGCTCTGCAGCTGCCACCTACAACAAGCTCATAACTTGCTGGCTCAAAGCTCAGTGCTGAAACACCAGCACCACCAGGCAGAGCTAGACATCTGTGAGTGTGGAGCACAGTATCATCCAACCTGGGTGCCTACCCCAAGAGGGACATTTCCTTTCCCACCTACAGTGCAATTCACAGCAGGTTTCAGTGGCAAAACCACCTCAAGAAACCTGCACCCTTTCTGTTCCTTTCCTGAAGGGTGATTTCTGATGTGAACTTGCACAGCCTCTCACAAGGCTGATTTGGCCCCAAGAGAGGAAGCAGCAAAATGCAAGACAAGGTGGGAACATCTGAGGCTGATTTTACCATAAAAGCCTTTGTATCGTTCAGCTCCCAGCAGCATGGTGACAGATTGAAGAGAGAGTGGGAGACACCTTGCCCAACATGGTTGCACTGCAGAAACAAGAAAGCTCCTCCAGAGCATTGACAAGCCAGCTCCACAGCAAAGACTTGGACAGCCAGCAGCAGCAATAGGACACTGCCTCTTAAACCACTGCTTCCTAAGCAGAGTTTCACAAAGTGAGACTGGGAGAACACTGGCCTCCAGCCATTGAAACCACCACTGAGCAGCTCCAAGTCTGTTGGATGCTCAAATGTGTCACCAGCCTTGATCTACCAGCCAGCCTGAGGACAGGCTTCAAGGAAAGGTGTCGCATTTGAACCAAGAACTCCAGGTCGAGTTCTTCCTTAATTCAGCTGGCCATCAGCAGCTCAGATTTGCCTAATGAGGTTTCTCAAGAGCAGCCAGCACAATGGCAGCACCTCAGATGCTGCTGACAGGCATCTTCTGTCAGACCTGTGAAGACCACCACACCAGAAAAGACCAAGATATCTCTGACAGGTCAGAGTACACCAGAAGGAGATGGTAATACAAAGCTTTTCTGCATCAGAAGTGATTTTGGAAAGCAAGGAACTGTGCTGAACCTGTCCTGACAGCAGCAGAGGACTGGGCAGCTCTGTTTTGGACCACAGCAAAGCAGAAACTGAGGGAAAAGCTCAAACTGAGCAGCTGCTAGCAGTCAGTCAGGAACAGCACATCATACCAGAGACTCCAGGACATGAGGAAGAAAGGACAGCTAGGCTGGAGGATGCCAGAGGTGACTGCTGCAGAGGATGTGCCCAAGGCTGAAAACTATAAAGATGCTGCAGATACACTAGAGCCAAGATGCTGAGCGATGAAATTATCTGCATGTGCACAGAGATCTAAGAGGTGAGACAGCCAGAGTCAGCACTTGCTAGAGGGCAGGGAGCACCAGCTCTGCCAGAAGCAGGACGCAGCCCCTGCTGCTCTTCCACACTAACCATCCCCATGGGCTTTCTATCCGGCCTTCAGAGCCAACGTTACCCACCTTTCCCTCGTAACAATCCTGCTACTAGGGCTGCAAAGTAGACTTGGTTGTTCTTTGAATGTGCTTTTAGCAACCCAGGCAGTACCCGGGCAGGATGGACAGGCAGGGCACGTTGAGACCTGGCCTGTGCAGAGCCCAACAGAGCGCAGCTGCAAGCACTGCAATGGGCCATGGTCCCAGCACCTATAGCCCTTCCAGCCTATACATCTCCCTACCTGCTGCCAGGATGCAAAAGCCCTCCAAGAAAGCTGGGCCAGTGTTGCTTATTGCAGAAACTTAGAGCTCAGTGACTAGGATGCATTTTGTAGTAAAAGTTGTACAAACCTGGACACCAGAAGATGAAAAATGCTTATTAATGCATCTCCAATCCTAGAAAAAGAGACAGGCTTCCCACTGACACGAACTGCTGGCGTTCCCTAAGAAGCTAGTACAGTTCCAGGGAGGATCCAGGGAGCAGAGCTCTTCAAGGCTTACCCGGCATCACCAGATCCTCATTAAATTCTGGAAGGCCCTGACGAAGATGAGGATTGCAATGCGCACTTCTCTCTTCCTGATGAGGTAGCTGCACTGTATTATTTAGGACAAAACTTCACCTCAGAAACTCTTCTGAACTATGCTGAAATTCTGCTGCTTTACTAGAAGGTCTCACTCCATCCTTTGCATTTAAAGCATGGTGTGGGAGAGATCAGAATGACAGGTCTTTTATGCGTGAACTACAGAGCAAGCAATTGAGTGAAGTTTTATTTACTGAGTTGTCAAGTCAAGTACAATGAATAGAGTAAGCCTGTATCTAGCTCCTTTTGTGGCTCTCAGAGCTTCCCAGCTCTGCAGAAAGGCACAATTCTCTCTGTGCAGCTGGGAAAGCAGGGGAAGGAAAAATGACTTATCAAAGGTGACAGCAAGTCAAGAAAACGCTGGAAATGAAGCCCAGTGGAAAGAGCACAGGTCAGAGGGGCCTGGATAGCAGCACCCCGGCACTGCTTGGAAAGGGGTGGACACCTGAGCACCAGAAGGTCTTGCATTAACAGCACCAGGGCTAAAGTGCTCCAGGAAAGCAAGAAACGCTGCTCCTAAAAACAAGAGGTCAAATGACACTGGTGGGAACTCGTCCACAACACAACTACAAGGGTTCAGTCTAACAAGAAACCTTTTCCATGTCCACTTTCCAGCCTTTTCACTTCAAGGAGGTATTTGGAAAAACTCCCCCACCTCTCGTCAGGCTGGCAATGAAAATCACTTCAGTGCCTTCTCATCTGAACTATTCCCCATACCAAGCAGAAACACCCTCCGGGTTGAAAGGGGCCAAGAGGCTCCCAATGAGAGCAGTCAAAGGGAAGTCTTAGCAGAAGTAAGGTCAGACAATGTTCTCACCAAATATTTAATGCAAAAACAGATTATAAGCAATAGTTGCAGGACCTGTTAAGACAACGACATACTCCCTTCAAAGAAACCGATTAAAATGCTTTCAAAGAAGCAAAGAATTTGCACATTCTGATATCTCTGCGGATCATTCCTGCCACTCGACACAAAGAGCATGCCTGTTTCAAGAGTCAGGAATGCACATGCTGCTGGCACACAGTGCTCACAGTCCCTAAAAAGAGAAATACACCACATACATGGCCTTTCTGAGCTGAAGAGTCCAACAAAACCATCAAGGAGACTTCCCAAAGGCAATGAGCGAGCCTTATGGCTCACTGCTCAGCTCTTACACTCCACGCTGACTACTTTCTTGCTGATCCCAAACCTCTTCCCTCTTCCCAAGCCCAAGGAACATGTGGCAGACGAGATGCCCACATGAGCACATCACAGTGATTTTGAGAACCAGAGGAAAAATCCAAACTATTGTCCATCTCCTTCCATCACCATCAGCTGGGGAGCAGTCATGCCTGCCTGGAGGAATTCAGCCCATGGCTCGGGCAGGCTCCTCTGTCGCTGCTTGGACTTGCGCCTAAGGACCTGTGGGACATGGGCAGGTTCAGAGGGTCCTTGGGCAGTGACTCATCCATCACTAGGCAGCAATTCAGGGCTGATGCCCCACGGGCTCCATGGGCTCTTACAGACAAGGAACCAGCCGTGTTCTGGCGATGCTCAATGGAGCTAGGAGCTGATGTGCAGCAAGCACCCCGGCCTCCTGCGCTTCCATCTGCACCTGCCCCTTTCATTTTGGGGCTAGAATCTGACAGATCGGCTGCTGGAGAAGGGGAGGTTGAACAAGTGTCCCAACAAAACTAGTGACAAAGAGCCGCAGTCGTCAGCCTCAATCAGCTAGGCAAGACCCCAAGGCATGCAGAGGTCCAGCTCCAACTGCTCAGCTTCCTGTAGAAGGAGCCGAGCTCGTGACTCTCATCAGGCTGCAAAGTTGGCCGGTTACACAACTGTTTCAGACAGAGGCAGAAGGGCCAGAACTCTGATTAAAGACAGAGGGTTGGTCTGTTCAGGGAAACATATAGAGTTCAGCTTTCCGGCACGTGAGCTCTGCACACTGCAGGCCCGTGGGGACTGCTGTCTGCAGGCATCAAAGCTGGATTTCGCTATAAAGAAGACTCGTGCCTAGCAGAAAATAGCACTTGCCTCTGATTTCTTCACAGAGAAGAAATCTTTCTGCACAAAGAATTGAAATTAATCAGAGCCCACAGCCAAAAGCAGCAACGGCATCTTTCAAAGGCCCTGAAAAGGCAGAGTCTATTAAATAACCAAAGGAATATCCAAGTGCCTCCATCTCTGCTCCGCAAGTTTTAGTGAAAACAGCCATGCACAGAGCTACACATTTCATTTGCATTTCATTTGGTGAACCAACTATTCCCATTTCCATATGCAGACAGAATATATGATCTATTTGAGTGCCATACACACTGCCAGCTTAAATGACTGCGATAGGAAGCCTGCAACGAGCACAGTGGGCATTGCAAAACAAACAAGGAAATGAGATTTAATAAACATTCCAGTACCCCCATATGTGCATCAGCAACACAAACATTACGGCCCTGCAAAGCACAAGGGCTAGCCAGGGCAAAACTGACCTATTTTCACTTTAAAATGAGAAAAAAAGTTTGGCAACATTAGGAGGAGGAGGAGGAGTCCCTTATTTATCTGACAAGCACATGAAGAGGAAGATCTTTTTGTAAGAATGGACAGTGAAACTCCTCTCTCATGTCACGTTTAGCACTAGCTCCTGCTCCGCTTGGCTTGCTTGCGCCCTCAGAGGGCTTGGCTGCCTTTGAAGCACTTCCAGCTACAGGACTGGTTTGCACTTTTTCCCCTGAGGAAACAACCGCTGCTGTCATGTTAGAAGTAAGAAATCCTTCCTGCTGTTCAGCAGGATACCTGCAGCTGGAGAATTCCTGAGGGTCTCCCAGATATGAGTGTGAACACAGGTTTTACAGGGAAAGGAAAGGATACATTCCTAAATACACACAAAGAATACAAGCATCCTCATAGGCTCTTCCAAAAACACATAAGAACATGCCTGATTCTCAAGGCAGAGACATCTGAGGGTCCCAGCACAGGAACCCGCTCGGCAGAGGAGGGCAGGCTACGAGCTGCAGGCCCTTCAGTGACTCTGTGGGAACTGCCAAAGGTCCCTCCATCTCACAGCCCAGCGCCTCAGGGCCTGCTCCCTACCCCACCTTGGCCAAGTCTACGTCACCTGTGCTGATGGAGTCAGCAGCATCCTCATTCCTCATCCATTTGAGATGGACAAAACCCTCCCTGCTGTGTCTGCTGAGGCAGGAGGCTGTGGGGGGAAGCAGCTGCCCCATGGCCAGCAGTGGCACATTCGCTTTCTCCACGCTTTGGTGGCCAGCTATGGTCCAAGAGCGGTGGTGATGCAGCTCATGGCAAAGCTCAGGGCTCGAGGCAGTGGTTGGGTGCTCTGTCTTCCCAAGATCTCCTCTGGGAAACAGTGCGATTGCCTGGGATAGTGCTGAATGCTCTGTTGAGATAGGCTGGTAAAGGCAACACAGGCCTTAACTGATAAAAGCCACCAGCTTTTAAATGGAGCCCAAGCAATCCTGCAAAGAAGCTTTTCTCTTGCAGAGAGGGAAACAGTTCCCTTGGTCACCCTAAAAACTGGTACGCAACAAGCAAGCCCATGGGACTGCTGCAATTCCCAGCTGAACAGAGGCTCCATCAGCACCAGAGAGCCCCTGTTCCTCCTCCCACTCCAAACCGAGGGAAGGTAAGGATATTCCAAAGCAGGAGTTTCATGTAAGCAGGAACGCCGATGCTATCAGGATCATAAGGCAGGTCTTTGGGCAGAGAAGCAAGACCAACTTGTTCAGCATTTTTAAGGAGTCATGCTGCGGGCTGGGTGCTAGGAGGAAATTTCTGCCTCTGACAATGATCCAGAAAGTTTCTCCTGTTATAGCAATTAGCATCTATTTAAGAGAGTGGAAAAAAAAGGAGGGGAGGGAGGGATATTTTAAAGAAAATTTTCTTCCCAATCAAGTACTGGATTTCACATCTGAAAGAGTTTTGAATTTTTAATTTACATACCAAACAGCTGTTGCACATGTATGCTCCTTGAATGTCGATATTAACTGCTGAAGAAAATTATTGAGGAAACAAAAAAGCTACCAGCTCAAGGAGGTGGATGATCCATTCCAATTAGTGCACTAAAAAAGCAGCCCTCTCCATTTAGAGCTTGAAGAATGCAGCCCGGATTTTTTTTTCCACTAGAACTTGAAAAGAATAAATCAAAGTAATTATAGCACTGCCCTTTCAGAATTGCCTTGCAAAGCTGAAATCAGAGCTTCAAAGGGTTTTCACTGGCAGCCAGCAAATCCAGAGAAGCCGACTTCAGGCAGCTGCGCTAGCCCCAAGATGCGCTTCGTGAGCCACTTCCACATAGAAAAATAGCCTGGGTTGAGTTAAAGCAGCTTATAAAGTCTATATTTGTATCTCACTTCCCCCAGGCCTTGTTACCTACCACATCTGCATGAAATCAGGATCACGCTTTCCGAAAAGTTCACCGGCTACCAGTGCAGTTCCCTGCACCCTGTAGTTATAACATCCCTGCACCTCATAAATGTTATAACATTTATTGTCCAGTAACCTCAGAGCAGAGATGGATACAAGATCATTCCTGTACTAGGAGGAAATTAAAGGAGGATGCACAAAAGGGTTAGAGAGAAGCCAGGGCAGGACTGAGCGCATTGACTTTCAACATAAAGGCCTCTGGCACCGATGGGGATGGCTGCCACTGTACAGAGCAGCCCAGCATCGTCCAGAACATTTAGTTAGCAAGGTAAATGATTGCTGGCTACAGATCCTGGTTTCATGCTAAGGTAGTCAAGGCTGATGGACAAAGAGTTCTCAGCCTGCTGAGCAGAGATCCATTTCACTGAACCATGGACAGGGTGGATAAAAGACTATTTTTTAAATATTTTTCTTTGAAGTTGAAAGTTATGTTAACTTTCAGTAACTCGATCAAGTTGCTGTTCAAGTTAAACTTAATCAGGTAGTTCATGTTTGCTATATAAGCATTAAAGAACAGGCAATGGGAGTGGTGACAGCTGCTGGCTCAGTGCATGACACCAAATTTCAGCAACCTGCACCCCTAAGGGAAGCAGAAACTGCCTTTTCCTCCTTCCATCGAGAAATGATGCTCTGAGAGCACGAGTAGTTACAGAAAACACCATGTCCACAAACAATCAGTTCTATTCACTAGTTATGTTTCCATTACACAATCATCGTTAAAGGCAAAACTTGTCCGAACAGTCTTTAAAAAGTCCAATACAGTGTAATTTAACCAATATCGTTAAACTGCTGGGTTTAGTTGTATTTCAATCCTAACATAATTTGGTTTAAGATAGAAGTTTAAAAACAACCTTAAAAGAATTTTTCTCTTGTTATTATAATATCATCAAATAAACAACTATGAGTCTGAATAAATAAACTAAATCAATATTTTGCAGAGTTATGTTTTTTGCAAGAAATAGCACAAAGTTTGCTATGAAGTCATACCAAGTTGTAAATTGAGATGTTTAGTTGTTACCAACAAGGGACAAACATTTTCCTACAAGAAAAGCTTAAAAAAAAGCAAAAAAAAAAAAAAAAAAAAAAGCAAAACAAGATTAAGTCAGGGATTCAGAGCAAGACTTGCGGATTTAAGCCAGAGCTGAAGACTAGCAATGTAATACATCCACCCTGGCCATAGAGACTCTCAGTTCTCCCTATCATTCATAGACAGTTTCCCTTTCAGGTCAAAGCCAAGGAATGGTCTGCACAGCAGCACAAGGGAAACAGCTACCTCTCCATGTGGTACCTGTATTAGGAAAAGAGGACTTCAATCTCCAAGGCAATTCCAGCAACTTCACTAGCACTAATTTCACAGGAAACCTCAAGACCTAAGAGACAGAACATGGAAACTTTATGAGGATTTCTAGAGCATCCTTCTTCATACAGCTGCTTGTCAAGAGGTAACATTCTGTTTACAAGGAGATAATTTATTACTTCCTCCAAAGTACAGACAGCCACAGGCTTCAACAAGAGATCAACCTAAACTAGAATCCTGGATCAGGATGTCCTCCAGTTTGGAGGAATGCATATGTGGATGGGAGCATTGAGCTTTATTTCTAAAAACAAACTCTTTGTTGATCATTAGTGGAATGTTTCTACTTTGCCTAAAACCCATATGATTTGCTACACATAATTCTCCCCGATGAAACCTCTGTAAATCACTTAAAGCATAAGATTAACCCTCAAATCAAGAGCACCACTGCAGAAGCACTCAGTACCACTTGCACAGAGCTGCTGATCCTGCAGTAAGGGACTTCGAGAGCTTCTGCACCTGAAGGTTCATTTATCTACAGAAGAAAAAATTCTTTATCTGCGTGGTCACCGGAAGCTGCACTTCCATAGCAGCAGCTCACACGTGCACCTAATTCCCACAGGGAACAACAAGCTTCAGGAACCCTAACTCTTAATAGAGAAGGGAAACCCTTTTGCAGTCTTAAGGGATATTATGCTAATTAGAATAATTGAAATGCGCTGATTTAGACTGAACTGTATGATAGCTGTTGAGATCTGTCTGGAGGCACTATTAGCATAGATGAGGACAATCTGATCCCACGGGTCACATTTTGACCATTCTTTCCACAGCTAATTACAGGTTAATGCATACAAGGCAACAAACAGACAGTAAATTCCCCTAGTAGGCTGGTTTGAGATGGTCATTTACCCTGGAAGAGGCTTTGGGTTGGCCTCAGTTTCACACACAGCCACTATGTACATCTGACATGGGCCCTTCACTTTGCTGGCCCATGCTCCCACCACAGGGAACACACAAAAATCCAGCAAAATACATGTTCTGGAAAGCAAAAGGTGATACTGGAAAGAGGGGAATGCTTTTAACTTCATAAAACACCTCACTGGTAAAGTATACAGCTTCGAGTTCCTCTCTTTTGTTGCACACAGAATGGTTTCCCTGCACACAAAAACAAACCAAAAAGGGAATAAGAGAGGGAGGTGGCCATAGAGGGGAAGGAAGTGAAAGTAATGGTCAAATCTACTAGAATATATACATATATAATATATATATATATATTATATATATAGGTTAAATTATATAGATATATATTCTACTAGAATATATAAATATATATATATATATATAAATCCCTCTCCATGCCTTTTGACAGCCCTGCCTTCAGGGGTGATTAATGAGTGGGAGATGCTCATCATGTGAGGATGCCTGTGTCCCTGCAAGGGCCCGCAAGCCCGGCACTTACACTGCCATGCCACCAACAAACTCCTCCGTAGCTTGGCAGTAGATTGTGATGGCAACGCGGGCATCCGCATCAAACGTGAACTCCAGGCTGTACAGGACTTTCTGCTTCCCGTTCTCCTCAGTAGGGCTGTCAACATCATCTTTATACCTGAAAAACAACGACAGAACAATTAGAACATATATTTAGAGAGATATAATATTAGTCATTAAGTTCATTCTGAAAGTTGGGACTAGAGTATTCCCTTCAGTCTATGTGTTTTGGCTTTCACAATGCCCAGATTTCCATTCTTCCCTCTGAGGAAGATTCTTCCAAAATCTAGCTGAAATTATGAAAGTGAAATATGCAGCAACGCTGTTGAGGTCTCACCCAATCCTGCAGCTCTAGGGCACAGAAACAGGCAACAAGTTGAACCCCCAAATGTTGACCTTTTAGAAGAGAAAACATCCTCCCTCTCTTTAAGTGTTTCTGCACTTTGCTCAGTGTGTGGGTTAAAACAATCCTTCATGGGCCTGAAAAAAACCAAAGGCTGATTATATTTAGCTGTATATATGAAGTAATGCGGAGTTTTCTGGTGTATGACAGGCAAAAAGGTGCCTGTAATCCAAATGCCTCCTAAAGCTCAGCACAAAGATACCTCCAATATTACATGGAAGACGATACTAATCCTGATTCAGATCAGGAAACATCCAAATATAGGAATTTCAAATAGCTTTAGGTATACAAACCATCAACCAAACCCTTGATGCCGGTAATGACTGAAGTTTGCACACATTTATAATATGAATAAACACTAATGCATTCAGCTGTGTAACAGAGGCATG
>JAUBOD010000210.1:5581988-5593002 GCA_032353885.1 Nothura maculosa | reverse complement strand
GAAGAGAAAACATCCTCCCTCTCTTTAAGTGTTTCTGCATTTTGCTCAGTGTGTGGGTTAAAACAATCCTTCATGGGCCTGAAAAAAACCAAAGGCTGATTATATTTAACTGTATATATGAAGTAATGCGGAGTTGTCTGGTATATGACAGGCAAAAAGGTGCCTGTAATCCAAATGCCTCCTAAAGCTCAGCAGAAAGATACCTCCAATATTATATGGAAGACGATACTAATCCTGATTCAAATCAGGAAGCACCCAAATATGGGAATTTCAAATAGCTTTAAGTATACAAACCATCAACCAAACCCTTGATGCTGGTAATGACTGAAGTTTGCACACATTTATAATATGAATAAACACTAATGCATTCAGCTGTGTAACAGAGGCATGATAACCAGAAGAATGGATCTGGAAGTTCTTTTACAACAAACACAAAGAGGAACCATAACTTCAATTTGGGCTATTGGATAGGTGGACCCCACTGCGTGATCATCACTGCACAGTATTACATTTTCTCCCCATTTCCTGCAAAAAGACAGGCAACAAATCCAGGGAGAGGAGTGGAAGGAGACGAGTTCCAGTGCAGTGAGTTACAAAGTGCCAAGGGTGACCAAGGGGACAGAGCCTAGACCAAGCAGCCAACAAAGCACACGGAGAAAAGCTCCCAGCCTCTAAGTGCTCTAAGTAATGGAGAGACAGGCCACAGTGCCACGGCAAAGAGAAGCAGATTTCCCCATGGAAATTCAAATCCCTCTCAAATCCTGTAACTCTGGGTGCCACTGCTCCCGCGCTGCACAGGATGTGTGAGGGCAGCAGGATGCCTTTCAGCAGTGTACAATGGAATGAGGTTTGGTGCCCAGGCCCAGTCTAACGTGTCCTCCAGTGCTACCTTGATTGCCAGGGGATTGGGTCAAAGCCAGAGCGCTGAACTATTTAAAGGAAGGCCTGGCACCTTCTCCCGCTTCACAGTATCACTAGGCCTCTCCATTAAAGAGCCTCAGGAACATGCTGCACTACTGAACACACTCAGAAATGAGCTAGACATACCTCTGTAATTCAACCCCAAAATTGTCACTGGAATGCCTATGAACCAAGTTCACCAAGATGCAAAACCTGCTGCCTGGTTATGGCATGAATTCTGCTTAACAGTGCACTGCATGAAAATGAAATACTTGACTTCAGTGATTCAATATAGAAAACGAAGCTTAAGAGCAGTGTAATGAAGCACTTAGCACACACCCTTGTGCTGCTGTAACCCTAGGGAATCGTTATCACTACAGCACAGCCTTGCATTCCTGTCCGGAGGACATTCCAAGACTTCCAAACAAGACTTCTGCCAGACGCTCACCTAGGTCAGATCAAAAGTGTAAATCAAGCTCAAAACACACCCAACCTGCTAGGACAAAAGAACAAACCCAGAAGCTGACTGTCTAAGCAGTTGCCCCTATGCAATGGCCAGAACAGAGCAAGATGGTCCTTTCCCACATAGAGCAGAGAGGTTTGAAAGAATAAAATCATGGCACTTCAAGTCTGTAAACACGAAACACTCCAGCCAGCTGGGTGGCTTTTCCTGAGGAACACGAGTGCAACATTTCAGGAAGAGCTGATTCAAGGGACAGAAGGCAACAGGCCAGTCAAGTGTTGTTTGTGCCCAGAGGAAGCAGCAACACGAGCTTCTGCAAATCCTTTCTTGCCACACCGCCCTGTGTTGATGTGAGGCAGGCAGCAAAGGATATATAGGTTCGTAGATCTTGGTTCTTTTGGTTTTCAGGAAAATCACATGGCACATACAGGTTCCCAGACCACCCTCACCTCTGCAACTCCCTGCCAGCATACAGAACTCACTGCCATCCTTTCAAGGAAAAAAAAGGGGTTAAATGTAGGCCAGAATACATCTGGTAACCACTGGATGGTCACAAGTTTGCAGGCTTGGAGAGAAGTTTTCTTCTATGGAGAAGGAGAGCCAGAGCCCTGCGTGCCTGGAGCACAGACACTGGAACAAGGGGCAAAGTACATGCCTGAACACTGCCAAGCACAAGGCTGCACACTCACCTCCCTATCCTAACAGGCCTGTTGCTGGGGGCAAATTAAAACATGTGCCATAAAACAAGCTCTGGTGAGAACAGACTGCATAGGTGGCCACGCCTGTTGGTTGCAGGACCAAGGGATAAGCAAGGACTACTTTGCTGCACACTTTGAGACATCTCGTTTTCCATGAGGTGGTGGGATGGAACTCCAGGGGAGCAGCAAGACAAAGCCTCACACTTGGCATTCCTTCCATGGTTGCAGTGGACGTGGCAGACAAGGAGGTGGTTCTCGAGCAGACAAGAGCTCTTCTGTGTCCAGCTGGACTCCAAATTTCCAGTACACACTCAGTGAAGCCTCACAGTGCTGAGAAGTGGCCACGGATGCATGCAGGTTTAGCACTCGGTGACTGTGCTAGGTGTGTGTTTTGGTCATGCACACAGATTAATCACAAAGCTGTCACTACCACGGACACAGAGCAAAAGAGACTGACCACCTTGGAGAACAAATAGCTGATCCAAAGTTACGACAAGAATGGCAAAGCAGGGTGAGTAAGGGAGTTGAGGCCACTTGGTCTGACATCAATTCTGTGTAAAACAATGGAAGGACTGGAACTTTGTGCGTGTCTGTTAAAGAATTAAAAGATAAAAGTTGTCATTAACAGCAGCCGTGACAATTTTACAGAAACAGGTCTAGTTGAACCTAATTTTGCCCACTGAAGACACTAAAAAGTCTGAACAATAAGTAGAGATGCAGGACATTTAAGTATCACTCGAATTAGTATTATCAAGAGGTATTTGGAAAAAAATGCATTACAACAGTGCTAGGGCAGACAATAAATGAAGTAGGAACTAGCCAGCATTTACACCATTGTTTGTTCACTTTTGGGGGGTTCCTCACCAAGTGAGGACTTTCCTCCCTGGAGGTTCTGCAAAGATTCATATACAGTTTAACACTACTCAGGGTCCCAGCACCCCCTCCATCCCCAGCATTACTGTCTCCAAGTTGGAAGGTTTTGTAAACTGAATGTTCTGATGTTAACAAAAAGTCTCATCCTGGCCTGAAATCAAGCTCTCACACAAAGCATCAAAGGCTCAGAACTTTAAAATCACCATCCACAGGTTTACTATTTCTCTTCGAAGCTGCTGTAAAAATTCAGTAGTTGGCAGAGCTCAGAAACGTGTCCAGCCAGAGGAGGGCAAAGAAGCCAGAATGGAAACCTCCTCACATCCCTCCATAAACTTCTACACTCCACATTATGCATCAACAGATAAACAGTGAATTTTCAGGTAAATAATCACAGGAAAAACAAAGGCTGTGGGGACGTCACTGTGAGAACCTACCTTACACCTAGGCACTCAGCTCAGGGCCATTTTATCTGGGAAAGGAGGTGGTAAAATAGAACTTAATTAGTCCTAGAAAGAGTCTGCAAGCCTCAACCATCGACTGCCATTAAGCCAAGCTGGAGAGGATACAAGTTGTATTTTACAAGCAAAAAGGGAGAAGGGAAAAGCCTCCAGTCCAGAAAGGCAGGAAAACACGAGACTCAGCGTGCCCTTGGAGACTGTCAATTAGATTCCCATTATGGGTCTGTGTGAGAATAAAATGTAACAGCAGCATCGGTGGTGGTGTGGTCAGCACTAACACAGAAGGAGCAACACAAGAAGCCGAGTCATAAAGCTGAAAAAGGGCTGATAACCCTGGGATTTACTGGAATGCAAACACAGACGCCGTCAAGGTGCAGGGAGCCTACGTTACCATTGCCCAGGTTCACAACTCAGCTCAGAGTGCAGGATATGAAATCACAGAAAGCAGAACAGAAACGTATTCACCAAAGCCTACTTACTCCTGAATTCACAACAAGCCCTTTCCTACTCAAAAAGCCACTTCCCATCCGCCCTGCTTATGTGGATTTTTGAAAGCAGACGGAAATACCCTTTTCACCGCAAGTCTGGGAAGAAAACAAGATTTTTTTTTCCTAGAGAAGTAATACATCCTTCAGCTAAAAAAAGCCAGGCAGCCTTCAGAACAGTTTACCAAAGGTTATTTCTAAAGAAGCTCTTCCCTCTTTTCCTCTTCAGTGAGTTTTAAAGTCACAGGTATAAAAACAAACCCGGTTTCGAGGGCTTAGGAGTCAAACTACTCACATTAGGCCATGCTCCCTGAACCACTTTGGCCAAGAGTGGAAGCTGGCCCCCTGCCAGTGCTCCAGCCCTGCACATGGACTTGGAGAGCACAAGGATCTTGGAGAAACGCTCAGCCTGGACATCTGCCCAGCTGCTCAGACCAAAACAAAGCACTTTGTGCCGTGCTGGGCCCCTGTGCTTCAGGCGTCTCTTTGGAAGAGAGCACTCACAAGCTCAAGTGCTCACTGTTGCATTTAACCCATAACTTACTTTTTTCCTAGTGCTGTTTTAGAACTCAGGGTAAAGCAGGGAAAGGTCTCCAAGGTTCTCCAGACCTCCTTCCTCCACATGAGACAGAGGCCATCTAAACACATGCACAACAGCAAGGCCCATGCTGCATCCCTGCAGCAGGATAAACTCGGTGCAGTTTCACTCAAGGCCAGTCTTCCTGATTTGGGGTTTGCAAAATCAGCTATTTTCTGGCTTTTTCCTTACACAAAAATGCATAGAGAAATTTGTCCATAGGATTTATTGAACTAACACCTTCCACTCATGCTAATGATTCTACAGAAGATGCGAGACCACAGTTTTGTTTGTTTCTCTAAGGTGTTTAGAAATACAGATTGCCCAGATCTAGGGAAAAGGAGCACACCTGCAAGCTCCAATCATATGAGAATACAACCTTGTAAACACACCTAGGAACAGGGATCTGGGCCTTGGGTTCTTCTCTAACACATTACCATATTCACAATTTGGCTCTGGATGCCAGATCCTTGGGTTGGAAGGATGGAGAAAAGAAAAAGAGTTCATAGAGTTTAACAGAGTTTACGGGACACACGGTACCTCACGAGACGGAGAGAGTCTTTGCGGATATTCACTAAACTTCGCAGCGTCTTCACAGGCTCATGTGGAGCTGGAGTGACGTAAGGAAACTGGAACAAAAAGGCAAATAATTGTCTTACTATTATCCTAAAACAGGTAGCAGCATGTTACCTCATGCACAATATACCGAAATCAAGAAATATTCACCTACCTGTAGATGTGCTCATTTCAAGAGCAACCACAAGCAACAATAATAATGAATTTTGTTAATGATAAATTGAGTGGGTTTCAGAGTACAAATCCTGCTCTGGCCCAGCAGCAGTTTGTATTGGGAGCATATTTGTGAAGAAGGGGCACGTGCTTTTTCACTATACCCTGAATTTTCAGCCTAAAAAGTCTGGCTTTCTCAAGTATTTATTTCCACTAAAGAAATCACTTGCAGCTTGAACAGAAGACGCAGCCCTTCCATGTGTGCTACAACAAGCAATAGTCACCTGGCTGCTCATCAGCACGTGGAAGCTCTGGCTTCCCAGAGGAAACCTATTCCAAAACAAGGGGAGAAATGTTCTGGAAAAAAAATATTTATTATTTAAAAGAACAAAGAAATCCATCACTGAAGCAGGAATAAGGAGCTCACTTAAGACTATCCGGAATCCTCATACCAGTCACAGACTCGCCACAGGGAAATGCAAAGAAAACTGCTTACTTTGGCAACTGCAACCTTTCTGACCGCGGAGCTGCCCGCTGCATCTCCCATCTGCTCAGGAAACTCCCAAGCTGACACGTCCATTCCCACAACTGCCACGTTTGGTGGGTGCTCGGGCTGCAAAACCAGCCATGCTCTAAGTCTCAGTAAGAGCAGGACCCAGAGCTGCAGGACGGGCGTTCAGGAAGAAGGTTACTCGGTGTAACCAGCACCAGTGCCACCCCACAGCCTAATCAGAGTTGGGCTCCTTTTAGCTCCC
This sequence comes from Nothura maculosa, assembly GCA_032353885.1. Classification (NCBI taxonomy): domain Eukaryota; kingdom Metazoa; phylum Chordata; class Aves; order Tinamiformes; family Tinamidae; genus Nothura; species Nothura maculosa. Next base: position 5,587,064 of record JAUBOD010000210.1, on the reverse strand, counting down.
TAGGAGCTCACAGTAGTCCTGTACAAGTGTGAGCAACATGGAGCAGAAGTATCAGGGACAAACAACATCCCTCATGCCTCCTTATAATAGGAAAACCTACTGAACAGGTAGCCAAATGCTGCTGCAGGGTAGCCCTGGGTCACAACCAGCGACCTCCTCAGCTTACAGAAACGTGTTCTTAGAGCAAGGTCCAGAGGCTGAAAGCAAACTTGCTGCCTCCTGACCAAGAAGCCACAGAACTGCCCGTGCCACAGCCACAGGTCTCCAGAGGCAGTGGAGAACTCACAGGGCAGCATCAAATACTTCCTTTGCAGTTGGACTGCTCCACACTATGGCTCTTAGCACTGTTGTACACAGAGCAATTAGGACCTCAGTTACTCCAAAGTGAAGGCTTGGCCTATGTCCAGAGAACAGTTTCGCTGCCCTGCGTTCAAGCATCTTTTCTTGCAGATGAATCAGGGCAGCCAAAGGGCATTAACTTCACACAGGAAGGCCAGGTACCACAACAGCCTCCCGCTCTTAAACCTATTTGGCAAATCTCCCACTGTGTTAATGGCATTCTCACCCACTCCCCTGTGAAGAAATGATGAAACTCAGCGCCAGGACACCTGCAAGAAAACCCAAGCTGGGACATGCATGCAATTTAATTTTGAGATTGCCAGGCAGGTCCTACAGCCACAGGCCCTCAGGACACTTAGGTAACAACTGCACCTTCTGCTTTCGCTGGCACGTTGTGCAGGTGGCAGCCTCGATCAGGGTCAAGGAGAAGAGGCCTGTCCTGCACAGACCCTTATGCAGTCACAGCAAAGGGTGTTCTGCAAACATCCCCCCTGCTGCACGGCACCAGAATGCACAGAACAATTTCCAAGTCCCTCTTGCCTGATTTTGTTGCTCATCTGCCCTTTCTGCCTGAACAGAAGCTCTCTGGATTCTCATTTATCCTCCCCTGCACAGTTCTGTTATCTAACTGTGGTGCTGCAAAGAGCAATGGCACAGTCTGAGAATAACTCAGGGAAGAGAACATGCATAAGAAGCCTGCTTGACAACAGTCCAAACTCAAATATGAAGTCATTCTGTTTTGGTTTCCTCTACCTGTAAAACAGGGATAATACTAACTGCCTCTGAATGCTACTGGCATGAATTAATTAACATTCACAGCCTTTTTGACAAAGAAAACATGATGTAATGGTTCTCATCTTCATGCAGCTGAAACTGCAGAAGCTGCTAAGAAAATAGCTGGCAGAGCCAGCTCCTCTCCCCCTTTCCTCTCCAGCACCTTGAAAGTATCTCTGAACAGCTCCTACCGTTACCTTTTGGTCTTCCTAAGCAGTTCTGAGATGGAGGAGAAAACCAAAAGAAGGCTTGCATAAAACCCCAAACCCTGTCTCTCACATCAGTGTTTTCCCCTAGTAAAAGAACAAGCTAATTTCTGGAGCAGGCAGCTTTTCACCACTCAATAAGGTATCTGCAAGCCTAAAAGTACCTCCATGTTCCAACTAGGAAAACCAAAGAGTCTGTATAAGAAGCCACCCAAGTCGCAACACAAGCAAAAGCCAAGACAGAATGTGTACGACTATAACAAGCATCAGGGCCTATCTTAACACTGCCATAAACCCACACAGACCAGCAGTTATATGGAGACCAGGAAGGATTGAACACTGGTAGGAATCCAGTCGACGTGTCCAGGAGCCCTGGCAAGTGGGAGAGGCTGGGAAGCCAACTTGCTGCCAGCCCCCAATCTCTGCAGCATGTGTGAAACCCACTTAGCCAGGCAAGTCTCATGCAGGAGGCCCATCAGAATTAGCCCCAGTGCTCCCAAGTCCCTGCCCTTCTTCCTCCAGTGCCTCTTCCTCCTGCTAAGGGAAAATAAGCCTAGAAAGGGAGAATGTTGCTTCTCAGAAACCTCTGCTTGCACCTGAGTAGCTAGATTGACCAGCAAGCTATGATATGGGGTGAGGAAAGACTCCTGCACCTCATGCTGTGTTGACTTTCCCCAAGCAGTAAGGGTCCCTTAGCTCTGTCCCTTGTTTAGTACAAGCTTCACAGCAAGATTTTGCAATAAAAACGGGAAAAAAGTGTAAACTTAGCAGAATAGAGGAACTTGCCTGAACAGGTCTATTCCCAAGGAAGTTTAGATCCATGTTCTCCCCAAAGAGGTAGCCCTCAGGGTGAGGGGTGTCAAACTTCTCACCTCCCATGAAGAAGTGACTTGCAAAGTAGTTTCCTGGAGAAAAAATAATAATAATAATTCAATTTTAAACTTGTAGAAGGGAGACAGGGAAAAGGCTGCATTGCTTCTTCCCAGTATTGCTCAATCCTGACGGATTTTTCCTTCCTTTCTCCAGCTTTATGTGTGAAGTCTAGTTGCACAAACACCATCTACCTGGTCAACCAGAGGACACAATCTCCTTCCACTTGACAATCTTGAACCTTGTACAGCCAGAGTGAGTTCCTTTAGGGCAACGTTATTTCCCCCTCCCCTCCTTGACTTCCATATTCCAGGGATGAAACCACAAGAAATCTTTACATTAGATGCCAGAGACAATATGCCCAGATGCTGAATTGTTTAAACACAGATGGCTTCAAATGCAGAAACAGAGATGGCTGCAAGAGATAAATCCTGGGATGGAGAAAACTCTACTTCAGCACAGGAAGCTCCATCATGGACTCGCTTCATTCACCTTCATGATCATGAATGGGGGATACAAATTTTAGGGGACTAAGCGTGCTCAAGATCATTGGGATTCTGGAGTGCAGAATTAACTACATGAACTGCAAGGTCAAATGAAAACAGTTGTACAAGAGCTCTAGGCATGCAGCTTCCTCAGGAAACTGCTCACATATGGATTTTACAGAGTTAGAGAAAGAAGAATCAGGACAAAACTAAGCAGTCCCACATAAGCCATTTCCCTTGGAGCTTCAGAGGGGGAATTTTTCATGTGCGTACATGAAATGAGTGAGCCAAACACAAAATCACTTCTCTGGGTGCAGTGAACAGACAGCAACAACATTTTCTGTTTTGTTTGTTTTTTAAAAAGAAAAAGTTCCTACAGAAGCAGTAAATAACCATCTGCAGGGCTAGAGAAACACTGCTTGGGCAGCTGGCAGCAAGCACGATTTACTCTGAAATGAAAGGTCTTTCATAAATGGTTCTGCTTTTTCCATTTCCTTTTTTTTTCCCCTTTATGCTTCAAGGGAGACTTTTCTTAGGCTGCACAGATGGTACCGCATTAATGACGAGCTCTCCAATGCTGAGCTCAGTCTACAAGCATCCAGATGTTGTTATAGAAACGTGCCCTCCTTTCCAGATACAACAATCAACTTCAGCACAGGCCCAGAATCTACCTAGTTTCAGGTTCACAGAATAAGCATAACAGAATTTAGGTGCTGGAAAAGACAAGGAACCTTCTCTTATGCCTCCCCAGAAGCAAAAAGATAAAAGCCAACACATAGGCAACCACCTAATAGAGTCAGGTTGATATGGACCGCCCCAACCAAGAAAGACTGCAGTGATTTACAATTACACCACGTCTCAGAAAAGCATAAGGAGCAGTAAAATTCAGGAATTCATTTCACATTTCAAGTGAGTCAAGCAGGATTGTGTTTTGGGGCATTTTATCTGATTAACCGTGAAGACGACACTAGTGCAGGATGTCTCAGAATCACAGCAGCCGCTTATCGGGGATCAGAGTGGGCTCCCTCTTTGCTCCAGTTGCTATTGTGTGGATAAGCCATCTCGGCATGAGAGTTCCCTCACTAGATCTGTATTGATGTGCCAATCACACTGGTGTCAGCGCGCACAAACCACCCCCCGTGCTGCAAGGAGCTGCAATCAGCGCGTCACAGCACTCGCAGCTCACTGTGCCACAAAACAAGAGGGGGGCTGTTGGGTAGAACGTTTCTGCATCCCAGTCCCAGCAGACTGCAGGCCCAGGCTGCAAAGATGCTCCCTGTCCAGGGAACACAGCTCTCCGGGAGGACGTCCATTTAAAAGAACATGAGGAAGCAGCCTCATCATCATCTGTGGATGAGCAGGGATGCAAGTCCCTCTCGTACGAGCGGAATAACACAGACGGGCACAGCTGGTGTGTCCAAGGCACTGCCACGTTACCTTCCCTCTGTTAAAATCTTCGAGATCTTTGGGGATCTCTAATATTTCCAGATTGTGAGGATTTCCCCCAAGCACAAACTGCAGCCCAGCACCATCTACCTAACTGCAAATCAGAGCTCGGGTTCAGCATTCAGAGCCAAGGCTCCTATCGGGCGATCTTCAGCACGAAGGAGTTTTCCCCAGCAGTGCCTCCTTCCCAGGCATTCACGGGATCAGATCCCACCTTATCTAGAGCGTGCCCCTTGGCAGAACACAAAGCCTGGCCTCAGAGGTGTGGGAGGACACGGATATTAAGACACGCGAGATACTCAGTGATGCAGGTGCTAAAACCATCTCTGGCTACAGCAACAGGCTGCTTGCTGCAACCCACCCTGAAGCCAAACTCCAGCCAGAACAGGAATTCATGTTTTTCACTTGGCCTAAGAAAACACTGACAGCCAGAGACAGGCAAACCATGAGACAGGCCCAACACATCCTTCGCTTTGCCTCCGACCTGCGGCCGGAATTAAGAGCAATTAAGAGCATAAACGTGCTGCAAGGGATGTCTCCCACGCAAGGGACACAGTCACTGCGTGTCCCCAAGAGCAGAGCCCTTCCAGGAGCCAGCAGGAGGACATGCCAGGGTGCCAGGTACCCCACGGATCTGCCAGGGCTGCTACAGACAGACATTACCAAAAACCTTGGAGCTTTGTCTCTGGTTTGAGCAGCTCTCCAAGTAGAAAGCACTTCCGTAATCATCACACCAAGGCCTAAAAAGAAGGAGAAAGCTCAAGAGGAGAGAGAGTTTTCCCCTTTCTTCAATATTCATTGTCATGTTGTCTTGTTTCCACATGCCTAGGTTGATGGGATTTTTAGTAGGCTTGCACATAAAGGCTTGCATGTAAACCTTCCTATGCATTAAGTCCTGCTGCAGCTCCATCCGGAGGCTCTGTTTCCAGCTCCATCACCAGCATCGCTCCAGGCTG
>JAUBOD010000210.1:5541951-5553155 GCA_032353885.1 Nothura maculosa | reverse complement strand
GTGCAGTTGACTTCCAGGTAACTGAGCACCCTTACTGTGCTTTATGGTATGTCAGGAAGGGCTAAGAGGTCTGACCTGAAGGTCAAGCTGGAGTCTCAGCTTGCTCTTGCCGCTTGCCCTTGTGCAACCATTCAGCTCCTCTGACATCCTAGTGTGTCTAAGTCTTAGTCCTTGAGCAATAGAGGGACGCTGCGATTTGAGACACTTTCCATCACCATTAGAAAAACCATCTGTTCCCCTGGACTTGTTGTAGCTCTTTGAGATTTCATCTGGAGGGGGTTTGCCCATGAGGGCTGGAGATTCCCCAAAGCTTTCCTGCTGCAAGCTGTTGGCTCAGCTAGTTCAGTTGCACTCGTTTTTTCCAGCTGCTTCCTGAGTGCCACAGTTCAGGACACTTGGGCTTGGTGGAGAGCTCAGTTTTGAGCTGGCTATTGGGATGAGAGGAGAGTTTCCTGTTTGTTTCATTTATTGTTGATGTGGGACCGGTTCTATTCCTCTAGCCCAGGAGACACTTTCAGTCCTGAATGCTCCAGAACAGCTGGGAGATTCGTGTAATTGAATAGAATTCATGTAACTGAATTGTAATTCCATATGATTGGATTTTCACATATGTCATCACCTGCTCTGAGAGTAGTGACCCAAGTTTAGGGCTCCTCTGCCTCAGAGACTCTTGGAAAGCCTTATGACCAACAGAGCTTTTAAAGGAAAGCAGTGAGGCATTGACCTGACAGAGAGACAGATGAAAAAGTTGAGAAAATCTTAAAACAGAGCCTCGAGGAAGTGCATTGCCAAGTATTTGACATGCTTAAATTCAGATACTGCGTCTAGGTGTTCAGCAAGAGGTCTTCTGTTTTCGTTGCCCATAGTTCTGGTGTGGTTTGTGTACAGATGTGCCAAAGCTAAGAGAGGCTGAGGCCTAGAGCAATGTGAGGACATCGTCCCTCTCCATTGATCCTTTTTTCCAAGAGCACTCAGTGCTGCTTGGCCAGCTGTGAATGATGCTGGACTTGGTAGCTGGTCTTCATTTGGGGTAATGCTCTTGTGTGATCCACCTAGGTTTAAGCAAACCAGGAGAGCGAGGCGGCTGCCACGGTGGTGGCCACGGGTCATGGGAAGCAGTTTTTGGCTTGGTCTTAGGGATAGGGATGTAGCAAGGAGCTCTGTGCTGCTGTTTGATGGGGGAGTTTGGGGGAAGAGATTATGGAGGGGTTGGCAGGAATTGGGTGCTGCAAGAGGAACCCAAAAGCTCTGGCTTTAGCCCCCAATGACACTTCTTTGCAAAGAATAAGCCAAGACCTTAAATAATATTGAGCCACATAGAGCATTTCTCACCCAACTCAAGAAAAGCAGCAAGGTGTCATTGTACCTGTTAAATGTCATTAGGATCACTGGTGCCAACGCAGGGCGATTTGCAGGGAGGGAAAACGCTCATGCCTCTGAAACCTGGAGCTGTTTCCACAGCAAGCTGGTACTGTGCCTTGGAAAAGAAAACATCCGTATTTTGACATGTGTTTTGTGCATCTCTTGGAAGGAAAATGGCTCTGGAATCACCACCAGTGTGTTCACAATTATTGCATTGTATTGTAGGCTCTGCAAGTGAATTCAGAATAGGCTCTTGGACTCTGATTAATTCTGGAGCTGAAATGCAGCCCCATCTCCCCCAAAGCGCTGATTCTGTCTGCCTCTGATTTCCTTCTCTCCTGGAGCTCAGTGTGTTGTTCAATGGAAGTCACACAACTAATCAATTCAATTCAAAAAGGATGTAGCTGTATTATTTGACTCTCTCTCCAGAAAAAAAATCTGCAGAATGAGGTAACAGAGGAAAAATGGGAAGAGAAAAATATTTAAATTACCATTTGGGGAAGGACATTTTAAAAACCATGAATTGTGCTGGGCAAAATAGTATGTAATCATTCTGTATTCATTCCGTCTGTGAGAGCTTCAGGCGATGCCTAGTGAAAAGGGCAGGCAGCAAACTGGCAATAGGAGGGATTTTCCTACCTGTAGCTCAGAAGCAGCCCTTGCTCCAGTGCAGAGGAACTCAGGCTGATCTTCCCTGTTTCTTTTAGCATCCATGAGATGTGACGCATCCATTGCATCCATGAGAACATACGGTGTATTATAGGCTGTCTTTTCTTATGGGTACAGCTGTGCAGCTGGTCCTAAAGATGAAGCACCCCTGAGTGGGAGGTTGCTTCGTGTTCTCCAGAGGCCTGCAAGCAGCCCAACTGCCGCATGCTCCGTGCATGCTCGCTGCAGGGATAAATGCAGCTGCTTGGGGGGTCCACATGCCCTGGGCATGCACAAGCCTCCCCTGGAGCCCCTGAATGCAAAGGCTGGGCCTTGGGTGCAGGAGGAGCTCCGAAGCCTGGGGTGGTGGCTCCTCTCCTCTGCTCGCTCCATGCAGCCACGCTGGGCTGCGGAGCCGGCAGCGCTTGTGCAGGCCGGGAATCCACAGCATGGAGCTCACCGAGGGCCTTCTGCTCCTTTTGGCTCCTTTTGCTTTAAATGTTGGGGCTAAGCAGGCTCTGGCAATGCTGTTTCTGCAAAGCCTGTGTCTGGAGCCAGCGAGCGCTGGGTCAGCCCATCTGGAGGCCAAGAGCCCTGGAGAGAAGCCCGGAGGCGGCTGCGGGTCCAGCGGGGCGCTCCTCCCCATGTAACCCCTTGTGGGTGCTGCAGATAAACCCTCCTCGTCTTAAACAAGGGGATTTTCGCTTGAGTTTCCCTGATGTCCATGCAGAGGAGCTGCAGGGAGCAGTAATCTGAATTTCTGGCTGAGAGCAGCTGAGCCCAGGCTGCGTCGTGGAGATTATCTGGCCCTGCTTGGGATTTACTTCTCTGGGAAAGCCTGCTTTGGATGCAACACCTGGCTTTCAGCAAGCAGCCTGCTCTTATTTCATTTGCTTGCTGGGTTACTGTGGCGCATGGAGATCCCGTGGCTTGTCCGAGGTAGGATGACTGGAAGGGAGGCTGCTCCTCTGGGCATTTGCATGCAGTGGAGCAGAGCGGGAGCTTCCAGGGTCTAATCTGATGTAGCTGGATTGCTAAAGTGAACAAGTCTCCTCCTGGGCACACAGTCCTTTGGTTTAAAGTGCAGCTTCTGACCAGCTTTGCCAGCAAAGCTCTGCATCCCGGTGCTGAAGGAAGAGCCTGGCCCTCCCAAATGGAGCAGTTCTCCGCGTCTGAAATCTGGCTGCAGAAGTGTGGGAGAAAATAGCTCTTGTGCAAAGAGCCTGGCAGCTTCTGCACCGTGGGCTTTGATCCTGGGCGAGGATGCTGCAAACACATGGCTTGTGCTTGGGGAAATGCAGCTGAGTCACCCAGGGAGAGAACAGAAACAGGAGAGGGGAGAAGGGGAACCTTTCTGTGAGCCCTTAACCCACGTTTCGGCGTGTGCATGCACGTGTTGGAGGTGTTTGTGCTCTTCCCGTTTTGCCTGGGACGATGATGGATTTGTGAGGTGCTGCCTGCATTAATGGTGGGACAAGGAGGGGGACACGCAGCCTCCCTAAGGAGGCTGCACGAACCTGTTTATTCCTTTCCTCCTGGCTCTGGGAGACGGTGCTCAGGCTGGAGAGAGCAGATGCGTCCGGGAAGAGGGAGGGCTGAGGAGGTCTTGGACTCATGCACATAGAAAACATCTTTTGTTCTGCATAAAGAAACAGAGGTAACCGCTGGTGCTGCTTCTACAGCAGGGATTTTGGCTGCATGTCCTCAGAGGTCAGGGCTGTTGCTGTGGCTTGTGGCCTTGCAGGAGCAGTGCGAGCTGAGCCCTGGCCTCGCAAGCTGCTCCGTGTGGGAGCTCTTGGGATGGAGGTGACTGATCAGGTCAGGACGAGGCTCCATCCCCCTCTAAGCCAGCAGCGATTAGAGACTCTCCTTACATCTCCCAAGGCTCTTGTAAAGGTCTTCTTATTCCCAGTATTCTCTCCTTTAAATCTTCAAACAATAGGAGCTTGTTTTGTCTTTTTTTTCCTCTCCTTTGTTCATTTTCTTAGCAGACTGCATAAGATTCCTGACAAATGAGTCTGAGCGAAGGCAGCAGTCCTGTCTGAAGCAGCTAGGGCCGTACTTCAGATTGAGCTGTATCTCAACACTGTTTATCTGTCTTTATCAGTATTGATTTCTGCAGGACCTTGGCACTGAACTGTCCCAAGAGGTGTTTTCCTGGCTCTGCAGCCGTGTCTTGGTGCAGATAGAGGCCTGTGGCACTCAGCGTCCTGGGACGTGGAGGATGAGGTGATGTTGGCCACAACACCCGGACACTGGAAAGGGAAGTCACTGGAGGCCCTGGGGGAACCCTGGTCATTCAGAGCTCTCGGTTTCGTTTCTGACAATGTATTCGCACAAGCCTGGAAGCTGAAATTGGAGCCTATGTTTGAGGTACGAAGGAACTGGAGGTGGTTGCGGCCTGTTCTTTTGTTTATTCCTTTTAACCTCAGTGGGCTTCTTTCCTCTTAAAAATACCTGAAGATTGAAGGAAAGGAAGGCATAGGATGATCCAGCTCTCTCCTCTGATCCTTGCCCTGCTTGGCTTGTCACGCTGCTCTCTTTCTGTCTCCCACTTTTCACCAGGGCAGCGTTTCTGAGGATGATGTGCTGGTTTGCTCTGTATTTAATCTGCCAAGTGGAGGAGCCAGGTGATTTGACCAACAAAAGCTGCTACTCTGTTCTTCCCCTTCAGAAGAATTAATCTGTGTTTTCACCTGGAAACAGCATCTCTTCTGTCCCTCCTCCTGCTGGTACCCAGCTCCTTTAGACCCTTCTGATCACGAGATGGCTCCCAAGGACCAGTGTTGGACATTTGCAATTTGATCACATTTTGAATTTTGCTGGAATGATCTGTAAAGTGGTTTTATTCCAGCAAGCCCCAGCATGGATGCAGTTTTGGTTGAATGAAAAGGCTGCCCTTGGGAATATTCCTTCCTCTGGAAAAAAAAACCCCACGTGTTTCATCTAAGTTGCCTTTATAAGATGGAAAGGTCCTACCTTCAGCCCAGGACGTGCTCCGACCTCTCCTGCTCCATCACCCTCGGGGTTCCCTTTCCCTGCCGATCAGGGTGTCCGTGTGTCCTGCAGCGTGTCCTCTGCACACCCCAGGATCGGCCGGATTTGCCCTTTCAGCCGCGGTCCTGGAACAGCCCCTAGGCTGCAGCAGCGCCGGGTCGAACATCTCAGCTCTGTGACGAGATGGGCTGGTCTTTATCTCCACAGGAGAAAGCTGCTCCTAGGATGAAAGCTGAGGCCTGGCGGGAACGGCGGCCCCATGGTGGAGGATGTGGGCAGGGGGGTCTCATCTCCTGGTTTTCTAGCAGCTCAGGCCACCCTTGTCCTTGGGTGAGAGGGACTTGGATGTTGAAAGAGGCTCCATGATGAGAAAGCAGCAGCCCAGTGGTAGTGGGATAGGTGTTGAAAGGCATGAGCTTGGCTGCTGGTGGGGTGAGGAAAAGCACCCGGGCAAATCCCTGGCCCTGGGGGAGGACCCTGGGAAGCTCGAGCCCATTTGGGAAGCACGGAGAGGAGCAGGTCCGAGGCACTGAGGTTCCTGTATGTGCAGGCCAGGTTGGGTGCTTTCTTTTGGAAGAGAAAAACCTCTTTTTCTTTACACTCCAGCAAAGCTAAAAAGAGCACAGCTCAGTGTGCAGCTTTGTAGGTCACTGAAGGAGAACGATGGCTCTGCAGAGCTGGGCGCTTCAGGTACGGGATGCTTCCCTCAGCCTGCAAGGGCTCTGTGCAGCAGCGACTGCTGGAAACATTACAGGGACCATCCCTCCTTTTCCCTGGGAAAAGGGATTCCTTCTTCTAAAGAAGAAATTTGGAAAGGAAGCAGGAGGAAGATGCAACCCCCTCAGCTGCCACGGAACTCTGCTTGGAAGCTGGATGTCTGGAATGCACCACTTAAGACCTCTGAGAAGAAACACTGGTCATTAAATGCAGCTGTCCGGGGTAGACCATAGGGCCACCCAGGCTTTGCTCAATCCCTGGGGGTGCCAGCAAGCTCCTCTGCGAGTGACAGCTCCCAATCATGCTCTTCCATAGATTTCTGACCTGATTAAGTTCCCTGCCACCTTGCAGGAGGCTGCTTGGAGAGACAGGAAGAGCAGGCTACAAAAGCAGGAGTGAGCGAGCCGAGCAAACAGCTCGGGAGAGAGGGACGTTGTCCCCTGCCCTTGCTGCAGCCCTGTGAGCTGCAGGTGGTGGTTGTGCTGCCCGGGCACCTCGCTGCCTCCCGGCTGCGTGCCAGGATGAAGGGGCAGCAGTGCCCGCTCCGTCCTTCTCCTGGGATCCGGGTCCATGGGAAGGGCTGCAGCCTGACTGCTTTTATCCCATGGAGCTGGCCAGGGAAGCTCCGTGCAGCCAGCGCTGTCCTCCACGAGCACCGAGCTCCATGGTCGGCACGGGACACGTGGAGATGGAGGCAGGGGAGAGGTCTCCGTGCTCCGTGCCAGCGCCCGGTGCAGCTCCCCGTGCTGACAGCAGTGTCACCGCGTCCCTGCCCGTCCCTCGTGGCAGCCTTCCAGCACACAGAGCCTCTCCTCTGCACGTCCCAATTTAGTCACGTCCATCGGATACAAGCGAGCCAGAGGAACCAGGGAAGTTGGGCTTCTTGGTGTCATTGCGCTTCCCTGGAGATGGGAGTAAACAGCCAGCTCTGTTCCCGGAGGTGTCCCCTCCTCGGCCTGCTCTTGCAGCCAGGTCACGGCTCGAGAAGAGATTGTGAGCGTGCCAGGGCTCAGCTCCTGGTGACACCAGCGCCGCTTGCCCTCGGCTCTATGACTGTGGCCCCGGAGAAGCCGTGTGGCAGCCTGGACACCCATCACCAGCAGAAGCCGTGTGGGACACTCACCCCATGCTGCAATGCTCAAGGTTGAGTCTTTTCCCCCAGAACTGGGGTTGCTGGGTGCCCATGGGCCATCCCTGGCTTTGGGTCACCTGTTTCCCAGCAGGAGCTGATGGGAATGAGGTGACTCCTGGCTCTGGACACAGGCCCTCCGTCCTGCCCATAACAGCTGGTTGTGCCTGCAGTCAGGGCCACAAGTGAGGAGCAGGTCCCAGATGGGGCCGCTTTTCTCCCAAGTGCTCCAGGAGCTGGTGGGTTTGGCCTGGTGGACAAGACCCCTCTGTCGCAGGGGCTCCTCTAATGCACTTGCTCTCTTCTTTCCCTCAGCTGCAGTGGGCTAAGACGGCTTCCAGGCTCTGTGGCTTAGAAGAATTGCTGCTTTCTTAGCACTGCCAAAGCTTCTGAGATCATCGCAAGCAGGAAGTAAAAGGTAAATCCTCTGATGCTTAAAGCTGGTCTCATCCTAACTCACTTGAGCTGTGTTTGCTGTGTGTGGTTGCTCCTTCCCCACAACCTTATGCTTGGCACTCCATAGGAAGATGTCCCATCTCCCCTTCCAATGCAGCAGTTCCCCTTGCCCTGGGGGAGCCTGTAGTCATCTCGGGCCTCATTCTTGGGCTTGGTCCTGTAATGCTGCAGCTGAGAGTGCCCTTGAGAGCGGCCTCCATCCTGGTAACACCCCAGTGTGAGAACCACATTTGAGAGCTGCACTGGGGCCTCGTTGGAGCACCAGCCATGGTCTTCATAGGGAAGATGCTGCAGAGGTGCCCAAGGGTGCCCGGGCACACGCTCCTGCGCTCAGAGCACAATCAGAGTCTGATGTGAAGGCAGAGGAGCAGCTCCTCCTCCCCGAGGCCCTGTGTGCCAGCAGTGTCCCCCCATCGCCTGCATCGAGGCCGGCCTGTGCTCGGGCCGTGTCGTGGTGGGCTCAGGCTGGTGGCCCTGGGCTGTGTCCCCCATTACCCGCCACCTCCTGCTCCACATGTCAACTCAAAGGCCGACGTCTCCCAAGAGCTGCTTTCCTTGCAGGGCGGCCCTGCCATGTCCAACGAGCCGCCGCCGCCCTATCCCGGAGGCCCCTCGGCACCTCCCATGGAGGAGAAGCGGGGCCCACCCCCCACCACAGGTACCTGGGCTGGCGGGAGACCCTCTGCGCGGCCGGACCCGGGCGCTGGAGCAGGGAGCGTGCGGATCCCCTGGGAATGCCCCGGCCTTTGCTTGCAGCGCGCTGGAGGCTGCAGCACCGCCTGCCTCCATCCCTCCCTGCTGACTCGTCACGGTGCTGGAGGCCGGAGGAAAGCGTCCCCGAGCCAAGCTCTGCTCGGGAGACGTGGCCACGTGGGCTCTTGTGACCCTGAGAACAGGACTCCTGGCTGACAGTCCTCAGGGCCATCCTGGAGCCCCTGGCTGCTGGGCCCACAAGCACCAAACGTCCCTCCTGTCCCACCCAGGTCCCAGCGTGTACCTGTGCGCTGCTCCTCCCTATGGGGCTCCTACCCCATCCCCGTGGGGCTCTTGCCCTGTCCACCCCGTTTCCCAGTCTGCTCAGTTGCACCTTGTCCCCCACAAACACCGCTGCCTCCTGCCCCAGCCGCTGACCCCCTTTTCCTTGCAGATGGTGTCTCACCGGCCATGGGGCAGCCCCAGGGCGCCCCCATCCCTCCGCCTGAGTTCGGGCCCCCTCCCTACGAGCCACCGTCGCAGCCAGGCTTCGTGCCCCCCCACATGCCCACCGACGGCTCCGGAGCCTTCGTGCCGCCCGGTGAGTGCAGGCAGCGCCACGAGAGCGCGAGGGCTCCTGGGGACAGGGGGTATTGGGGACCATGCAGGGGCTGCTGCCCGGCTCCTGGGGACAAGGGGCATTGGGGACTGTGCAGGGGCTGCTGCCCAGCTCCTTGGAGACAGGGGGCATTGGGCACAGTGCCTGCAAAGAACGTGGCATGGATGTCCCCCACAAGCCTTTAAACAAGGCCCTGGGGCAGCAGCGTGGGGCTCCCCCTCCGTGCGGATCCCGTCTCTGCTGCCCCACACCAAGGTTGTCACTTGTGCCCGTCTCTCCTTCCCAGCTGGTTATTACCCACCGCAGGGGCCTTACCCGCCCATGGGCTACCACCCTGCCCCGGGCCACTACCCGCCTCCCGGCGGCCACACAGCGACCGTGCTCGTCCCATCGGGGACCACCACCACGGTGACCGTGCTGCAAGGAGAGATATTCCAGGGTGCCCCGGTGCAGACGGTGTGTCCCCACTGCCAGCAAGCCATCACCACCAAGATCACCTACGAGATCGGCTTCATGAGCTTCCTTCTGGGCTTCCTCTGCTGCTTCATGGGGTAGGTGCCTCGAGGAGCGGGCTGGGACTGGCACACACTGCTTGGGAGGAGCAGCAGGGCTGCCGTGGGCACCGAGCATTCACCAGGGCAGTGTGTGGCTACAGGGTGCCCGGCCACCTTGTCTCCTGTGAGGGACATGACTGGCACCTCAAAGGCCATCAGCCACTTGGGGAGCCACTGGGATCAGAGGGCCTTAGTGCAGGAGCGATCTGCACGGAGCAGTAGGGTATCCAAGCTGGATGGGGCAGCTGGGACCAGACGGTCTCTGCAGGTCCCCTCCAACCTCATCCAGTCGGTGCTTGCTGGGGAGTAAAGCACCCACCTTGAGCACAGTGGCTCCCGTGCTGCCAAAGCCCCCCGGCTCCGGAGCTGACCCCGCACGGGCCCCTCCTGCTTCACTCACACGCCCGGGCACCGGCTCTGCAGTGCCCGCCCTCACGGCCCCTGGCATCTCCCTCTGCTGCAGGTGCGATCTCTGCTGCTGCCTCATCCCCTGCCTGTTCGATGACTTCAAGGACGTGACGCACACGTGTCCCAACTGCAAGGCCTACATCTACACGTACAAGCGCATGTGCTAACGGCGCCCCGGGAGCCCGAGCCCCTGGAATGACACCAGCCCCGCTCCTGCTGCCCTCCTAGTCTGTGCGTGTGCCACTCCTTTGCTTGCCCCTGCGGCGGCGCGCGCGGGCCCCGCTCGCCTCCCGCTCAGCGCTGCGCCCCCCTTGCCGGGCTGCGGGCCCTGCTGTGCGCGGGGGCCGCTGGCACGGGCGCCCCGGGGCTGCATGTTGAGCTCCTGCTGCTGACTGCCCTACAGCGCCAGGCACAGGAGCCAGGCCACCCTCCTCGCACACGCTGCAGGGCACGAGGTGCCGCTCGCAGGGAGCGGAGGCTGTTGGATGCTCCCACCCCTCAGCACCTCTCCCTGTGTAGTGGGAAAGGGGGAGGCTGGAGCTGGTCGCAGGGCACATCGGGCACCACCAGCACCTCAGCTATGCCCCGTTGGGAAGGGCCTGCTGCAGGCTCCGGGTGAGGCACCTCCTTGGAGGGGAGCAGAGGGGCTCGTGCCCTGCGTGCTGCCGAGTGCCCCTGCGGCAGCGCGGCCAGGAGGGGCGCAGGGAGCTGCCCTCGAGGCGCAGGGTGGGAGCTGGCGCTGCGCCCACAACGGCACCTCCGTCCTGCTGGAGCGCCCACGACGGCACCTCCGTCCCGTTAGAGCAGCCGCCCAGGTAGGGAAACACGGCTGCTTCTCACCCAGCCAAGAGCAAACAGTGCACCCCGTGCGTTGCCACATGCACCGCGTAGAATAGAGGAGCCTGGTGCCCCCGCAGGGCTGGCTCGTACCCCTGCCCACGCCGCACCAGGGCCCCTGCCCTTCCCGCGCGGTGGGCGCCCGCCCAGCAGCACCTACCCTGCAGCTACCACAGATGCACCTGGGGGTTCCTCCTTGCAGGTGGGTCGAGCGAGTTATTTTTGATCTCACCCGCTATGAGGCAGGAAGGGCAGGCAGGGAACCAAGGCGGCGACAGCGCTGGGCCGGGCAGGGGGCCCAGGACCTGCTCAGTGGTCTCTCTGGAGCAGCTGCTCCCCTGCCCGCCTTGGGCGCCCCGCTCCGGCAGCTGGAACAAGCGGGTCCCCACAGCAGAGCAGAGCGGGGGGCTCTGCCGGGGGCCCGGCCTGCACCCACTCTCTGCTTGGAAGTAGAGCCGAGGCACTCGTCCCACTGTCTGTATGTAAATAAATACCAATCCCCGAGCTCAGCCTACGTCGTTTCTTCCCTCCTTGGGGACGCTGAAGCACTGCGGGTTAAGGAGCCACTGCAGGGACAAGGGCCGCAAAAGAGGGGCAGCATCTGCCCTAGGCCAGCCTGGGCTAGGCAGGACTGTCCCTCTGAGGGTCGGGGGGAGGCCTTGCTGGGAGGGTAACTGAGCACTGGAATAGGCTGCCCAGAGATGCCAGGCAGGGGGTCTCCCTCTGTGGCATTTTTCAAAGGCTGAATTAAGCCTGGGCAACATGCTGTAGCTGGCCCTGTTGG
>JAUBOD010000210.1:5508335-5524610 GCA_032353885.1 Nothura maculosa | reverse complement strand
CGGCCCTGGGGGGCGGCCAGGAGGGCCCAGGGTGTCAGGGCCGCGCGTCCATCGGGAGCCACATGAAAGGCGAGGGCTCCCGCGCACGAGGCTCAGGTCACACACACCGCGAGCAGTGCCCGTGTCACCCGTGTCCCCAGGGTGCTCTGCTACCTGCTCGGCCTCTCCCTGTCCTTAAGGCCATGGTGTAGCTGAAACACACAGGTCACTGACCAAGGAATCCACCCGGCCTGGAGCTGCCGAAGGCTCTTGGATGGGCACAAGGCTGCTCCTGTATTTAGCTCTTGGGAACCTCAACTTTATCACTGTCAATACAACACTTGGCGTTACATGGTCAGGTAAAAAGGGAGGGTACAACAGCCATCATCCTGCTCATTTTGTAGCTAGGATATGCGATAATACACAGAACAACAGGCAGGTAGCTGCAAAAGTTACTCCACTAGTCAGTCACACAGATCCCTTGGCTGTCATGGCCCATTTGGAAGTAGGTTTTTCCAAAGCGCATTCGGAGCTCATCTGGTGCATCAGGGTAGGACAAAAGATTTACGTGCTGCCAAGAACATATGGGCTACTCTTTAACTTAGAGAACAATTAAAACCTTAGTTGAAAAGGTTCTCCGCTTGCAGTCATGGAAGGGTTAAAGCAAATAAATGTTTTTGACAGCTGTTACTTCTGAGATGGAAATAATTACAGGAATAATTATGGAGACAATGCATTTTCCAAGAGAGAAACGAGCCTGCGTTAGGAACTTACGAAAACAGAGGAATATGTAAGATCAAACTGACTGCTAACATCAACGCTAGCAGATGGAAACATCAACGTTAGCTGGAAGAGACACCCCTGCTTACAGATTAACGGAGCAGATGAATGAATAATTGCTTTCTGATAACTTGCAGCACATCGTATACGCCACTGTGACGTATCTGACATGCTGCAGCTACCATGCATGGTTTGCACCATGCGTGCTGCACTGTGACTTACCTGACGCGCTGCAGATCGCTTTTCCTCTTGTGAGAAGTGTTGGAATTATGAAAATCATTTCATTTTGTCAATTGCAGCCACAAGAATAGAGACAAGCCTCTGCAAAATGTTATCTCCAAACCCGAACAACAGAGATGCTTCATTCTTCTGTTTGTTTCACTGGTCAAGGTGTCCAGCTGAAAGCCTTAAGAATGACAGAGACAGGATGGAGGCACTTTCAATAACTATTCTTTTAAAAAATATTTTTCTTAACATGCTACAAGTTAAGAAACAAAGTTTCTTATGGTGCAGTCCTATTAGTTGAACTATGTAATATGTATGCCTGAAGTGTGACATTGTATTTATTGAAGGTCAAGATAGAACAAAGAATTGATTGGAAAAGCTTTGATCATCAATGTTTTACCTAGAAATATATCAGAGAAGATATCTTACTTATTTTCAAATATTAAGACTGACATGAGAGAAATACACAATACACTATTGGAAACAATATTTCTTAGAATGCTACTTAAAGGCAAAATTTGGCCTTTTTGTGCAAGAAAGTCATCTTACTGTCAGCTTTTGCACTGGACGATGGGGGAGGAAAAATGATGTGCTTGGCAGGGAAGGAAATGATTTAGAAAGCTGCAGAATTCACCAGAGAGGGCAGAAGGGGCTGCTAGGAGGTCCCCACACCATCGCACACACCACAGCAACCCGTGACAGAGAAGTCTGTAAGACCACAGCACTGTGGACCCGTTCTCCATGAGCCCCTCCTGCCAACACCAAACCAAGCCCTTCCCCATCTCTCCCTCTGGCCAACCAAAACACCTTCCCCAGCCTTACCTGGGGTCTCTCCTACCTGTATGCTCCACATCTCAAGCAGACCTGGCAATCTGCCTCTCTCCAGTGGTGCCTTGTGCCCGCTCTCCTTGCTGCTGGACCCTGTGACACAACTCTCCTCGTCCTTCACGTCTCTGCTGAGAACCCTTCTAGCCAGAGCGCTCACTGTGGAGCCACTACTGCTCCCAGCTACACCCAGGACTGCGGGTTAGACACCCGCAATCCCTCCCAGGACATAACCTGTTAAAGTTTATCATTAATAGCTTATTATGTTTATTTATATAAATTAAATAAAAAGGCTATAATATATCAAAAATATAAATAATTTCCAAAATACATGTTACAAAATCTGATTTTTTTAAAAAAGTGTTCATTTTGCCAAGACCTTTTCAGATTCAAATCTCAAACACATGCAAGTCCAAAGAGCTCACAAAATACATTAAAAAGTCGACTTTCTAGGGTCCAAGAGTTCCAGGTGTTGTTCACAACTTCTTTTACAATAAGTTTAAGAAGTGACTGCTCAAGGAAGAGATTTTAGACCATGATACAAGAAGTGCTGAAAAGTCCAGTGGTCACTATATCGTCTCCTTAAAAAAAATTGTCTGTCAAGGATGTTTTCTGCTCTGGCTACGTCAAGGTAACAAACACAGAAAATGGAGCAGATGGTATCCTGGAGATCCCAGCACGCAAGAACCTGCTGCATGTTGCACACACACAGCTGAATGTTGGAATCCAGGCTTGCACACAGTACCTGGTGTCACAGGACACTGAGAAGCCATCAGATATAGTCTAGAAAAACAGCTGCATTGTTTTGCAGCTGTTTCAGAAACACAGATTGAGGGGTTTTACCAGAGACTGCCAGAAGAACCTAGGAGAGCAGAGGCCTCATTTCCACAGTGTCCCCCTGTCTTGGCAATCAGTAGGGTCACTCAGATACTGAACAACTTCCTGAAGGGTCTAAAGAGCCAGGAGGGAAATAGGGACCTAAAATTTATCAGAAAAAATGGAAAGCAGAGATAAAGAGGAGAAGAAGCAGGGGAGAAGGGCACCAACAGGAGGCACCTGTGCAACTGCTGCTGGAAACGGGAGAGAGGCCTCCATTCAGTATCGTTTCCTCTGTTTTTTCTTCCCCTTTTGCTTGGCTTCCTTCTCTTTCCGCTCTGCAGCCGTGGTGAAGGTGATACATTGAGCATCCAAAAAATCCAGCAGCTTTGCCTTGGAAATCTTAATGCCGTTCCCTTTCAGCTCTAGGTGCAGTGCAGCCAGCTCAACTGGCTCGTAGAAGAGGATCTTGTGGTACAGGGCTGGGTTGGAGAGGATGTAGTTCCTCACCGCCTCCAGCGTATCCGCCTCCCGAGCTGCGGCCTGAGAAGCTGGGAACTCCTCTTCCTCCTCTTCAGACATAGTGAAAAACGAACTAGAAGTGAGAAAGAGGAGAAAAAGCAATCAAGGAAAGAACTGCTCATCAAGGGCACGCTCAGAACCAACCCTGTGATGCCCTGGGTAGGATCTCCAATACCAGCAATTGCCACATGAAGAGGAAGATGCCACGTGTTCTGAACACCTAGACATCCCAGCCGTGCCGTGCGGGTCCTGTGCTTCCTGCCATTCCTTGCTCCTGCCTGCACTGCTGCTGTCGTCCTCGTGGGCTCCTCTGTGCAGCACCACGTGCAGCGCCTGCTCAGCATCCACTCACTGCTCGTCTTGCAGGCTCTTACTCGACCCGGCGAGGCCCCTTGCAGAGCTGCCAGGCCGGGCCACCTTTGGGCTCTGCCCACGTGCAGTTTCACCCAGGGGCATTTCTGTGCTCTCAGAACAGCTCCCTAGCAATTAAGACTAAAACAAACAGCAGAACTTACTTGAAGTGACAAGAGCTCAGGGAAGACAGGCTACAGTACAGAGCCCCTGTATTCTGCATTGACACTCATTTCTTTGTTTCCCACTTTCCCAGCTCATCTCTGTCCTGCACAGTAGAGAGACTCCTTTGTTAGTATTTTGCTCCCCTACCTCTGTATCGCAATAGAGACGTCGCTGCCATCCAGGGAGGAATATGAAGATTCCTGAGATGATGAGAGCATCAGCTCTGCCTCATCAGCTAGCAGAGTGCCCCTCTCTGGAGATACAGTCGATGTCTTCTGTTCCTTGGTTCCTCTGGCCTGAGATGTCCTTTTAATTCCTTTCTTAGCTGCTGCCTGGCCTGTTGCAGGGAGTGTGACCAAATCCTCACCCCCAGCACCCTGCCCAGCCAGCGCTGAGGAAGCCTTAACAGCCTGTTGCTTTTTCCTCACAGTTTTTGAAGTTTTGGCACGTTTTCCACCTACAGTCCCGTTTGTCTTCGTCTGCCTACGGGGTTTGGCTGGGGGTTTCTGCGAGGGAAACTGGGAGGATGGGATATCGTCCATTATGTCAGCATCCACATCCATATCCACGTCCTGGTGCGTATACTGGAATATCTCCTTCAACTTTAACACCATCTGGCGTTTGGGGAGAGGACGAACTCCAAACCTGAAAGACAAAGGTGGGAATGTAGGCTAAGATAATGCTGCACCTTCCACTGTTATAGCTCAGGAATGTGACCAGGCCAGGAAGTCCAGTGGCCAGCTGGAAGAGCATGACATTGGAAAACCACCAGGTTTTCCCCTCCAGCACAGCAGCTTCCTTTCACACTACCTGCTAGCAGGTTTCTCTCAGAGTCACAGAATGATTGAGGCTGGAAGGGAGCTCTAGAGATCATCTAGTCCAACCTTCCTGCTCCAGCAGGGACACCCCCAGCACAGGGTGGCATCCAGGTGGGTTCTGAAGACCTCCAGAGGAGACTCCACAACCTCCCTGGGCAGCCTGTTCCAGGGCTCTGACACACTCACAGGAGAGAAGTTCATCCTCACACAGAGATGGAACTGCCTGTTTTTTAATTTATACCCATATCCTTTTTCTGCTCCTAAAGAGATGTACTTGTGGATGAAATGCTAACCTGCTCAACTCCTTCTTCAGTTGTGGGGTCTCCATAAGGGAGTAATGTGGCATTGGTGTCATAGGAGTCTCAGGAGAATTGTCCTCCTCTTGACAGGCAGGTTCTGCAACAGAATGAAATTGTCATCAGAATTAGTACAGAGGAATGTAAGAGA
This sequence comes from Nothura maculosa, assembly GCA_032353885.1. Lineage (NCBI taxonomy): Eukaryota > Metazoa > Chordata > Aves > Tinamiformes > Tinamidae > Nothura > Nothura maculosa. The sequence goes on along the minus strand of JAUBOD010000210.1, from coordinate 5,519,682 downwards.
GATGGTATCTTCTCCTCTTGCTGGCAGATATTTTAGTGTTATATAGTAACTGTTTAAGAAGCACTACTTGTCTGGAAGCTGCTCTTCTAAGCACCTTTATATATTGTCTTCCTGTGGTCTAGGATACTTGTTTTTTATTGTCTTTAAATCAGAAAACAAATTGAGACATATGTTAGGTCTGAATAAAAAAGCCCAATCAAGGTTTGTGTTAGTGTTGCAAGATAATAAAAAATATCTGTTTACTGAATTCTGTGAAGTGGTTCTTTCCTAGAAAGAAAATGTCATAGTAGAGACTTGATGCAGAAGAAACCAAACAAGTCAAGAATCTGGAGGGCTAAATTAGACACTGCTCTAGTGGTACTGATCTCCTGATAATGTAAAGCACAGTCAGTCCCATATATCATGTTCTAAACCCCTGTTTAGAATTAATTACTTAGGATAGTACAATTAGTAATATAGCTAATAAATATTGAGATCAATTGCTATTCTTAGATCTTAGATAGAAGGAAATATGCAAGTGCAACACAAAGTACTTATGCTACTAAGTAGCTGACCCCAGAGAGGTGTGTTAGTGTTTAGTGTGTTGTCTGACATTCAAGCAGACAGGGCTCAGCTCCTGACACCACTAAGTGGAATCCAGTGCCCAAGAGCAGCTTGGCTCTTAGTCTTGTGTGTGCCATTCACTGTGTCCCCTGGGCGAGACCTCAGCTGGACACATGAAAATCTGTTGGAAGAGCCTAGAACGAGCAAACAGAAGGCAGGACAAGTCAAAGCAAGGAGAAATCAGAGGAGCTTTGCAAGAAAACATGCAGAACCTTCCCGTGGGCAGGAGAGGCACCTACTTCCAGCCAGCCTCTACACGTTACCACTGGAAGCAAAGCTCACCTGATGTCTTCATGTAAACGTTAGCACATACATCAATTACGAATGAAAAACACAAGACCCATTATTGCAGGGAATAAACATTCTCTAGCATGCTGGGTGAAGGCCGTTTTATTTATTTATTTACTTATTTCCTTCTAGGTAATGTCTCATCATTTCTACACTGCACATTATCACTGTCAAAGAACCAGCAGGAATGAACACAAATGATGGTGCTCCAGCAATCCCACGTATTTGGTAGCACTCTGTCACACATCAGAAGCTGTCTGTACCTTCTTGTGCCTGGCCCCGACTGCTTTGCATTAGAAGGCCAAAACACCCTCCCAATATACCTGGTGAATAAATACACCTGGTGAACAACAAATAGGATGATCACTTACAGGGACAACAATTTAACCAAGTTCAATGAACCTCATATGGATACAAGCTCTCACCAGGAGTCTTTACAAGGTCTGTCTGACGGGCATCTGCTGAAGCTGATCCCTTCTGAGGTAAAGGGAGCATCTCTGGGAATTCATCTTCTTCATTATGAAAATCTTCCCAGAATTTCGTGTTCAGGAAGCTTTCTCTACCGCCCTCTGATGACCATGCCTCAACAGGACTCTTTTCGAGGTGAAGCAAAGTTGTTGCTCCGTCACTAGGACTTCCCTGAAGAGGGGTACTGCCCTTGATTCCCTGGGCTTGGGCCGAGCTCCCCGACTTGACAGGCCAAGAGTCAGATCTGGGGCTGCCGGCAGGACTTGGGCTTGCACAGCCAGTTGGGCTGCAGTTCTGGTTGTTATTTCTCATTGGTGACAGATACTCAGTGTGCCAGAAGTCATCAGGGACTGGGGGCTCGTCGTGAATCAAGACACTGCTGCCCAAGGAAAGCCGACTCGTTTGCTCTTCACCTTCGCTGTCCTTTATCTCAACCACGCTGGTATCTGTTTCATCTTCCAGTGCCTGTTTATGACATGGAGACACAGGTTTGGACACTGATGAGCTCTTGGCACATTTTCTTTCCGTGCTGGTGTAGCTGAGGGAAAGGTGTGAATCCTCTGGAGAAGCTAATGGGATGTCAGTGGAAGATAACTTTGTTGCTTGGCTGTTGGAAGGTCTCCTTTCATCAGCAGAGTTCTCCCTAGGCAACTGTTTGTCTGACAGTGACATTTCAGGAACGTTTATGAGGCTGATGGCCATTTCATGGTCACTTTTACCTGTCACTAAGCTCTCTGCCTTGAGTTGAGACCTTGATTTCTTTACACCGTTTACACTTGTGACCTGTGTCTGTGTTGAGATAGTTCTGCTTTTGTTCTCAGGTGGTGTGTCTGGCACTAGCCAGGAGCTGTCCATACCCAAAGACTCCTCGCGACTCGGTCCTTCTTCGTGGCTCAGGTTCAGACTCTGTTTGCTCTCTATGCAAGCAGCCACTGGGCTGCTCAGAGGCAACTCTCTGGACATCTTCACATCATTATTTGTATGTGACGCATCTGTAACGAGACATGAGACCTGGGATGATCTCAGCTGTATCTCAGTGATAGATAGTGAGTTATTCTCAGGTTTGGGGATCCCAGGATCATGTTCTACACTAACACTTTTCAGTTGCTTGGAGATTTCCGTTTCCTTCACAGGAGAGCCCGACTCGGGTGACCTCCTCTCTTGTTCTAGCTCCATTTCATCATCAGAAGATAAAATAATAATATCAGCTTCCTTCCTCTCCTGGACTGCAACATCCTGAGTTCTTATGACTGAAGCATATTTATGTCCATTTAGATCAGTGCAGGAAAGCTCTTCTGGAGAAATTGTGTTCTCTGTGTTCCCATTTTCTGATGTAATGTCCTGCTCATTGGCTTTCTGGACAGCTATTTTGGGAGATGGGGATGATTTTTGATTTCTCTCTGGTGTTTTTGCTCCTCTAGGAAATTTCCAGTTTGATTTTGGAGACACAGGTGAAGAACCAACAGCAGGTAAAAAAGACATACAAGCTTGGAGAGGAGGACTGCCACAAAAGTCATCTCTGTGTGGAGAAAGGTCTTTTTGTGACTTGGTGCAAGCAAGCAAATCATTAGCATCAACATGTTTTTCACTAACAGCCTTTCCTGGCTCTTTGGTAACTTCTTTCATTGGAGAACGGTCACAGTATTCATTCCTATCAGTATCCTTGTGCAAGCTGGTGAACTGTTGTTCTTCCAAGTGGTCTCCCTCTCCCACGTTATGTGAAGCCTGAGACAACTTGAAATCTTTCCCACTTTCCAAGCTCCTAACCCACTTCTGAGGTTCAAATTGGCAAGGCTCAGAATTAATGTTTGTGGCATTCACATTTTTGCATCCACTTGTATTCTGCATTTTCTCTTCTTCAGACAAGTCACAATTGGATGTTTCCATGTCACTGTCTTCCCTCAGATGTTTGAGGTCATTGCTTAGCATGGCGGACACAGACCTTTTTGCCTCTTCTTTCCTAGTCTGCTGGTTGACACCTTGGGCTTCCTCAGTATCACTGCCCATGTTGAAATCTGTGCCTTCATTCATCTCCAGTTCATCTTGAACCATTTTCCTTTGAGTTGCAGCAAACTCATATATTTCCTCCAGCTCCTGTTCACCCATCTCATTGTCATCTTCCTTCTGGCATGCAGGGTTTAGCATAGCTTCTTCTTCCTCATCTTCACCCACCCACACTGAGTTCAGGAGCTCTTGGAAGTTCTCAGCTCTGTTGTCATTATCTTCGTCATCTCTCACAGAGATGAGGTCATCTTCTACATCCACTTCAGAAGACACCTGACTCTCTCCAGCACAGTCCTCACACTTGACCACAAGTTCCCTTAAACCAAACCTGCAAGAGTATAACAGAAATGTTAATTTTTCTCTCCTTCAAAATTCCTCCATGTTATAGTTGCCTGATCAAGTTAAACTTAGTTTGTGAAACTGTTTTGCCAAATTAGACATGCAGTTTTATCTTTATTAAGTCAATAACAATTTCAGGTTTTCACTCCATTTCACCATAATCTTCTCAGGCTTCACACTTATTTTCCCCCTTCCAAACAATGCACTCCTGCCACTACAGAGGATAAACTCATACCTAATCAAGGAGAACTGATTAGCTGACTATCAAGATAGAAGCACAGATTTTTTTTCCTGGTCTTTTTCAGAATTACTTTAAAATGACATCTATATTTCCAGAACTAAGTGACTTTGATCTGGTGGAATGTATTTTATCTGCTCCTGTTTCAAGCTCATTATCTAACACATGTCTAGGATCATGAGTGAGTAGTGTCTAAGATTGTGACTGACATAACAAATTAGCATTCCCTGTATCCACATTCAGCAAGTCTCATTCAGATCAACTGTGTCACTAGTGCAATGCCTTGAGAATTAACACTTATCACCATAGCCACCATCATCTGTCATTAAAGATCTTGAGACAAAACTTGGCAAAAATGTACTAGTCATAAGCCAAAAATAGAAAATCTCAAGATGTAACCTGAAGAAAGATTCATGAAGAAAAAGGATAACAAAAGGATAACATGCTCTTGTGTTTATATTTCACTTAAGAGGTAAGCAGAGGTGCTGGCATCTTAAGTTAAATGAATTTTGTGTAAGCCACTGAAACCACAACAGAAGATATCAGGTTAAAGTCCATGTGGCTGAAAGCACGAGGTGATCCAAAGCACACTCATACGATACAAACCTGGTAGCCAAAGTCCTTAGCTGGGGCAGAATCCTAGCAGGGACGTCAGCATAAGCAGCATAAAGATATCGCAGGAATGCGCAGGCTGCCTCTTCTGTCACGTCACTCAGCAGCACACGGCGTGTCTGCTCATTCCCATCCTCCTTCACAAACAACCCTTCGTTGTAAACCTGTGAGGTAAAGGGAAAGCAAACAAGGTCCCCTTCCTCATAAAGGAACAACACCAGCAGGATCTTCTATCAGGCTACTCCTTCTTGCCCCTACAGCTGTTAACTTGTACCATGAAGGTTTCATGGACCACTTAGAAATGGTCCCTTTATTTACAGCACAGCTTGTAAATATTGTCTACTCCATAATCAAACTCCTCAGAAGAAAAACAGAAAGACAGACAGACGTACCAGTAGGGACAAGGTAGTCTGTGCTTGCACAGGTGCAAAAATTAAAGGGGAAAAAAAAAAACATCAAAAGACAAAAACTCTTAGAAAAATTCCTGCCCAGCTTATGGGCAGAATGCAAGTAACAATCCTTACCTTCCTCTTGTCACTCAGGACAAATTACCACTTTTTTTTTTCCTAAATTGTTAAGATTCATGCAAAGAGAGAAGCTGAAAAATCACTGCAGGTCCAGAGTCACTTGCCACTGGATCCCCAAATACTCTGTGTTTACTGTACAGCAGCATTAACTCATTTAGGGGTGGTCAGTCTGGAATAGCTGGTCAAGTTTCTGTTAGTGCAAAGGGGCTTTCCTCAAGTGGAAGAGTCTATCAGTAGTACTTACCAGCTGAACAGCCTGAGGACACCGTGCATAGAGCACAAACATGTGGGCATAAAGGATTTCTCCAGAGTCCACCTGAAACTGCACGTCACTCAAGTGGGGGTTGTTGACCATGACACTGAAATCTGCTGCCAGCATCCTGAGAGAGGACTAAAACACAGAAGGGACACAAAGACAGAAGTTGTGACAGCTGGAAGGCATTTTCCTGGGAAATAAGAAGGCAACAACTCAGTTCATCAGTACTGCTGCAGTCTGGGTGCCAGCGTGGGCATTGCTGCCTTTTGCCTTCTCGGTACTAACAGAATCCTTATCAGTGCAAGGCTTCCATATGAGACATAAGCAGGCTAGTCTAACACACATCTCTGGCTTTGTTTCTCTCCTTCTCCTCTCTTCAAAGCCTAGCAGCTGCGAAGAAGAGGCAGGCACACGCCGTCTCCCACTCTACTTGTGGAACAGCCTTGCCTTACAGCACATCATCATCCTCTGATCTTGACCACATCACTTCCTGATGTGCTAGAGGCACTGCCTGCACTTGGCCTCTTTCTCTGCTGCCTTCCACCATAGTTTTCAAAGCTGTAATTCCCACCTCGATGAAAGTGAACTCAGTTCATAACAATTGGATAGAACAAGAGGAATGAAGATGACTCAGGGACACGGTAATGAGCCTCTCCTCTCCTGTTCACTGTTTCAGTCTGCCAATGACAGCTGGGAAGAAGCCCTCTGCAATAAGAGGCCAACACGGAATAACAGAAATGCAGGTATCTAATCCAAAGGAACCTGTGCACTTGCTACTGAAATCCCTTTTGAAAATTCCACAAAACTATTTACTCTTATAATTTCAGAATGCTTTAACAAAAGTTTGAGGAAGGCTGGTTGCCCGAGCTATCTGTGACTAGTTTAATATCTGGACCTACCCCTACTACAAACTCACTCAAAGCAATCTTCTAAAGACTCAGATTCCCCAGGCAGGAGTGTTGCTTCTGGAGGTGGCCAGTGCTTCAGAGAAGTGTGAAACACCCGGGGCCCATAGTTGAGGAAAGCTGCCTGACTGCAAGTGGAAAATAGCTTTACCTGACACGCTAATCATTATCTTGTACTATCTGAATCTACCGCAAACTGGAAAAAAAGGCAAGTTCTAACCAACTGCATGAGATGCAGTTCCACTGGCAACAGCAGAGCTCTTTATTTTATTAGCAGGTTTCTGCGTTGGTTCAGTGGAAAGTCAACCTCTCTGCCTCCTCCAGCGTGTTTGCAGGAAGCCAATACCAGTTCACTTCTTCCAGGCCTCACAGGTGGGCTAGAGGAGACTCTGCATGCCATGGCAGCGGGGTGGACTGCTCTCCAAGGACAAGACAGGAAGCTCCATCTGGAAACTGATTAGGTGTTTCTTGCTCTCTTTTTCTTGGCAGGTAGGACCCCTGCAAGACGGTACCCTGGGAAGCCAGCAACCATGTTCCAGGCAGGAAGCCCAGAATAGCTTTCCTGCTGATGCTAAAATTATGACTTGAAAATGGGGAAATTAAATAAGAATAGAAATATTCTGGCTGCACCACTCTCTGTGCAAAAGAAAGACTGGAAAGGAAGACAAGAGAGAGGCACTTACAAAGGTCTGCTCAGAACCACCCAAAATGGGTGCACACATGAGCCTGGAAGAAACCCCAGAGAGTTCTGCCTCTCCTGGGCTCAGGAAGCCTGGCCTAGGTCTTCTAGTCTGGGCAGCAAAGCAGAGTATTACCTGAATGCTGAGCAGATAGAGCCCTAATAACTACCCCAAATACTCTATGTTCTACAGCCTCAATATTTAACCTGGTTCTCTTTGGAAAATCATGCACAGATTTGTTTTGTGTTACCTGTTATTTTAAATCAAGTAGGACAAACACTCTGAAGCCACCACAGACCTGTCTGTGGGTGTGAAACATCACTTATCATGATTCCAACGTCTGTGATGATTCCTGTGAGTAAACATCTCTGTTTCCGTGAAAATGAATGGGAAACACTCCATACTTCCGTAAATTAACCAAACAGGAGAGCTGCCTCGCTTTTTTTTTAACAGTGCAAATAAACAATACAAAAAAGGGGGAGGGGGAAATAACATTTGTCCTTACATTTATATCGTTGCTTCTCAGAAATCTCTTCTCTTTGGACGGAGGGACAAAGCCACTAAGTGAAGTATCACTGGAAGTCAGTTCTTTTCCTCAAAGAAGAAAAGGCACATCTCAAGGCATGTATAATATTCTTGTAAGACACGGTGATGTGGGAACTCCTAATGGGATCCCATTACAACCCCCCAGGACTCCTGGCCTAGGCTGACGTTTGAGCTGAAAGGCTCAGCCTCCCCCTCTTGCCTTTATCAGATCATTTGGTGTCTTGGTACATTACCAGCAGCCATTTGCTGCAGCTTAATAGGAGAACTGAAGGATTTGTACCCAAGTAAAGTACCAAACAGACAGACATGAGACTTAGCAACCACATTCTTCATTAATGAGTGAACAGGAGACACACAGTACATGTGCTAAATGGCTGGACTATTACTCTTAATTTTAAGGCTACCATTAGTCTTGGAATGTGCAGTTGTGCAATGCACACCACTGTAACTGAGGAAGTTAGAGTTGCTCTTGGAGGAATTCTAGGTGGTATATTTTTTTCAGATCAACTTCAGGGACTGTGTATGCATGTACAACACCCCACCATCCCTCTTACACTCTTCTTTCACCAGGATTTCTCCTGGTGAAACCTTGTAAAACAGGTTGTCAGCAAAAGCCAATATGCAGAAAAGAGCAGCATGGGGTATGGTTTTGCCTCATCATTGGCCAAGTTTGGGCTCCCAGCTGGCAGAAATGCATCTGACACCTTTAAAGGATTTCTAAAATAAAATTTAGAAGCTGCTAAGACAAGCTGTTTTTTTAATATTGGGATCTTTGAATCATTTCAGAAATGTCAACTTGATTGTATCTAAAGCCTACTACAGAACAATGTCCCCAAATACCACCTCCTGGATCAACATCATGACCGTGTGGCTGCTGTCACTGCTCTCCAAGTTCAGGATGGCTAAGTGTGGTTCCTCATAGCTGATGGCACCAGAGAGGAGGCTCATGAGGCTGCCAGAACTTACTTGGCTGCTCTACTTCCTGAGCGTGGTTAACATCAAGGCTCCACTGAGTAAGAGTTTGTCCTTCCCTGGCCAACTCAACCAGGTCCTGGAGAGTCTCAATGTCCTTCTGGCTCTGAGATGAAAACTGTCCAGCCCCTTCAGAGCCTGAGTCGGCTTCATCAGTAGTTTTGACTTTAGTCTCTGTAGAAGCAAGATCATGAGGATGGAGATCAGGCTGAAGCTGCTGAGATACTTCTGGCTGGTCAGATCCCACTGATGGCAGAATAGTCTCTGACTTATAATTCTGATCAAAGGAGAGAAAGAAAACAAAAAGACACCAATAAATTAATTTTGTATGTGTTTGCAGAGCTCAGAGTTCTGTGTTTCTGAATTGATCTCTAGTTCACACTTTCAAAATATCTTAATAAATATCAGTAAATACTTAGAGCAATCCCCAGATACACTTTCTTCTTGGAGAGCAAGTATGTAATAAGGTGACAGACTTAAAGGGTCCTGTCTGGTTTTGTAGACAGTGTTTATAAAACTACAGAACAATGAAAGAGGCAAGACATCTGGATAGGAATAGAGTGAAACTGTCCACTGTAAAACTGTATCACAAGCTGTATGCGCCTGCATGCAGTGAGATGCATGGGGAAAGCCTGAAGTGCAAATGCTTCACTTTTACAATTCTAGGTGTTTCCATCCTCTCCTCTATGTAAGAGGCAAACATCAATCCTCAGTGTAAACTTTTCACACAGTTCCTTGCTGCCTTAATGCAAAACATTTGTAAAGAATGGCTCATATTATAATCAATCAGAGAAAAGTATCAAGAAAGAACACAAGAGTCAGGCTACTCTAAAAATAGCTAAGCTAGTAGCAAAATGAAGAGATTGAAGCCCTCTTAACAACTTCTCTCTCTTCCCATCTGTTTTGTTTTCCAAAAGCTCAAAGAACAGCACAGCAACACAAGCCTCAGACTCCTGTCCAAAAGGGAGAAGTGAAAGTTCAAGATCACAAAATCTCCTCGTGTGCGACCAGGGGACAATTGTGCAGGAGCAGTGAGCATGCAGAGGCATGGGGTGACTCATTTAAATACCAGGCAAAGAGAAGGGTTGCAAGCAAGTGAACTGTGGCACACAAATACCAGAGGAAGGAGAAAGAGCATCCCACCTGCCCAGTTTGGCAAGGTACAATTGGAGGGGTCAGCTCAGCAGTGTAGAACAACTCAAGCTCACAGGGCCCTGTTAGAGCACTGCTATTCCACAAAAAGCAGTCCTTGTTTCTGGGCAATGGCATGAGCCAGTCTGCTTTCCCAGATCCATGCTCCAAAATCCTGCTGGCGGGAAGCCGGGGGGTGGGAGGGAACTCCATCTCCTGGCTAAGCAGCATGGCCACTCGCTCTTCGGTCCTCTTGCGGACCCGCTCTGGATCCTGCAGCAGCAATGGTGGAGGAGCAGCTGAGCCTCTTCTACGAGTTTTTTTCTCTTTGAAAAGAAAAGCAAAAGAAACCCAAATAAACAGCTGAACACATAAGCAGAGGCATCCAACCTGCCAGCTCTTTCAGCTGTTGCAGTTGGCAATGACCAAAATGCAACTACAATGGAACACAAGATTTCTGCAACAAGTCCCAAGCCTTCCATTGCTTCTGCTGGAGAAAGAAACCTTCGGGGAAGACTTAGCTGTGCACACTTTGTTGTGCTGGATGGAGCTGTCAAATCAGATCATTATGAAAGCAACTGGTATCCATGCAGTCTACCTTCCAGACCCTTTGAATGGTCACCATGCAATGTTTTTGGACAGATCCCAGTGCTTCACCAAAGAAAACAGAGGAAAAAAAGACTCCAAACCCATGAAGGATTCCTTTTTGTGCGTCTTGATCACTGGTGATAGTCACTCATATCAAACTACAACTCATGTGAAACCTGCACAACTATCATTTGTCAGTTGTGTTTCTTTACTGCCTTTGTTTTACTAATTCTCAACATAATTGGCAGTGTTTAACAGCAGGAAGAGATCCGAGCAGAGTCATGAAGAGCAAAGCGTCCCATCTGTGCAGCACTCAACCTTCCCCCATGGCAGCTGGCTTCTGTTCCAATCACTTTTGGGCATTTAAATAGCAAAGCACAGGTTCAACTGTGTGTAGTTGCATGCACATACACTACAGAAAGAAAATAGAGGACAGAGAGAAGGCTGAAAAAAATAAATAATCAAGGACAGGGGAGGGTGAATAAGAAAAATGCACTGCAGAAGAAATAACAATGGTCTTATGAAAAAACAACTACTCATTTTAAAAATATTCTACAGTTTTGAAACAATCAACCAGTGAAATAAACATAAGTCCCAGAATGGAGCCTTTTCATCCTGCATCCTACATCCTGCAGCCTTCCTTGGCTATCTGCACGTGGATAATTTGCATCGCTGCCAACTTAAATAAAACAGAAATGTGGTTGTGAGCCCCTATGCCCAACAGAAAAGTTGGTAGTGAAGAGCAGGCTGTTATATCACTCCTCCAGTAGTACAGACTTAGACGCTCGCTTCTGGTGACACGTACCTGATCCTGGCTTCCATTTGATTGGCAAGGCAGCCACGGGTTTCAGATTTGCAGCTATTGCTGCTTGTTCACGCTTTTCTTGCTCCAAGAGAGAGCGTGACATTGCCATAGCAACCTGCAGATCCTCATCCTTAGTTTCCATTTTGGCCCTCTTTTTCTTTTCCTTTGAATCCTCTCTGGAGATCCCTTTGCGCTTTGAGGGGTTTGGTTGATTGCTGAAATATAAGAACGCAGCAGGAAGCCCAAGTTAACATAACATAACTGGATCAGAGATGAGAAACACTGAGCACTTCAGAGCAGCTGCCCCACTTTCTCCGAGAAATTCCCACATCCAGAATAACAAGAAAGCATCAATGTGGAGGTAGGAAAAGGACTCCTTATTATG
>JAUBOD010000210.1:5475338-5487632 GCA_032353885.1 Nothura maculosa | reverse complement strand
TAAGGTGCTTTATAGCAGCTGCTGTTAGCTGAAGGGCTGCTTTCCCCGAGGCTTCCTTGTAGCTACAGTTACTACAGCTAGACACAAAAAGCCCCTAATTCCACAATGTCAGCTACATGGCAAGTATTCAAGAGCTTATCTTGGAAAATCCACACCAGGGATCTAAGTACAGCTCTGTTTATAGTAAACTGATGTTGACACGTAGAAGAATGGAAAAACAAGACCCTGGATTTAGAAAAAAAAAGAAAAGAAAAAAGAAAAAGGGCCCTGAAATGAGGCATAAAGTGAATCAAGTTGTTGCCATATCCCAATGGAAAACTGAGTTTCTGATAAAAAGATACAGGTATACCATTCTATTAAGGGCATATCACCCCTCACTCTAGCACTGCTCTTCTCCAGGGAGTCTGGTCTATTGATCATGAGGAAGGAAGAACAAACAATTGTCTAGATCTATTTCTGGTTTTGTAATTTAAGGCACATGGTTAGAAAGTCTTTGAAATAAAACTATTACTATTGCAGGAATTCAAATAAATATCAGTGACTAACCACCAATTACAGAACCTAAAATACATTAATATGATAATACATTTAAGTTCAGTATTGAAAGTTTGTAGATTCAGTGCCACATTTCAGGAAAACAAGATAAGCAAATATCTTGCATCTGTTCTCTTAGGTGAGGAAGAGTTAATCAATTAGATCAAGGCATCAGAAAAGAAAATGCTAGAGGAAAAACGATCCATTGATTTGTTTAAAGATAACTAATTTCACCAAGTAGGTAATTGCAATTAGACTGGGGATTTAAGACTAAAATGGGTTTGGCTGCTCTGTTATTTAAGTGGTCAGAAAATGCCAGTACGAGCCGTGTTCAACTAACAGCTATGAAAAAAAATCAGGCTGCGAGTTGCATCAATAAGAAAACCCAACATGCCCTGGATTTTCTGTGCTGTACTAAAAGAACTGCAGCAAGAGGTGCCAGCACACCAGCAATGTGAACAGGCCCTAGATCACTAATGTGACCTCGGCATATGATAAGACAAGAATTACAAAGCACTGACACAATCATCCTGAGGAAGGTAAATTTTACAAAGCTAGCTAAAAATAAAACCTGATTTGCTAATTGGCAAGAATTCTCTAACAAATGTAAACAAGCAGGACTTCTGCCAGGTTGTCTCCTCTTATTCTAATGAAATTATCACTACAGGTCTGTGACATCCGGATGATCCCTCCTGATCACCAGAGACAGGCAGCAGCTTTATTCTGCTTCCTTATGTGCTGATGCTGGAGGAGGTTGACAGTCGTTTATCTCCAGGAGTGGCTCTCTTGCTCACCTGTAACGTGTTAATTCGTCTCCCATTGAGGTAGAGTGGGAAGCTGATGAAGTTGCTGTATTTTGTCACCACCTCTGGAACAAAAAGGAGACATGCAAGAGTCACCTTTTGAAAACAGAGAGTGCATTTCTTCAGTAACAGCAAATGAAAGGTGCCTCAAGAGATAAAAACACAACAATTTCACCTCCTAGTCCTGGGCAACCAAAAGATTTTATGCAGCCTCTCAGAAGACAACGTTATTTCCTCACTCCGCTCACCTTTGACTCTGTCTTCATTTGCAAACTCCTTGCAGTCTTCTTTGAGATGGATGATAATCTTAGTCCCAGTTCTGACACCAGATGCTTCTGCAATCTCAAACACTCCTGAACTAGAGTCAGAAATAAAACTGTACGTCAGCTTGTGCCTCAGATGTGATGTAGAATGAAAACATTTTATTAAACTAAGAGCACACACAGCACATCAGGGCCCATGGGAAGGCAAATACTTGGATGCCTGAATACTCTCTGTGTCTTTGAGAAACTCCCAAAACGTGTGGCTATCTTATAAGGAGCAATATGTCCCAAGATCTGGAATCTCCATAAAGTTGCTGACAGCTCTTGCAGAAAAGGAACTGACCCTCAGATCAAACAGGTTGTGTGGGCCTAGTCTGTACCTGTAATTTCCTACTGTTGGTGTTGACCATAACACCCAGTCTTCTGCATTTCCCCGTGATGATTCTTTGATTTGTTCATGGGCCCCTCTTTATACATATTTCCACTGGAAGAGCAGGAACTTGTTACGATGAAAAGCAGCTGTGCTCAGCGAAAGCCAGCCCATTCTGATGGCCATTCCATCCTGCCTCTAAACAAATGCCAGATGGGGAGCGTGCAGCTTGGTGAGAGCTCAAGGCTGGGGAAGCGGTGACAGCCTGGCCTTCAAAGGGTGCACCAGTAGGGACACAGCAGCTGATCTGTTACCCCAGGCAGTCTGATATCTCAGGGACAAGATGCTTTTTTCAACAATTTAAGCTACTAGACCAAAGCACCAGGAACTGAAAAATAAAATTTGTCTCAGGAGAGGCAAGTGCTGCCTTTACACACAACATGGCTGCTCTGACGAGGGAATCTGGTCTCTGTCGCTGTTTACTCTGGCCCATTTGGCCACACTTTGCTGTTACATGTCATCTGAACAGGCTCTAAACCAGTAAGCCCAGCTATGAAAGACCTCACAAGCCCATATGCCCTGTCTTGCTTTGCGCAGCTTCCAGTCCATGACCAGACTGGCCATGAGCTTCTATCCCATCCCGTGGACTCTTACCCATCTGAAGACCAGTGGTAGCCTGGGCTCCCAGGTTCTGCAGACTGTGAGAACACCTCCACCTTATCAGCCACCATGAAAGCCGAGTAGAAACCCACTCCAAACTGGCCAATGATTTTACTAGAGGCTTCAGCTTGGCTCTGCAGAGCATCCAGGAATGCCTGGAGGGACAGAGAAGGGGACCCAGACAGGTTTGTGGTGCCATCGGTACCGCAGGTGGGCACGCAGCCCTGGCCCTTCAGCACCCTCTCCCTGCACCCAGTGCTGCCAAGAGGGGGGCTAAGGAAAAGGGTTTCTCCCATGGGGAGGGGACTGCACCTCTGGAAAAGGGCAGCAGTGCCCAGGGCAATACTGAGCTGCAGCTAGCAGTAAAGAAAAAGAGTCAACCAGAAATCTTGGAATGGTGACTCCAGAGATGGGAAAAAAAGTAAAATATATGACAACTTGGCAGCTGAATGCACTGAACTGTCAGAATGCAAGAGAACATGTGCTCCTCCATGAGAACATTTTGGAGAGAAAAGCATGAGCTCTGGGGAGTGAGGGCAGCCGGGGCAGCACCATGAGGCACAGAGCCCATCAGAGCTGCTTCAGCACTGCAGGCCTGCAGCACACGGCAGAGACCTGAGGAGCTGCAAGGCACCAAAGGCAGATTTCCCCTTCCAAGAGGGATACAATTCCACAGCTGCACTAGGGGCCAAGGGGAGAAAGAATGAGAAACCACTGGGAACACAGAAGTGGCTGTAATTGGAAAAGACTCTTCTGAAGGGCTGGAAGAGAGGCCTCATGCCAACTTACCTTGGAGCCTGATCGAGCGATGGTACCGAGGTTAGAAACAAGCTCTTCCTGGGTCATCCCAATACCTGTGTCCTGAAAAAAAACAACCAAGTGTAGCTGAAATACTTGCACAGAAGCATTGCTCTGGTAACCAGCACCAGCTAGCTTCCATCTCCGACTCCCAACCTCACCCAGCCACTCCAGTAGCAGCAGCCTTCCAGCTATGACTCATTTCTCCAATACCTGGTCAGGACAGTGGCCTCAAAATGGCTCTGTGGGGCAGCTATGGCTGCCTTGCGGCTACCAAAGAGTTTGGAGACTCCGAAGTTACACAGAGAGAAAATAAAAACATGCCCAGACAAGCTGGCTTCTACATCCTCCATCAAAAGTCTCTGTGTGGTAGTGCTGGAAGGAGATCTCTACTTGGGTACAAAACGTTTCTCTGACAATGCTCTGTATGTAGAGAGTTTCTGTTCCTAACCAAGTGAAAAGTAAAGGACCAGTAAGCGGAGGAGCAGCAAGGGGAGAAATCATCTATTTCTAAATTGCAGACAGAGAACTGATTCCCTCAGTCCAGGGGCCAGTGACAGGGCAGGGAAACCCTTTACTTACCTGCACCTACTGACATTCTTCCCCCCTGAAAGATGCTCCATGGAAGCTGAATATGAAGCTGCCAGAGGCCATTTCCCTGAGCCTGGGAGCTGGGAACAATGCTGCCTGTGAGAAGAGCTCGAGCCCAGCTGCATCCCTATTGCACAGGCCACAGCTCAGGGTGCTCAGGCCAGGTTTGAAGGCCATGGCTTGCTGTGGTCCCCAGCTGCAATCTGCATTCGTTTTCCTGCACACAGATTACAACTCCAGCTGCCAGTGCAGCAGCCCCTGAAGTACCACACAGGAAAGGCTGCAGCAGAGCCTGGACTTGGCTCCAACTTCAGTCGTTGCCCCAACACCTTTGGACGACCTTAAGGCTTCGAAGAGCAGCAAAGGACGCTTAGAAATTGCCACCCTGTCGCACAGGACCCCAGCTTGACTCCTCTCTGCCTTCTCCACACATACCTCCCAGGAAAACAAAGCACAAGGCACATGCTAACACTCTCATGATGCTATTTTCCAAAAGCACGAACCTTTCCCCTTCCCAAGCTCCAGCAACTTCTCTACCTGGCACAACCATCCTGTGAAGCCACTCAGACTCATTCTCTGAGCCACTAGGTAAGGCAGCAGTAGGAAAATTAGCCAAGTGAAAGGTGATTCTGGTTCATCTGAAGAGTTCGGTTCTTGTCAAGTGTCTGTGAGCACAGCTAGCAAAGTTGATAGTACCTGGCAAAACTGGACAAGCTTTGAGTGCCATCGATGCAGGGGAGGGAATCAGCCTGCAAGGGTCAGCAAAATGAGCCAGAGTGGAGCAGACGGCTGCGAGAGGGCTCGGAAGAGGGACACAGGAGCCATTTCTGGCACAGCACAGTCCTGTCACCCGTGTGCTGCACTTTGTAGGCTTATTTACTATCAAAGCCAGGCAGCCTCATTAGTGCTGGTACAGCTTTTTAATTCAGTGTTTAACCACACTGAACAATCAAACCGAGGAGAACTCGTGAAGTGACTGACCGAGGTGCTCGGCGGGTCACTTGGTGAGACCTCTCCCTGCCCCTGCATGGCTTGAGTCACCGCACGGCGACACCTTCCCCTCGATCAGCTCTGGCACGGCCAGCCAGTCCTCCTGGCTGAGGAAGGGGAGGGTGCCAGGTAAGTTCCCAACAGCAGGAATGAAAAGCCAGGAAAAACAAACAGGGTATGGCAAAATCTCAGGAATCTGACACGATTCCTTCCCCTGGGGAGGAAAAGGCCTGAAAGAAGTGTTTTCAGCATCTGGTTCAGGTTTTGCTCATGTGGGACCCTAAGCAGAACTCAACTTCTCTGCTCCACTCCTTTTTATAGCACTGCATGTCATTCCCAAATTCCAGCACGTGTAAAAATATATATATATCCCTGCCCTGTGAATGCATTTGGCTATTGAATCCAGAATTCCTTGCCAAACTTTCTGCAAAACACTCGAGTTCCTGGAGCCTGGTTTGGCGAGGGTGAATCACAAGAAAGCACGGCTCAGCACAGCCTGCTTCCCCGGGCAGCAGGGCGGAAAGCCGCCTTCCCGGGCTGGCCCAAGAGCCTGGCACAGCAGCCGCTTCCTAGGGCAGGAAAACACCTGGGCGCGCGGAGCCGGAAGCGCCCTGCAGATTCCATGGGCTCCCAGCCTGCGCTTCCCGCCTCTCCGCGCCAGGTGGAGCCCCGTGAGGGCCCGGCAGGCGGGAGCTCCTGCCCGCAGCCTCCTCGGTGCCGGAAGGGAGCAGAGCCCTGGGTCCATGCTCCATAAAATCCAAGGAAGGAAGCGGCAGGACGTCCCCGCGCCTCCAGCAGCCCCGCGCTCTGGCCAGGAGCTGCCGCCAGCGGCGCCTGCAGGATCACGGAGCGCCCCACGCTTCCCAGCCGCGCTCGGCCAGCACTGCTGCGAGGCCCCTCTGCTCCACCACCTGCGCCCGGCGCCGCTTCCGCTGCCGACACTGTCCAGGCCTCCCTGCAGGCCAGGAGAAAAGTTTTAACGGCTTCCAATCAGCTGCAGTGGAATTCTGCTATGGAACGGGAAACAAAGCGCACCAGGCGGCTCCAAACTGCGAGACGTGCGGGATATGTTCAAAGTGTCCAGTGCTACTTCCCAGCTCCGCTGTGGAGGCGCCAACTACTGCACAACAGGAAACAAAATTCCCTGCGCTGACATTTTGTTTACTGAAGTCTAATTGCAGAGACCTGGTACAGCTGGGAAGCAGCAGCAATGCGCTCAGGCAGCTCAGTTTTCCCCCTGGGATTTCTGAGGTGCAGAGCACGCTCACCCTCGCAGCATGGCTCTGAGCCCCCCTCACAGAGCCCCGGCCCTCTGCAAGGTGACAGAGCACACTACAAGTCCTCACCCCCATAACAGACCTTCAGGATTACCCTCAAGCAGCCCCTGGGTTTCACACACGCCGTGTTTGCAGAGCACAAGACATGTACAACTTCAAGCAATATAGCCACGCTTGTTAAAATACACCCCTAAACACATCAGCATTACTGCTGAAGAGCAGTCGAACACCAGCTTTGTTGTTTTGTGTGTTTGTAGAGACCTCCCAGACACAAAACCTGTTGTCCAACCACTCAGGACCTTTGTGCTTTCTCTGCACTTTGCTCTAACCTTTGTGCATGCTCCAAGTTTGCAAACAGGGGAGCTGTGTGCGCAGGGACATCTGGATACCGGCACGCAGCATGTCCATGCTCCCAGCATGAAGTGCTTGTGTTTGCTTTGCAGCCCGGAGCACCTCCACCTTCCTTGAAAAGGAAATAAGTGACCACCTTCAGCCCTGCTGTCTCATCCAGCCAGTCAGTGCACAGTTCTCATATTCAAACATATTTTTCTGTAACAGATACAACCTGCACATGATTACAGCAGCAAACCTACTTTACACCAAATCGCTTCACTTAACTGATCAGCAAGAAGCTTGGTGCAGGAACATTTTCTTTGCTCATTATGTAGGTCCAACTTGAAGTACTGCAGAACCTCGTTAGACTAACGATCCATTAATCAAACTCTAACTGGCTGCAGCCATTGCTGCTACATTAGAAAGAAAGGCCACAGCTAGGGACACACTGCAGAGCTACTGAGGCTTCACTTTGCTTTGTGGAGAAACACTATCTTCAGTGAAACCTTGGCAGAGCATCAGAGGAATGACACAAGGAGGATGTGCCACTTCACCAAGCGACAAGAAAATAAAGTCACAGAATTTCTGATGGGCAAGGGTTGTCCCCCACCCTTTAATTTAAATGTCTTGCTTAAAGAGACTTAAGATTCACAAGGCCAGGACAACAGCCACAGTGAAGCAGAGTTCTGGTTTAGCACCAAAACCGTTCCTGCAGCAGCAATTAGCCCATGAAAAAGCACAATAAAATTGATGCACGCAGATACAGAACAATCTTAGCCTAATACCTAAAAGCTGCCTTGAGCAGAGTGCCTGAGGCTTTGTTTCCTTTCCAGTACCTGCTGCTAACATTATCTATAATCCTGAGCTACAGGCTCAGTCTCTACCCATCCAAGTCTAAATAAGGACTGTTCAGAAAATACTTCCTTTTATCCAGTGTGAATTTTCCATTTTTCAGTGTGACTGGCTCTTACTCTGGCAGGAAAAGGAAAATAGTTCCTGCACTCTTTTCTCCAGGAAACAGATTTAGATGCATTTACATTTTTGCTTCTCCAGCTTCTTTGTTGCAGATGATGCAACAAAGGGAGCTTTCGCCCAGCCCTGCAAGCCCTGGCGCCCTCCTGCCAGCTTCACTCCACCTAAGGCTCATCCTAATGCCACCGGCTTTACCCCTCCAGCTCCTCCTGCATTATCCCCTCTCCGGCTGCTTGGCTTCCTCGAGCGCGGGCGGCAGCTGGATGCTGCAGGGCTGCACACAGCTGGGCATCAGCAGCCCCCTTGGTGCTGCCCGTGGTGCAGCCGCCTACCAGGACACGACGAGCACCGAGGGGGATCCGTGTCCTGCCTGCAACTGCCAAAGCCCAACGATCTCGGGCCCTTCGGAGAGCCCCGGAACAAGCCAGTTGCTGCAGAGGGTTTGCGACTCGCAGGCTGGGAAAGATCTGCGCAGTGATGCAGGGAGGAGTGATGTTTGCAGGCATTTTAACTCCTCCCAAACACAGCGCATTTGGTATTTTGGGCTTCACAAGCACTGCCTTCGGATGACTGCAAAAATGAGAAGAAAGCTCAGCAGAGGGAACAGGGCAGCCCCAACTTGCAAGAGATCTGCAGCTTACCCATGTTACAAACTGAACTCACCATGCCTCACCCAGGAATCAGCATTAGCTCTCATTTCCCCAGCAATATTTCCCCTGAACCGCTAGCTCGGTCCTGGCCCTAGATTAGGTATCAACCAGTGAGCACCTCTCTAGCTTACAAGCTCCCACAAACACAGGGGTATCACCAAACACAGCATCAGCACTGGGACACAGCCAAGAGCCCACAGGCTCCAAGGTGCCTCATGCAGGTGAGGAGATAGAGCTCTGTGGTCACAGGGCTTTGGGTGCCTTCATGGGATGCTCTGTTCTCTCCTCAGAGGGAACAAAAACACATCTAAAACCACAGGGCTCTGCAGATCTTTTCTCACTGAAATCACCCCCTCTCCCTGCAACATTTTCAAGTTGATTTGCTTAAGAGAGCTGACCCTGCAAGCTGTGGCTGCTACCAGATGAAGCTGTCCTAGAAACGAATGAGGCAGCTCTCAGAAGGGTGGAGAACACTGTGAAATTTGCTAAAACTACAGGACATTGGTGAAGACGCAGAGATGGTGTGATCTGGTGGACTGAACACTGAATTCCCAACACTGGAAGATCAGACTTCCCATTCCCTCTTAGCAGACACGTCGCTCGGCAGGGCTCGGGTACAACAGCCCTGAACGAGGACACTGAGCTCAGAATCTCACTGTGCTAACGACCAAAATTTGTTCCTGGTCAAGATGTTTCTGACCAAGAGGTGAGCACAACTGCTGTCACTTAACAGAGGTGACTGCTGCCCTTTGCTGGAGCTAGATAATCTCCAAAGAAATGGTGTGGGTGAAGCCCCGGCGATGTACATGCAGGGAAGCCATCACGTATTACAGACTTGCAGGTTCTCAACTGCATACAGAGAGATGCTATAGGATTTGGAAGGGGACATGGAAAAATCCAGCAGATCCTGGGGCAAAATGCAGCATCACGATCCGAAGACAAAGATTTAGAGGGCCAAATGAAACAACAGGGCCTGTCTGGAAGAAGAAGGGGCCGCGTGTGGCAGATCACAGGTCAGGGGGCTGCCGTGTCTGTTTTGGGGGGTCCTAGTGGGTGCTGAAAACAGAGTTACTAAGGGACAAGACTATTTGCGTCTCAGACATTCCTGCAGGCTGCCTCGAGGGACACAACACACACCTTCACATTCCTAAACTGTGTAGAAATGCTCTCAATAAGGCTTGTTCGGAATAACCGTCACATTCAGGACGTTTTTTTCAAGAGGTTAAAAATAACTCCTGCACTGGAGGTAAGGAGCTTTAGGCACTACTGAGAAGGCAAACCTATTAAGGGAGATTGCAGCAGCTCTGTGCTCTCGCCCTTCTCAGAGCGCAGAACTGCTGCAGTTAATGGCTTGCTAGTTAAGACTCATTTAGGCGCATTAGGGACACACAGACAGTTGGTCAAGGGTATATAAAAAGATGAATCCCTAACAGAGCTAGTTGGGAACAACATCAAATTCACTCCCTCTCCAAGGTGGCCTCGTAACCAAATTGCCAAAGATGGGGGCAGTTTTTACAATGATTGCACCTGAGTTTTAAGTATGTTTCTCAGGCTTGGAGGCTACCTGTCCACTATGATCTCCAGAGGGAGAGATGCATGAGCAACACGAGAACACAACCCTGCCTGGGACTAAGCAAGAGCTCATTAAAGAATCAGTGTTTTACAGCAGTCAGAAAAACGCCATTGTCAGGTGTGACAGGAATAGCAAAGGCCCTGCATGACGATTTGAAAATCTTGGGGTGGATAATTGTGTTGCCCGCTGACGATCACTAACTTCCCCATGGCAACCAGAGCCGCTTGTTCTGCGGAGAAGGATGAAATAACTGAGCAGTCTCTAGCAGTCAGGGCTTTGGTCTGCGTGAAAAACACCACATCACCTGCTTGTCTGAGCTCACCTCCTTCCTGGGCCTGCTAGGGTCCCCCTTCACTCACACGGCTGCCTGCCTCGTTCTCCACTCTCCCGAGAATGGTACAAAGCTCCTCTCACAGGGCTGACGCTGGTGCATGAGGAAGTTCTAGCTCCCCTTTCTTGCACCAGCATCTTCACCAAGAAGACACCAGAATGGAGTCTCACACTTCCACCTAGAAAACAGCCAGGAACAAAAGCAACCAAACTAGAGAGAGAAGGACCATGTCCATCTTCCCGCATCACACTGAGGTCCACAGTGGAATGTGTCTGCACTGACCATCATCTCCCATTAAAGCTTTATAACGTCAGCAGGGAGCAACCAAAATCAACACTGCACTTCCACGTAGAGCAGAGGGGAGGATAGACAAATGCTCTGGTACTGCCATGATCTACATCCCACAGGAACGTCAGGGCAGAGTCTCAGCACCAGCTGGGCTTGGGTCTGCCCTAGAGCAGGAAGGGATAAGAAGAATTAGCAAGGGGACCACCTGGGTGTCTCTCAGTGACCAAGGGGACAGCAGAGGTCTGCCTGATACTGTGTAGAACTTCAAATTTATAGAGGGAAGAGAATTCTCATCCCAAGACAAAGATAAAACCCAATTCCCGACTTGTCTAGTCAGAGATGCACACACAACCCAGGAAGTGCACCAGATGAGGCCCCGGGAGAAAAGCTACTGCCACCTCCTAACAGGGAAGGGAGAAGCAGGGAAATTTCCTGAGGGGAAAAATGAGAAGCAGATTAACTGGTAGCTTCTCATCAAAGCCTCAGGTGAATGATGAACCTTCATGAATGGGAATCTGACAGAGCACAGAATACTTCTTCAAGCAGGCCTAGGAATCCAAGGAACCTGCACTGATACTCAGTTTCCACTAAATCTCCATGGGACAACAGCCAGTGGTGACAGAAGCAGGGACATGCGATTTTCCTGTCACCAAAGGGCAGTACCTGGATAGTGATGGTTCCCTTCCCAGGGTCCGTCTGCAGATGAATCTCCATCTCCGGCAAAGTCTTCCCTTCTGTTGTAAGACGATGGCGCAGCTTCTCCAGCGCGTCGCTGCCGTTGGAGATCAGCTCCCGGATAAATACCTAGGGGAGGGAAACAGCCTTGCACTGCAGCCTGGCCTCGTCTGCAACACAAGAGTCTTAGAGATTTGGGAACTCATTGCCTTCTTACAGACAAATATTCTATCCATTTGAAAGAAAACTTATTTCTCCATTGCCTGCCAGGAGAACAGGTTTGTCTGAACTCAGTAGTAAAGTGCAGAGGCTCTAAAAAGGCTCACGGAGTCAACTGGACATTGTTTTCAAAAACATTTTCAAGATGTCTTAAGAAAACTACACTTGCAGTAGCATGGGATGTGAGCAGCCCAGCATTTGCTCAGAAAGTGAGATGATCTTCTCATAGCTTGTCCATCTTGGACATAATCTTTGTCAGAGATTGAGTTTAGCTAAGAAAGAAGTACCAGTTCAGAAGTGGGTGTCCTACCTCCTTCTCCGAGTACAAAGAACGAGCAACAATGTCCAGCAGTTTCTTCGTCTCAGCCTGAAACTCATGCTTGGAGGCTGCACCTAGAAAGAAATGACACAAACAGCTTGGAGGCACCTCACTGAGGGCCTCTTGGGCAAACTGGCAGCCTACCCCGTGCTTCAGCCTCCCAGGAATGAAGGCCTGAACAAGGTCGGACACAGGCAGCTGCAGCTCATGACAAGATGATGACAAGGAGATGATGATGTTTGTAGCCCTGTGAGGCACAAGGCTTTGTCAAGCCCCTCACCTCCTCACACACAAAGCTTAGGACAGTCAAAGGAGGTCTGTGTGTTGCTCACTATGTCCATGGTGCAGAGCAATCAGTAGAAGTGAAAGGCAACTCCCTTTATTCCTAACTTGTGGCTCCATGCAATTCCTAACCTGCCTTTCCCCTGTGGTTTGCAGCCTGCCCCCCATGCACTTCCATGACTCGATTTGCAAGGGAACCATCTGCACGTGCTCTGCTCCAAGGGCTGTTTCAGCCCGCCACCATTTCTGACGTCCAAATAACACTGTGAGCCTCAGAGAACAGGGGCCAGATTCTTAGATCTCTGTAGAGCCTTCGAGTGAGTGCATATACACAGCTACTTCTGTATTTAACTGAGCTGCCAGAAA
>JAUBOD010000210.1:5457355-5470029 GCA_032353885.1 Nothura maculosa | reverse complement strand
CACCGCGCCTCGGCGCCCGCCAACGGCGTCACGGGGCGGGCCGCGCCGCCTGCGCCCGAGCCGCTCCTGCTGCTCCTGCTCCTGCTCCTCCTCCTCCTCCTCCTCCTCGCGCGGCGCGGCCCCCTCGTGCTTCCGGGCTGGGCTCGGCCGCCCCGCGCGCCTCTCCCGACCAGCCCGCTGAGCGGGCACGTCCTGCCGGGAAGCGGCAAAATGGCGGCCGCACGGAGCCCCGTGCTCGGGGAGCGGAGATCCCGCCGTCCTGCTCTCCCGGCTCCTGCGCTCGGAGCCTGCCTCCACCATCGCAGCCAGACGAGGCCTCAGCCCATGGCCTCCTGGCTAAGGCACATCCTAATCCCCCCACCTCCCCACGGGTGTTTTCTCTCTGTGGGTGCAGGAGGAAACACTCGTCCAGGGCAAATCCAGATAAAAAAAAAAGCCCCCCTGTCCCCCCAGCAGCAACTTGCAGCTCCCCTGCTAACCTTGTGCTGCCCTCAGCCATGCTGAGACTTCCCTGCCATTCCAGGGCTCTCTGGCCTGCAACACAGGTGATAATAGTTTCTTCTCCTCCCAGGTTAATTGCTTAATACCCCGGTTCCCCCTTGCACTGAAGTTGCCCCTGTCCCAGGGCTGCTGTGGACCCAGTCACCAAGGGCTGAGGTGCTGGAGAGCGGCTTTGTGCGGCACGGGGCCGAGAGGGGAGGCCGGGCGCAGCGGGAGCAGCGTTGGGACCGGGCGAGAGCAGGGCCGGGCTGGGGCCAGCGCTGCACCTAGGGGTGGGATGGGATGGGGCAGCTCCCATTTCACGGGGCTGTAACCACCTGCGGACAGAGGAGACGGCGTTGAGGGCAGCGTGGGGAGCGCCCAGCAGCCGCCTCGGTCACGGCTGCAGCAGCGGCACCGGCCGCGCGCTCCCCTGGCCGCCCTTCTCTTTGGGCCTCTGCCGAGTCACACGTCGCTGCTTTGGTTGTTGTCTAAGGACACTTGCACACGGTGGGTTCTGTGCTCGGCTGGATGTTAGGGCAGCAAATCCAGCACAAGCCCTTGCAGACGCTGCCTTGGCCTCCTGAGCTCCAAGGATAAAGTGAGCCTGGGCTGTGGCCAGGAACAAGATTACGTTTGAACCTGTTTAAATGCTTCCCTTCTACTACTGCTGTATTGAGGCACGGTGTCCCTTCCACCGCTGTCCCTGGTGCCTTGAGGGGGCCCTACCTCCATTCCCTGTTTAACTTCCCCTCTGCAGAGAGGGACACAGGGAAGGGCAGGCAGCCGTGCCCAGGAGACTTTGTGTGAAGGCTGCTGCATCTTCAGAGCCCAGGGAAGACCCCAGGAATAACCTGCTCTGGAAGGAGCCCCGCGGCAGCAGCACATCCACAGCCGGCCCTGAACAAAACGCTTCCTGCTGTTGCTGTGCACTGACACCAAGCCCCAAGAACGAGCACGTTGCTGCGGGCACGAACCCGCTTTGGGCTTCGAATATAGGGACCTGTGGGGCTACTGGCCCCAGTCGGCATCTCCTGCAGGAAGGCAGGTCCTGCTCGGACCCGCTGTTGCCATCAGACCCTAACCCTTCATCCCGAAGCACCCCGGGGGAAAGGAGGCGCAGGGAGCAGTTGCAGCAGCTACAACCAGCATTAACTGCAGCTGCTGCAGCAACAAACGCACTCGGAGGCTGCTGCTGCACCAGCCGTTTGCAGGTCAGCAGAGGCAGCAGCAGCAGAGCACAACAGAGAGCTGAGAACAGGGAAAAGCAGAGAACCGCCTTGCTGCAGCTCAACAGTTGCTTCTAAACACCATCCTTCCCTGCGGCATTCATCAGTTAGTGGGTAGCAGGGACCAAAGGCTTCACCAGCACCACCGTCTCCAGCAATAGATCCTGCACTGATCTCCAGCGCACTCCCACTGCAAGTTCAATCCTGTACATTTTGAAGTTTGCAGGATGCTGTTGCTCATCACCACTGCAATCCCCAACTAAATAGTTCCAGGCAAAAAAATCTGACAACTTAATCCAACCTTTCCACAAACTTAGTTTTCTAACAGTTTAAGGAAGATAGGATCAAAACTTCATCTGGGACCATAGGGGCTGTGTTCCCAGCTCTGGCCCTGTTCATCTCCACGTTTTCTCTCCCAGTAAAACATCTTCTCTTACCTAAGACGTGGCTGAGCCCACGGCCTCTCCCTTGCTCTGTGCTCCCGGTGTCTCTCAGCACCAAGGGGAGCGACCTGGGGCTTCCGCCAGGCCTCTTGTCCCCCGGGTGGAACGTGGCCACGGCGCGAGGCTCGACCTCCCTGCGCTCCGCACCGCGCTCACCAGCGGCACGCTCAGAAACGGCACCAAAGTTTAAAAAACAGACATGATTGACGTGCATGGGCAAGACTGAGGGCACTGATCTTAATCCTGGCGTCAGGCTTTGCTCATCCTACCAGGCACCAGCCTATTGGAACCATCCTTCAATCCAAGCAGTTTTACCAGCTTTTATTAGAAACACCAGCACATTTCAAGTTTCCTCTTTTTGATCACAAATATAGTATTTTTCCTCTTTTAAGTACACAGCATGAGACACAGCATCAGGGCTTTCCATCTTTCTTTTTTTTCCTTTTCCTTTTTTTTTTTTAAACAGCAATTTCTTTTGGCCAAGCTTTGGGTTAGTGTTCCCTGCCCTCGCCCCAGCCTCCCGATTTTGACACCTTGCATTGCTGAAGACAAGTGCGTGGGCAGATGAGTCCAATGGTGGTGGCAACGGGACAGCAGCCAAGACCGGCAAGAAGAGTCGAAGCAGAGACCTTGGGCAGCTCAAGAGCCCGACGTGAAGGCCGGGGCAGGCGGCCCCTCTCCGCACACGGAGCGGCTGCTCCGGAGCCCCGTCCGCCCCCAGCGCCGCCCGGTGCCACCAGGGCTGGAGCAGCCTCTGCCCCAGCGCCCGGCGCCGCTTCCCGCGGGAGCAGCCGGCGCCTGCCGCAAAGCCCGGCCCAGCTGCAGGGAAGGGAGGAGCCTCCAGGCTCGGAGAGGTGGAATTTGAGGCTAGTCGGGGTTTTAAACTCAGGCCTACACGGGGGAAAAGGGTCCTTGGATTTTAAGTCCAAGCGAGTAATTCCTTGGGAGGAGAAGGGGCAAGTAGCCCAGGACCATGAGGGCATGGGGACAGGATATTAAAGGGAACATGTACATGATTTGTTATTTTTTATTCCACAGAAAACCCTCAAATCTAGACTCAGAGTTAACAGCAGAAAAATAGTGTTAAAGTCAATAGGTTCATATTTTACTGGAGACTAAATAAATTAGCCTAAAATTAACTCAGTACTTTCTATGTTTCCTTTCATTGGTGATCCTTCTCTAAATTAATGCAGTTTTTTAAAAGCAACGGCTATTAATAATTTATTCCAGTTAACCCTTATGGATGAACACCTGTAAGTCTTAAATCTATGGGAACCATTGCCCCTCTCCTCTCCCTCCCCGAAAAGGAAACAATCACTAAGGGGTGCTGTAGAAACAGACATGCTACCTACAATACTCCATGGCTCGTGCCACTGCTCGCGAGGCCTCGGGCTGCTCTGCGTCACGGGTGAATATCCATAGCCATGTCTTACAAAGAACATGATCCAAAAATATATAAATAAATAAAAACCTTAAACATTCTTACATGGATTTTTAAAGAACAGAATACATGTTAAAAACTTCAGTAATTTATATCAATTTTAAGCAATACTTTATATACAATGGAAAAAAGACATGCATAGTCCAAATACAATGTTGAAAACAGCATTTTCATAACAAAAAACCCAAACACTAAGTGTTAATACCATGTACATGAATTCAAGAAGGACCACCCTTTTGTCTGTTGCACACAGTTTATTTAACAATATGATATTATAAGTAAGAAATGAGTTTTTTTTTTTTTTACCATTCTATACAGTGATTGAATCTTCTTGGATTTTCTTATTTATAGTAATTATAGCGCTTGCATGATTTACACTAGAATTGCTTTTCCTCATTTCAAGTTTCACATAGAAGAAAGAAAGAAAAGAATGCTTCTTCTCTATTCAAATCAGCACGGTCTAAGAGTGATCATCCCTATTTTCATCTAAAACCAGTTTTATCAGAGAAACAAAGCAACAATTTCTACATCTGCAAGACAAGGATTTTGGCGCTGGCCAATATGTGTTGGTGTGTGCAAGAGTCAATTCCTATCTTCCCAGGGGTAATACTTCAAACGCCTGCAGAGTTCACTATAGAAAAAAAAAAAAAAAGATCTTCCCGCAACGTGTCAAAGTTACCGGGATACATTATAATGTTGCATTATTTCAGGAAACAGTTTCTGAATATTATTTCTTCTTTTAAACGCAAATGTTTAAAGTCTTGAAAATACAAATAAAAAATATGAATATAATGAACTTGTTTTCCCCATTAAAAAAAAGGTATGAGTCAACAGCAACAAAAAAAATAAAAACCAAAAAAACCCACAAAAGAGACCAGATATTTTAACCGCCTGGCTTTAACAAAAAAATATATTCTTTGTATTGTTTTCTTTTCTTTAAACAGCAATTCATTCTTCCACGGGTAGGAAGCAGCAGTTCCATCCAGGATTCAAAACAACCCAGATGTCTGAATTTTCAGTACAAAATGTCCAAGAACACGAAAGGAAAAAAAAAAAAAACAAAAAACAAAAAACCAAAAAAAAAAAAGAAAAAAAAAGTGATGCTCCCATAATGCTACAAACCCTCCACAAATTTTTCTAATGTGTCTCCGGTGGTGTCCCCGACCAGCGACAATTCGTTAGACAACGCACTCCTGTTGGGGGTGTTTAGTTGTGGAAGCATTGCACTCTGTTCGGGGGTGCCCAGGTGTCCCTGATCCATGGAGCTGGCCATGGTGACCGCGAGTCCCGGGTGGGGGGAACCAGTCTGGGGAGAGACGTGATGAGGTGACGGTTGGGGCTGTATCCTCGGGGACGGGCTGGAATGTGGTGGCTGGGACTGGGGACGGGGAGACTGCACGGGCGCTGGCGAGCGCACCTGGTTGCTGAGGGAGGTGGCGATCGGCTGGCCGGGGAGATGAGACGCCTGCGCTTGTCCTGAGAGCATGTGCTGCTGCGGGCTCATGGGGTTGGGCTGCCCCGGCGAGCCCATCTGCTGCTTCATCTGCTGCTGCTGCAGGATGCGCTGCTGCAGCGCCTGCTGGATGTTGGGGGTGCCGTCCGCCCCCATGCTGGCCTGGCCCATCTGGTTCAGCTGTCCCATCTGAGCCATCTGTCCCATGGACCCCCCCTGGATCGAGAGGTGCTGCTGCATCCGCTGCTGCTGCATGGCTTGCGGGTACCCTCCTGGTCCTTGAGGCTGCTGGAACTGGTTATGTGCTGCCATCCCTCCTGCCATGCCAGCCCCTCCTTGCTGCTGCTGCTGCTGTTGCTGCTGCTGCTGCTGCAGTAGCTGCCGCCTCAGGATTTCGCGGTACTGCGGACTCATGTTGGCCATGCTGGGGTTGTGGCCGGGGTTCATGATGTTGATCGCTTGTCCCTGGGGGTTCATGCCCGCTATCCCTTGCTGCTGGGGAGGAACGCTGGGTCTCTGCACTCCCGCTTGCATCGCATTCATGTTCTGCAGTCCCGGCTGGGTGTGCATGCCCGGCTGCTGCATGCCAGCCTGCTGCTGCTGCATGCCAGGCTGGGGCTGTATGCCTGCTTGCGCCTGCATCCCAGGCTGGTTAGCCACGTATTTGGCTGTTCTTTGCTTTATAAAAGCTGCCATAAGCTGAGGGTTGGATTTAAGGATATTAAGAACCTGCTGCTGCTGCTGTGGAGAACTCGGTGATTTCAAGGTCCTCAGTAAGTCCTGAAGCGCGTTTGGGGGGATGCTCCGTGGCGGCTGCTGCACGCCCGGCATCCTCGGCCCTGCCACCGCTTGCGGCGTCGCCATCGGCATGACGGGTCTGGCCATTCCCGGCTGCATGGGCTGCTGCTGCGGCATGGGGGGCGACTGCCACTGTCCAGGCTGCATGTTGGACATCACGGGGCCGCTGACAGGGTTCGCGCGCGGGACATTCATGCTGACTTGCTGCATCTGGTTCACGGAACCCACCGCGGGGTTGACGAGCCCCGGGCGGCCGGGGGGCAGCCCGTTGTTCATGTTGTTGACCCTGTAGAGCTGCTGCTGCTGCTGGGCGGCTTCTCTCTCGATCTGCCGCGCGGCCTCCACGGCGGCCGGCGGCGGCTGGGCCGGCGGCGGCGGCGCCGACACCGGGTTCGCGGGTTTTCCTGTCGAAACAGTGGTGGGGGGCTGAGTTCTTGCCACGCTGGGGAAGCCGGCTGGTGACATACTTACAGGGGAAGGCTGGGGCTGGGGAGGGGGCTGCGGGGTCTGCGGGGTGCTGGGCTGCTGCGTAGGGGTTCCAGGCGTGGCTGAGGTAGGAGAAGGCAGACTCTGCTGAGGCACGTTGCGGGTGTTCATGGTAGCCATCCTTCTGCGCATGAGCTGCGCCTGCTGCAGGCGGTGCTGGATCTGCTGCTGGCGGAGCTTGTGTTTGATATTGAGGCAGAATGGCACGGGGCATTTGTTCTCTTGGCAGTGTTTGGCATGGTAGCAGCAAAGAGCTATGAGCTGTTTGCACACTGGACAGCCACCGTTGGTCTTGCGCTTGCAGCCCTTGGTGTGCTGGACAACCCGTTTCATCTTCTGGCATGACGGCAGGGAGCAGTTTGCGTTGCGGCACTGGCAGGCGTGGACAAGGGACTGGATGCAGCGCTGGATGCTCAGCCGACGCGACTCCTGCGGGCTCTTGGACTGCTGCTCTCCTTGGCTGTTGCTCTCGTCGTCCAGGCCCAGGCCCCACTTAACCATCTTGTGGTCATGGCTCTTAGTGTTGTAGCAGTTAATGCAGAGGTCGTAGTCCTGAAAGCAAAGAAAGCCGAGAGCTCAGTGGTCTGCAGCATTAACTCTATCAACACGAGATCTCAAAAGAAAGGGGTGCTGAGCGTGCAACAAGGCAGGGGCAGCCAGTGGGTTTCAGCAGCTGCAAACACGCAGCACAAGGCAGGCAAGACAGCAGCCAAGTGTTAGGAAGAGCTGCCAGTTCCAGCTCACACCAAAGCTCCTGACGTGCAGCAGCGGCTGCACGGGCTGCGCGGCCACCGCGCAGGGACGGGGACCGCGCGAAGGCAGCGCCGGGCACAGGAGGGCACCAAGGGGAGCAGGCAACGCGGCTGCTCCCGACTGCTGTGGTTCCCGTGCAGTCAGGGCGGCCACTGAGCCCTCCTTTTATTAAGTTAAATTATCCTACAGGGTGGTTTTATTTTTTCTTTTTAAGGATGGGAACTATTTACTTCTCTCTCAGTTAAGGCACCTACACAAAGGGGATTAAAAACCTCTAGAGACTTAAGTTCAACTCTAGAAAGAACAAATTTGTTAATAGAGAAGAAAACTTATCCCCTAACGTTACCAATACAAGAGCACTGGTGCAAGTGGCAAAAGTTCCAGGCACAGGTGTCTTGATGCTCAAATGCTCCTCCTGATTCACAAAGGCTGCATCTCCTCAAGACAGCATTTCCACAGACCCTTCGGTCCATGCTGGTACTCTTACCAAGGGTATTTTTTGCCCTGGATCAGCTTACTGTGTGATGAGACCCCGAAATCACTGAGCAGTGTGAGGACAAGTGACAAAGATTTGGACCTGCAACCCAAGGCAGGTCTCCACAGCGCAGAAGCGGGGCTGACCAAAGCCAGCACAACACAGGGAGCAGAACAAGGTTTAAACAAAGGTCTAAGACCTGTGATTGCAGATTGCAGCTGCAGAAAGGGAAAAGATTTTAGGGGAGATCCCCCCTTACAAAACCTGGGCTGTGGCTCTCTGTGTCTCAACTTGCACACACAGGAACTATCAATGAAGCTTTCAAGACAGCTCCATTTGGTGCAGTGCAGTAAGTTGCTTTTTCCTTCAGCCTCACAGCAAGCAAAGCTCCAAAGCTGCTGTAAAGATGGCCAAGGCCTGGGCTGATCCAGTTCTCACACATGTCAGTGTTACAAGGAACCCTGTCCCAAGCCTGAACCTGAGCCCTTCCGCTCTCACAGGGCACACCGTCCTCAGAACCTGCTGGGAGCTTCCAACACGGCAGCAGCTGAGAATTTTCTTAAAACCTGACCTCAAAAGTTAGGCTCCTGAAGAGCTTCCTGAAGGGAACCCGTGGCTGGGAGTCCTTTAGAAAGCCAAGCACGTGTCCCTAAAGGCTGAGGTGTAAGTGACCCTCAGGACAGTGGGATGGAGGGGAAACCTCCATGAAACCCCTTCCAAGCCCTGTTGGCTCTAACTCTGCTAACTGTGCTCATACTAGTGACCTAAACTTAGCTATAACAAATCTAGCCTATATGCTTATAAATGCCAGTTTTGCTCTTCACTTGGCAATTCTTAATGTAATTACTGATTCCTAATTGCTACTTTTTTTCCCCTCCTCCTCTAAAAGGACCCTTAAATAGAGTTCAAGTTTCAGGCTAGGATAGAAACTTAACAGACAACTGGCTCAGCTCAAATGCCCATATTTTCATTACCTGGTGCTTTCTTGCTAGGGAGAAATCATTTCTTTACACAGAAATACTCAGAATGAACCTGAGGCCATACTGCCTTCTGCTGCTTAAGTCTCCTAGTGTGCAGATCTGCTTCTTCAAGTCTTACCTCAAAAATCCCCACTCGGAGCTTTCTCCAGAGGAATTAATTAAAGCTCTTCCCACCACAGACCTTGCACTGCTCCCCATTGTGGACACGAGGCTGCACTCAACCATTTTCCTGGTTCAGCTACAGCCAAGGGTCATTCCAAGCCCATCAGGGGCTATAGCCCTTCAAGGCCGCCCGTCCAACTGCTTGTGCACGTGCTCTCTAGCACAGTCCAAAGGGATCTAATGCTGTTAAGGGAACAGCATTAAAACACTGGGGCAGGTCAGGAGGCAAAGACGTGGTCTGAGGGGCAGCAGCCTCCAGCGCTGGGCAGAAGAGGCAGAGAGCAGAGCTGTGGTAGCTTTGCTGGGGCCAGGACACGCGTGTGGCTGCACTCATTACAACATGAAGTGCCACCTGCAAGGTGGAGTGGAAGCGGCCCTGCACAAAGCTAAGTTCCCTCATGGACACACATTTAATCCTGGTGCCCTGGAATCCGTGCTACTTCCTACAGTTACGCTGTGGCACAGCCCTGCCCTACAATTCAGTCCCAAAACTCTCTAAGATGAAGCTAGAAGCTCTGTCTGCGCAGGGAGGCTGCCTGACGCAGCTGGAGTGGAACAAAGGACATAGCAGGAGCCATCCCAGAGTACAGCAGCTTTCCAGGGACATTAACCCAAAGCACTGACTCTAGAAAAGGTGCTCCATGCAATAGACCCTATAATTCCCATTCCTTAGTAACTCTTATATCAGAAAGGGTGTAATTTGGAGAGCTTCAGGCAATACCCAGGCAAGCAAGCTTTGTTTGCAGGGCAAGAGCACGGTTATGGTTCTATCTCTGCATGCAACGTACCTCGCAGACAGTGCAATGCCACCTTGTTTCCACATGGTGCTTGCACTCATTGCACGTGTAGACAAAGCGGTCCTGGCCCTGCGTGTGCAGCTCCACGAGCATGCACAGCGTGGACCACTTGGATCGGCGCAGCGAGGAGAACTCCCAGTGCTTGTCCCTGGCTAGGGTGAGAAAGGCATCCCGCCCATCCATCAGGTCGCAGCTCAGCAGCGGGTCAGGGTCCACGATGGGAGGCAGGGTGTTTATTACGGGTCCGGCGTGTAAATGAATGACAAAAAACACCTGCAGATAAAAGAGCGAAGAATCAGCAGGGTCAGACGAACTTGCAGCAAAAATTCAAGTTCTGTGGCAGAAATGGTGCACCACAAATGTTACCCACTTAATGCATTTCATGGTAATCTCTGTCTATATACTGTTACACAACAGAAAAAAAAAATCTGGAGCAACCACAAGCTTTACTTGTAATTTTTCAGCTCTGACTATCATCATGCCTCATTTTACATGCAGCAAGTCTTCTCTTTATGCAGCATGTTCTGACAGTACCTCTTTATGCTTCTCCATAGTAGCATAGAGCTTCTGAGACAGATCATTGGACACATTTGGCATGCTGGGTTTCTTCTTGTTAGCTCTGCTGATGCTGCTCTTATTCTTGTTGGTTTTCTTGTTGTTCTTTTTCTTGGCATTTTTGCTGTCGCCCTGGCTTCCCTGCAACAAATGCACAGGAAAGATGTTCAGTTTTATGGAGCTCTCTCCCATTCACTCTAACAAAGTGAAACACTTTTGCTGTCAGTCCCAGGACTTTTCTTTCCAATGCTTGCAAGTCTGCCACGTTGTGTTAAGTATATCTAAATATATATATCAATATCCCCATCTTCCAGGGGAAACCAAAAGCCAAACTGGGAGGCAAACAATTTCAACTGCTGTTTAAAAGTGAGCTACACTATGCATAAACATTAAGTGATTTGTGTCTTTTTTTTCCTTCTGAAACACTGTACTTCTGTGTGTGCTGCTCTCAAAATTTTATTGATATCTGATGAGAAAGAGTTAAAATTAAGATAGATTTTTAGCAATATTTTAAACTATCCAAACACATTAGTCCCCATTCTGCAGACTGCCCACTCCATATGTGACACATACAGGCTGTGCTTTATTTTCTCCTGTCCTTCTCATAAGCTACAACAGCAACACAGATGACAGTGACCATATACCAAAGACTAAATGTAAATAGAGTTTAAAATTTGCTCCGAAGTCCATCAATTAGGATTTACATGCCTGATTTTAAAGGAGACATTATAGGAATGAACAAAAATTATTTAAAAGGCATGTCCTTCAGGTCAGATGATGCTGTGTAGAATAATGCCACCTATCTATGGGGAAAAAAGGTTTCAAACTTCAAAAGCCCTTGAAAATGTTAAAAACACCCTCCATCCCCAAAGCAGGGATGTCTGCACCCAATACAAATGTCCTCGCTGACTGCTAAAATGCTGATTTTCACAATGTAAAAATAAGACACTGAAATGCTCCCAATTTGAATAAGAAAGTTTCACAAGCACCGGGCATGGGCAAAACCAGGTTTTACTTGTAACCCTATTTATCCCAACAAAAATCCCAAATATTCCACCTAAGGAAAGCAATCCCCCAAGCAGACCCGATGTCTCCCTGCCCTCATTCCACCACACCAATTAGGTTTAGAATTAAATTCTCTTTCCTGGCTTGGCTTTTTCAGGAACTAGTTTTATCAACGTTTTGACCTTACCTGCTTAGAGATAGAATTAAGCTACTTTATGGGAAGCCAAACAGAGCTCCCAAGTCATTTAAATGCGTCCAGAACGGAGTTAACCAACTGACAGAATTGAGTTTGACACAGTCAAACAAATGACCTTCTCTCCCAAATTTCCTATTGTGCCGATGGAATTCTGACATGGCCTTTGTCTTTGTATGCCGAGTATCAACAGAGATTAAAATTGAAATGTCAACCAAGAAAGAACAGAATTATCCTGTCAAGTTTCTCCTGCATCTTTAACTGGTTTATATGTGGTCACTACACGAAACTATTTTAAAACATCCTCAGAAGCTGCAAAATGGATGTTTTGGAATTGTTTCAATTCTTGGCTGCTTATTGGATTCAGCCAGCTCTGCCAGCGATGCCCAGAGCAGGTTCCTACACATCTTGTCCCTTCATAACTTTTCTCAAAAACATTTCAATATTACCCAGCTCTTCTTTACAGCTTCTTCCAAGCAGTAATTGCAGCACATCCAATTCTCCACCTTTCCAGGAGAAAGTTCAGCATTTTTGGCAGCTGGCAGCAAGGATCGAGATGAACTAATTTCATCTGAATTGATGAACAGGTCAGTAAAACTTACACTAAAGGGAAAGGTGCTCACTGCTGTTTTGCTATCATAGTGATGCACAGGGAAATTTTAAAGCTTCTCTTCATTCCTCCTCACTAAAATCCACGAGCCCTGCCCCTCAAGCCTTCCTCAACTTCATCGTATACAGCATCATCTCTGTAGGAGATAAGTATAGGATCCTTATGTCATTTGAATTTGTAGCAAGCTCCTTGGGAAGGCTGCGGATGCAGCAGGGAAAAATGCGCTATGTGGTCATCCTCCCACCACCTCTGCTCCCTCCTAAGGCTTTTCCCTTTCTCCTCCCTGGTTTTGCTCTGTTGCTGTGGTTCCTTCCAAGGACACTGTCTCAGAGGTGACGACCACACTGGGATTCCTCGTCGTTTTGCCAGGATGCCGGCAGCCCTGGACCACTGCTCAGCAACATCTGGCTTTTAAAAAGGTCTCCTCAATTTGCAAACTTCAGCACTGAGAACTTGAAGAAAAAGACATGGATATTCTGGTAGAAGTGGTACAAATTTAACAAATTTAACAGCTCATTTGGGCTTTTGAAGAACAGACTTGCTCCCACTTTGCCCTTTACATTGGCACAGTCTCTGGAAGGGAATGCTCCAATTCAATGCAAACGATACAGCTTAACTTCAAAGTTTTGCCTTGCTTTTATTTTCATATTGTTCTATCTGTTGAAATATTTCAAAATTAAAACTATAACCAGAGGTGAAAAAAGTGAGAACTATTAATGTTATGGTTAACAAAAAAACAGCAATAAACTACAACAGCTTTAGAGAAGCTGCTGAGGGTGATAAGGCACTTCCTGACATAATGAAATGGATGCAT
>JAUBOD010000210.1:5440623-5453265 GCA_032353885.1 Nothura maculosa | reverse complement strand
AGACTCTCTCTGAAGACTTGGTAACACAGCGTCCCAGCATCATCACCAAAACCAATACATTCCTCCCAGTTAAAATACAACTGGAATCACTTTCAAGCTCATTTATGGCATATTGCTTTTCTCATCTTTCACAACCCACTTGCTCATGCTTAAGTTTCAAAAAAAATTGCAATGGGAATAAGATGCAAATTGACAGAGTATTTCTCTATTTAAGGAGAAGAGAAAAAACAATTTAACTCAATTTTATTATAACAAATAGACTAACCTGGATTTCATTCCTGGTTTCACTTCTACTGTCTTATCTGAACTTGCTACCACTCTGACGAAGACCTCTCCAGCTTCAGGATGATTCTGTCGTCGCAAAAACTTGTTTACTCTGTCCTCCAAATGGTTTCCTAAACGAGTAGTCTGCAGCCCTGGAAATGAGAGGGAAATAGGGGAGAAATTACTCTCGAGTTCAAGGTCAGTTACAGCACACACAAAACCTTTCAGCTTGTTACTGAGAACACAAACACGAATTTTCTTTGTTTTATCTCCATATAAAAAAAGAGTGGTTTCATTTCTATATCCAACATTAAAAAACAAAGAAAGCAGCTTGTCCAAAGCTTGGATTTTCATACCTTTATAAGCTATATATGTATATGCTATATATATAACCATGCTTCCTATATTAAGTGGAAAAATACTTGGTAACCGAACTAACAAAGAGGGCTTTACATAGCATTTGTAGATGTGCAGGCTTATTTTATGAACACTGCAAATGTTTTCCCCTAACAAAAACACTGTTTGGCTGTTTGACAGAGATGACATCACTTCATAGCTCTGGCTCCGGGCCACACCTTTTCAAGCAGAGCAAAGCAAAGCAACAGAAATGAAAAGCCTTTTGACTGCAGGGGCAATTTCGCTGCTTTTTCGTTTCTTTTTAAAAGAGATTTCATATTGAACAGTTACAGTAATCTGCACATAAAGCTTAGACAGTTCTTGCAAGCAACAGAGGTCTTCAGAAGTTGGAGTCCACATATCACCCAAAATCGTTCTCCCAAGTCTTTACATTTACAGTTAATTTTGGCAGGAACGGCTGCTTTTGTACTGTTATGGGATGTGATAGTTTTCAAATCAATTCACAACAAAGTTCAGAAAATAAGATTTCAGTTAAACTGAGAAAACAGAAGTGCTCTGCTCTGACTTGAAGATTTATAACTTTTTCTTATGTTACTTTTTGCGTTTATTTTACCAACTAGTATTTCTGCTTTGTTTTTATGGTCCATCTACTATCTTTTGCCAAAGTGCTGGTACAATCTACAGATACTCATTTTACCAAAATACATTTAATTTTCAGCTTTTCAACGCTTCATTTTTCAGTTATCTAGCTGCTGACAAAAGGCTTTAGGTGCTTCTCTGAGTGCTGAGGTTGCGTACAGAATGCTGCAGAGAAATATTAATGCTAAAAATTGTTTTAGGCACCAATATTAGGAGAAGAGTCACATATCCACAAAGAAAGATTTTTCCTTCCTAATGGATTTATATACTTATTTTTTCCCTTTGCAACCCGTTTATAAAAAAGCTTGCATACAACTATTTCATTTTACACCTTCCAGGTTGTCTCCTTGCCGTGTGAGGCTGAGTGGTTATGTCATCAGGAGCACAAAATGCTTTAAATATCATTTACTTGGGAGCCAGCAACACTGCTTGGAAGCTAAAGTAAAAACCTGTCATTCCTTTTAGCAATTCTAACAGTCGGATTTGATAAACCGGTCCCCCTAAGTATAACAGAGAGGGCTTGAATTTAAAGGGAATCCATGAATAAGCTCCCGAGAAACTTGTTCTGTTCATTTCTGTCCTGACAAACAGTCAAAATGAAAGGGCTCCAGTGCAGCTAATGACTTGGTACATATTTAGAAAGCCAAGTTAGGAAAGTCTACAGTCCTGTTTTCATTTTATTATCTTGCCAATGCTAAGCAACCAAAGGTTATCTGCTTCCTTCCTTGTACTGCTCATAGTAAAACTTGAAAAATGAGGAAAAAGTCCAAACAAAACAGATACACACTTATATCTCCCTATATCTATATATAATTAAAGATATAGAAGAAAGTAGCACTAAGATTACATACACCCCAAACAATGGATACAAAAGCCATGTACCCTGATGCATTAGATTGTACGGATTCATTCAGCAAGCACCTGTAATTTGTTTCTTGGATGTGTCCAACAAATATTTTCCACAAAAGCTCATTTCTCAAAGAAACTTGTAATGAGCATTTGAAAGAAATACATGATTATGAGCCTGGATGCAACTGGTCATTCGGGCAGCCAGAGCACACAAGTCGTGTTGTTGTGCTGCGGTCAAGGCATTTGTTGTGGTCACACATTTGCTGCTGGATGAGTAATCAGACAGATAGGAAGGAAGTCAGCGTTCCTGCCTACTGTCACTTTTTGTCTGTCTCCTTTTTGGAGTCTTTAGCCTTTGAAACACTCTCTGCTTTAGCTGCTAGCTAGTAACACTTGTACATCCTCTTAGGAAAATAAAAGCTACTGATTTCACAGCATAACACAGCTGTGCACTGAGCTACAGGTTCCACTTGGTGCAGTCTCAGCCAACTTTACTTCTAAGGCTTCCTATGTGTTTTAAACTTCCTATGTGTTCAAATTGTGCCGTTTTACTTCATGTATATCAGAAATATAAATGTTATTTTAACATTCAATAACATTAACAATAGCTCACAGCTGAGGGCCGGGCTAACCCGAGTGTCAGCAGTTATGGCACCTCACTCAGCATGTCGAAATTTGGAAGGTAACTCAGTAAGTAAAGGTTTGTGTGGGGAAGCAAAAGAAGGGAAAGGAAATGTGATATTGGTTCAAGCTCTCTTCATTCTGGCTTGGTTTGAGAGCAAGATTTTGATATAGAGAGCAGGTTTTCTTTCTATCTTGTATTCATTAGAGTGAACTAGCACTGTTGAGGGAAACATGTCTTGAACTGAGCCCATCCATGGGTTAAGCTGAACTGAAATCATCATTGTGGGAAAAAGAAAACCAGAGCCAAACAGCAGAGAAGGGAAGGAAATGGAGGGAAAGAAAAGGAAAAGGGAGTAAAGGAAAAATACCATTATTTCCCTTTTCATATCCCTAAAGACCAGAATAGTTACCTTAAACAATACATAAATTACTCAAACAGCCTTTTTAAGCCAGGCCACAGAAAGGCTGCCCACTGCCACGGAATCACACAGTTGGTGTTTCAGGCAATAGACGTCAATAGCCATGTCAGCATCCTTAGCAGACGTACCCATTTAAACTGCTATCTAAAACTACATTTTTATGTTGTCATTTTATTAATGTTCTCTTGCAACCTTAATCTGTTTTTAATGAGACTAATTTTAATCTATTTAATAATACTATCTTGCATGAGTCAGGTTACTCTGGAGACTATTCTGATTACTGTAACTTGATAATGCAGTATGAGATACATTATCTACAAACTACCTTTCTAAAATCTCTTATACTGAAACTGCAATCGATCACACATGGCTATACCAAAAAGAAATTACATGTAATTCAAAACAATTGCTTTATTATAATTTGGAAGATTTACACCTCCTAACTCGTAGTTTTCAATATGACAATGCAAAGCCCAGAATTTCAGAGGAAAAGAGAACATGGGAGGAATCAAGTCCACCTGCATGTGCTAGCTATACACTCGTTGTGCTTTCCTTCACTTCCATTTCTTCAAAGTGGGTCTGAATCACAGTTTGTTTCTACACCCACTTTGTTCTTCTTCATTCCACTGAGACTGCATTTCAAATGCTGGTCTCTACTCTCTTATTGGCTTCCACTGTGTACAAGTAGAAGTTATCAACTGATGTCCTCTAAAATACATGGAAAACTGTTCAAAACAGTTTAAAACACAGTTTCAAACAGTTTTAAACAGCTTAAAACAGTTTTCAACACTTTAAAACTGTTTTAAACACGGAAACCTGTTTAAAATTTAACAGCCCAGTGCATGCAGCTTTTTGCTGTTGCCTTTTTTTTTTTTCTATTATCATCTTGAAAAAATGGGGGCATAGATGCTGAAAACCTCAAAGTCGAAACATTGACTAAAAATCTGCAAAGAGAAAATCTTTAAAATGTTGATTAAAGTATGACAGCTACGGAAACCTAGGGTTACTCTATCGCACATTTTGTGAATATTCCTGTATTGCTTGTCAGGACACAGCACAGACTCTCAATCAAAAGGCAAATTCAACAGAAACACTTGCAATGGAAGGAATCAGAGATGGCACAGAGAAAATGAAAGGTGAAGAAATAAATAGAAGGATCAAACTCACTTTTAGCACTGAATTTGTTTTCTTTACGTGTTCTACCAGTTTTCTTCAGACAATTATCACAGACAAACCTGTTAAGAAAAAAATGCCCAACTTAATACAAACCAATTATCAACTACATTAATTCAGTGTTTGAACCCCCTGATTTTTAACTGTCAGAGAGCAATACATTTTCAGCTTTTATCTTTCCATTGTTCAAGAATTTAAGCCCAATCGGAGATGGTTTAATTCTGCCAGCCGTGGCACATGCATTGGTGGTGTTCTCTGTACAGAAGCTTATCTCCTGCCACCTACCACAACAATTCTCCCTTGCACAGTTTAATCAGACCACTCCTCAAATGTGTTTTATTTAGAGATGCTTTGCCCTTTTGTACACTGTTCTATGATGATGACTGCATATTAAAAAAGGTAGAACATAATAATTACGCAAGAAACATTCGTCTTATTGCACAAGCATTAAATAAACTAATCATTATCTCCTTACCCTGAAGGCCAAATAATATCATAATGTAATACACAAATCTGGTGCATCTTCCGACCACACTCTTTGCAGTCAACAAACCTGAGAAAAAAGAAAGTAAAACCAATTACTTTTGTTATCAGGCACATATACTCCCAGATTTCAGTGAGGAATATTTTCCAACCCTCTTCTAAGGGGTCAATCAGCTTTAACAGGCCCAATTTATATGCCAATCAAAAATACTCACTGTAATAGCTTTAAGTATGTATCTATGAATTTCATGGGTAAATGAGATCCAAATGTATGTAACAACAAATAACATGGAAATTGCAAAAGCTAGGAGTTAAAAAACAAAATGGACTTTTGTACCTAACTCTATCCTTTCCTAAACAGAATTAAGTACTCCAAACCTCACAGAATTCTGCCTCCACGGGCAGCACCTCCACAGGTTTTATTTTCAACTGCTGTAACCACAAGTTCATAAAATAGTTGCTCAACTTATTGTAGATGTAAAAATTAGTCATTCATGAATGACTGTGCCAAGAAAACATGTTTTAGCTTGTCTTGACCTACATCAGTTTGCAGCCTATTTTTAAAGTGTATTAAAAACCATATGAACTTTTGGATGGGAAAACATTGGCAAGATTTATATCAGGACTGCAACATATTTATGGAATCAAACGTATTGATTTATCTGAGCAGTTCCCTTTTAAAGGGATGAGGCAGAAACTAATATTGGCAAAGATAAGAAAATGAATCCAAAAGGATTATACGTCAACTATCAGAGAAGAAAGTATCAGTAAGATAAAGTCTGTTTTCAGCAAGCTAAGGGCAATAGAAACAGAACCACAAAGCTATTAGAGAAATACTGATCTCAGTATTTACTGGAGGGAGGTAAACATGAACAAGGAGGACTCCTCTTTCAGTCAGCTAAGCACTCAGTTCAACAGAAGAACATATCTGAGAAGTGCAGCTAAACCAAAAGAGAAAATCTGTAATTCTCGTGTGCTCATAAAGGGTTTAGTATCAAAGGTTATTTTATGTTGAAGGGCTGTTTTTAACCATCGTTTGTGAACTGTCTTGCCAAATACACCTTAGCAATTACTGTTATCCATATGAAACCAACCACAGCACAAAAGAAAATAACTTAAAACATGTGCTGACTTTTCCAGTTAGAAAAATTTTAAATTCTTTCAAGGTTTCTCCGTTATTTATTACAGTAAGGCTGTGCAATTATCAGCTTCTTGTAACCCACCTATAACACGTGCTGAAAGCTGAGGAACACGAGTGCCATGCAAGTCACATCAGAGGGTTATGCCAATCTGGCAGCTCGTCACCAAACCTACTCCCATACAAACACAGTTCTGCTGCTTAGTGGATCTTTTTGAAGACAATTCAACTCAATTCACCAGGGCTGGTTTTCTTTTTCTCACTTTGTTTCCCCCTGTTTGAAGCAGGGATCCAACAGCTTGAATCAGTTCATTCAAGGATATGATCAGCACCAGAACTAGTACAATGGAGCAGGACCTCTCTCTTTCAGCAGTGCTGCCCATTAGATGGATTCAACCTTCACACGTAAAGCTACAACCTTGCCACTCATTTCCAGGATTCTAATTCCAGACCTTGGTAACTGAAGGCCTAAAGAAACACCTTATTCCCTGCCTAATTTCTGAAATACTGGACAAGTGAAAGTCACAAGATTATTTTAACATAAAAACACAGGTCAGACACTTACGGCTCTGGATCTAGGGTATCATTTTTCTTCTTTTCAAACTGATCCTTAGAGATGGTTCTAAAGACAAAGAGTTAATATAAAATCTCAGTAGTACCTTTGCAACAGAAGCTGAGACAATATCATTTTGCAGCAATGAGCAAATCTGAAGCAAGCACACCAGTATAAAGTGTATCTTTCTGTTCAGCGAAAGCAATTTAGCTTGCTTTTATTTTAAGCTTTTATTTTTTCAGGGTAAATTATAGGCAGTACAATAAACAGGCAAGTATATGCATAAATCTTAAATTATAAGGAACAACAGAAGCTATGGTGAGTACAGCAGCTACCTTCCAAAGCTGCTAGTGTTCCTCATAAATCTTTAGGCATCCTATTTTCTGGCCAGGTTAAAGATAAGCCATTGGCTTCATAAACAAAAGCTGTGCTTCAAAAGGCGATAAATCAGGATTAGTACTAAGTCTTTAATTTGAAAAAGGACAGGATTAGTAACGTTAGTAACATTTATTGACACTGCTTCAAGTTTCCCCCTCCCCAACCACGTTATTTAATGTCTTTTGCCTTCGGGATTAGTTTATGGGCAGCTCTTGAGTGACATAATGGGATGAGAGAAGGGAGGTAGTCAGGTACACTGCTAGACCTGACACAGTAACAGCAGTTAATTTGTTACTGTAAAAATTAAGGAGAAAGGAGGTCAACACCCAAACCAGCAACAACTCCAACGTGGAACAAATACAATTGCTTATTCTTAAAGAGCACAACAAGGAGGAGAAGGGAAGCAACTTACGTTTGAGGCTGGGAAGGGTCATCACCCAGGGTGACATTCTCCCCCTGGATTTCAGTGAAACACTTCTCACAGAAGTGATACCTGTCAGCAAGAAGGCCATATTTGGGTGAACTGGTCCAGCACAACACACAGCCACCCAAGCACGGAGCCACCAACCAGAGCAGGGCAGATCACCACGACGAAAGGGGGGGCGTTGTTGGTTGATTCATGGGTCAGTGTGGACAATGAGAAGGAACAGAGGGGAGGGAAGGGCAGGATTAGAGAACAGGGGAGGGAACAAACAGCACAGACGTAAGAGGTAAGACGCAAACACCAAGACAACACAGAGCAGAAAGCCAAGGCAAAGCACAGATTAGCATTCGGTCTCATTTTAGACATTACGGCCATCAACACTAACAGAATAGGGGAGCGTCAAATTCAAAATTTGGGGGAGGATTAACGAGGTAGCTACCAAGCGCTACATTTGCACGTACTTCAATTTAAGAATTTGGATTTAATTTTCATTACTTAAGCAGAGGAGGCTAAAAATAATAAAAAAGCAAGCAAGCATTTTGATTCCAGGCTTCAGAGCAAGTTTCCTTTGGTTAAAAAGGCAGCCTGTCAAAAAGCTTAAGGACACATTTTCACAGATTTAAATAATTTAAAAGTATGCTGAAAGCATTTATCGATTATCATTAAAAACTGTAAAAGCAGAAACAATTGGTATGGAAAAAAATAGAAAAATGTTAAATTCAAAAGCCATTAGACTATAGGATTAAATTTGACCAAGTGCTCAGCTAATATTATTTAACATAAATGAAACCAAATCCATACTCTAGACAAACATTTAACAGAAATGCAATTATGGGTCAGAATTTCCAGCCATTTATCTATAACAATCCAATATATGTATATATGTGAACAATGTTAAATATTGTACATACATACAATATATATAGGGGGTACAGCAGAGATCTAGAGTGAAGCTTTACAAATTGAATTACGAAGCTAAGGTGCAATTTTGGGTCTCTGACCCAGGAGCCAATTCAACTTATACTCAGCAATAAATAAATAAATAAATATATAAATATATAAAAATAAAAAAACCCACTGCAGCTTAAATAACCAAGCTGAGTAAATCAGGAACTGAACACTACAAAAATACAATCTGCATTTGAAAAACTTAAGTTATATGGATTGTTTTTTTTGGTTTGTTTCTTTCAGATGAACTGGAACCAGAGTTGTTAAGGTCATAAAAAAAACCCAAAATAACAAAAGGCTAAATGCTTGGGAAGGATATGAATTCACACATGAACAAAGGTAACAGAGAGAGGCCAC
The DNA here is from genome assembly GCA_032353885.1 of Nothura maculosa. Taxonomy (NCBI): domain Eukaryota; kingdom Metazoa; phylum Chordata; class Aves; order Tinamiformes; family Tinamidae; genus Nothura; species Nothura maculosa. Next base: position 5,444,659 of record JAUBOD010000210.1, on the reverse strand, counting down.
AGCTGTAAATGCAGGAAGGCCAACACAGGGGCACCAAAAATAAAAAGGAGCTTTATGGAGGATCGAGAGTGAGAGAGTTTAAGCAGCGATGGCAGCACAGTAAAACGCAGTTTTAGTACTCAAATGCTACAACTGTGAGAACAGCAGGTATAAAAGGCATCAAAACAAGACGCAGTGTCACATGAACCAACAGTCTGAGGGATGGAGACGCCGCGGCAGCTCGCCCCTGCAGACACACGCATGCACGCCAAGCCACTGCCGCCCGACTGCCGCGGCTGGACGTCCACGGAGGCAACGGGAGCCGGACACGGGCTCCTGCCCACGCAGGGGGGCAGAACCTCCTCCTGTGGCACACACCGGCCCTCGCATTCCCCAAGGGGTGTATAAATGCTCATGAAGGCCAGGGCAAGCAAGCACGGGCCTTGGCCAACAGCGGCCAGGGCGAAGCTGCCCCAAGAAGGGCCTGCAGTCGCCTCGAGACGCAGTCAGGCCCTGCTCTGCTACCAGGGCGCGGGGCCTGAGGGCTCCCGGGGCGGGCAGGCCCGGCCACACAGCTCCGCTCGTGGTGCCGCCATGACCTGCGGCTCCTCCTGCTTCAACCACCCGCATGGCCGGCATCTCAGCCGAGCCCTGTGAGCAAGGAGCAACCCAACCGTGTGGGCTGTGGTGCTCATTGCCCCTGGGCAGCCTGACGCCCGCCCCACACTCCTCTCCTCCTGCCTCAGCGACCGCTATCCCTGCGCCTCTCAGAGAAACACGCACTTTCAGAGCTGCTAATGCACCAGGACAAAGCCAGGAGGCCAAAAACCACAAATAAATACAACTATTTCTTTAGCTTGGGAAAAATATTTCTGGATTATGATGGAGTGATATTGTGGAAGAGCGCTTTGAGAGCGGGGAGAGAGGCTGTACCTCTCATCTACACTAGCTTCGCATGCCTCTTGCCTCATGCTCTTAAATATGATTTAGCATCTGGTATATAACATTGATTTTCTTCCAATCTTAACAGGTTTAGAATTTATATCCTTTTATGCATCATCTACTAGGCTTTTTTTTTTTTTGTGCATCTTCCAAAAAAAAGTAATTCCTCATCTTAAGAATCAAACTGGGAAGGATTGAAACAAAGCAGGGTCCAAGCACAGAAACATGTAACCAGAATCGAACATGACATGGCCAAAGCTCCTATTAACATTTTATTTAATCCCAGAAATGGATAATTTTGATCCCTTTTCAGAATTCATGGGCTTTCAACACATTTGTAACACTGAGTGTCACTAAGCAAGGCCAGGATCCCCTGCAGGTGCCTTCAGTCCTAGCTTTAATTTACACCACAGCTGATTAGCTTTAAACAGTCCTGCTTGTTGGACCCCAGTTAATCCGGGGACCACGAGGTCAGTCCTGCAGGTGACTACAAGCTCCTGTGCACGAGCGCTCACACTAGAGCACAGGACTGGCATGCTGCAGATGGGACCTAAAGCCCAATGCTAGCAAGAGTCAAGCCTTAGCATGGGATTAAAATGAGGAAAACAAAAACTAAAGTAGAGTGAAAATGAATCACCTACAGGTCATGAATATTAGTCCTTAAAATAACCACAGTGGAAGAGTATTTAGAACTTATTATGAATATGGATCCTCAGAAATGAGATCTGCTTGCAATTTGATTCTTGCATGCTAATATGATTATTCAACAAAAGCGAGAGAAAGCACATAGTATGCTAGCTGTGATAGTCGTACAAAATCCACGGAGAGTTATTACAACATACTGAAAATGAAAATCTTTTCAAATGCAGACTGCTCAGGTGACTGCTTCCCTTTAATCAGAAAAGGATAACATGGTGCTTCAATACCAAAAATCAAAAAGAGGCTCAATTTCTGCATTAATAGGCGATGTTCCAACTGTAGTTGAACTGTATCCAAAGGAAAACCTAAATAATTGAACGCCACTGCTGATACTGAAACACTAATCACTTGTTTCAGATGCACAGCTATTCCTGAAGTATATTTTCCAGAACACTAACTTCTGCCTTGCTTGACGGAAGCCAAAGAGTTCTCTACTGAGTAATTAATTGCTAACCACTGAACTGAAGTGCCAGAGATCATTAATTCAATAATATCCAAATATACTTACTTGTAATTTAGTTATGAAACATGCTGGACTTGAGATAATCCCAATTATGTCTCTTCCAAAAATGAAGAAAAACACAGTATTTGGCCAATTAAAGATCTACTGGAACCATACAATTTGTTTTTTGCTCATTTACTATTTGCTTAAGAAAAATCTAAGATTAGGGCAAGATGGCTATAATAGGAGAGTTGACTGTTTTAGAGCAGTACAATGCTCCAATGAGTGAGAGCTTTCTATGAACCGACTGGCTATGTGCACACTTAAAAGATGTGGTGACAGATCTTCAAGTGTTTTGTCAAAAAAACAAACAAGCAAAAAGAAAAAACAAAACAAGCAACCCTCCAACCTATACGAATCACTCTTAACTGGTCTAAGATAGAAGACTTCAAGAGAAAAGAACCAGCTGGCCCTCAAAATCCAATCCTTGTTGCAGATATCTGGATAGACAGGACACAGTGTATTTCAGTGCTGTTACTGGCCAACTCATAGTTGGACAAATCACCTCCCCTTCCTTTACATCAAGATGACTTGATCATCTTCTGTATCAGCACCTTTTGAACCAACTTCCCTGAAGGGTACCAATCAACAGGTATTCTTCAGTAAGAAATTGAGGATTATACCATGGAGCTCGGAGGAGAACACAGCTCCATTAACTCTATACCTCATGCTAGCGGCCAATTTAGCCTTCCACTCAGCAACCCAAAATGATTTAATCCTGATTTAAATAAGGAAGGGTATAACTGGAACAAAAACATTTTTTTTGGTTGTTTTTTGAAGTTACTATTTCTTTTCAAACACAGTATTCTTTGGCTGCACAATATGAGAAGTATGCAAAATTCTAAGACACTAAGAATTGATATTTACCATTTTTCTCCTCTTAAAGAGATTCTTCTAAAATTCTTTTGAATGTATTTCATAGTATATATATTTTTCTTTAGACTGAGTTTGTGGGAATTCAAAATGCCTATATAAAAACATTATATGCCAGCTCATGATTTTAAATTCCTTCCTAACAACCGCCAAGTGGATCCAAAATAGAACCTAACACAATGTTTTATCTCTGGTCATTTTATCTTTTATGTTTTCATCTCCCTTCGCTTACAAATTCTAACACAATCCAAAACATATCAGTATATTTTTATTTATAACTCTCCTAAAATAAGGCATCATGTTTTTCCTCAGTGCCTTTTGGCAATTCTTACCTATCCCTACACTAAACCCTGCTACTGATTTTGTGGAAAATTGGGAGAACTTCCATTTAAGCGGTACACGGTGCAGCCCAGCTAACAGGAAGCACTTAAACACCATTTATATCAAGCTGCAGAATACAAAACAAAAGGTCACATGCAAAAGGCTGGTAAGAGATATTTTTTCCCCTGACTTAGCTGACGAATAAAGGAAAGAAGGTTAATAATGATTCCCCTGTTTATTGGTAGAGAGCCAACAGGATCTCGTTTCCTGAATAAGAGGGAAAAAAACCTCCGAAACTTACCTATTCTGATAACTGTAGTAGGCAGCATCACGAGGAATTGTACACAACTGCTTACCATAACAACACAAGGTCTGTGGAGAAAACTCATACTGCAAAACAAAGACAAGAAAAAAATCTTTACAATGTGACTGTGCTGATGAAGTTTCTCATTGGCAAACCCAACATTTAAGGATACTGTATAATCTTTCTCAAGCCATAATGTCAGCATAGCTTAATGAGCAAGCAATTAACTATACAAGTTAAAGATATGAGTCTCTACCTGCCTAATTTATTGAAAAATAAAAAAATTATTATTATTTATGACTGAAAAAGCAATTACTTGGAAAAAGGATGCTATCAATCTTTTTAGTTCTAGCTTGTAGATACAAATCTGATTTTTTACCATGCCCTTCATTAAGTATTTCAATGAAATAAATAAA
>JAUBOD010000210.1:5426603-5436618 GCA_032353885.1 Nothura maculosa | reverse complement strand
ATATACAAAGATTCATGATTCATGTTGCATGAACTTTAAAACTTTGCAAATTCATGATCACAGAGTGAATATCATATACAGCTGTAGTGTTTTAAGGCAACTATACGTATTTATCTTCTTAAGAAATAAATGCCATGAAAGAGCATCAGTTTCCCCTCCTTTGATGTTGGCTGCAGGTTGGAAGCTTACCTCTGGTCAAAAGCTAACCACAGAAAATGGCAGTCTAAAGAAGCACAAGCCAAGAGACCCTGAAAATAGCTAAGGATTTTCAGACTAAAAAACCCATCTCACAGACTCCCATAAGGCCTGCATTAAAAGTGGAATAGTTTTTTCCCCATCCATTTTCTTTAAGCACCTAATTAATTTATTCCTTATTGACCCAAGGCATGCAATCATTTATGTAAGTCTATTCAAGATCTGTAATGGTATCACATTTCCTTTGGGAAAAATACACATTACAGATAGTCATACCCACATCCAAACAGCCAAATTCAAATATAACCCCATATATCAGCTAAACAGACCCAACTTACCTGCTCTGAGGAGAACCCTTTCAAGTGAGCACTACACAAAAAAGCTACACGGGTGGCCTTTCTAAAAGTTTAAGGCTAGTGATGCAGTCTAGCCTCAGACAAACCCAAATTCAGGAAATCAGTTCAAACATGCACCAGGCCAGTGAAAACTAGAAGTCTGTAGAAAGGCTGAGAAAGCAGCACAGAAAACTCCTCTCAAAAATAAATAACCTGGAGTATTAATCCCCCAAATTTATGTGCCAAAGCACACACGCAAAATATACCTTCCAGCAGGAATAGGCATCATTGAAAGCAAAGGCTAGTAAAAACAAAGCATACAACAAAATTCCAGCTTTCAAATACATACTTTTTTTGCGGGGTTGAGATGGTGATGTGGATTGTGAAGTGGTTCCATTAGTGCCACTTTCCTCTTCCTCTTTAGTATCAACTTTTATTTCAGGTTTCTTTTCCTCTATTTCCATTGGCTCCTGTTTGATTTCTGTTCCATCTGCTTCTTCTTTTGTCTGTGAAGATCCTTGTAAATCCTCCTCCACCTTAAGAAAGGATGCAAGAAGAGATGCCATTACATCCATGTCTCAAACTTCAGTCATCCAAAATACAAGTTTATGAGACTGCCAAGCCATGGCTTTCCTCAGGACAGTTACTTCCCAGTAACTACCCTCTTCTCGCCACCTTAACTCACCATTTCAGACACATCATTAAGTGCTTTTATATCTAACACTGCTTTCAGTTAAACTGTATAGAATCTCATTTACCTCAGTCTTAGCTTCCACTTGTGTCTCACTAGTCTCTGGCTCAGTTTCTTCATTTTTAACTTCTGATTTGCTTTCTAGCATTGGTGCATCTGGTCCTAGTTGCTGGGAATTCGTATCAGCACTAGCAACTGAGGCAGGGGTGGGGACCCTGTTATCAATACTAGCTGCTGCCTGGGATAGCTGTTGTAAAAACAGTACAAAAGAAAGACACTGCATATATAGAAATATTTTCCTTTACTAAAAAAATGAACAGCACAAAAAAAAAAAGACATGAGATGATATTCTAAAACAGTGCAGAACATGGATATAGGAGCTCACTGTAGCCAAGTTTCTATATATCACATTTTGGAACCCTCTGCTTTACAGAGGAGAAGCCAAGGAAGAATTCTGTCCCAAAGAGGCTGCTTTTACAGAGAAAACACCTGCCCAGTAAAAGAATGTACATTCAACAACTCGACATGTGCATTGCTTTTGACAATTAAAAAAAGTAGGTATTCCAGTTTCATATTCAGAAAGGACTGATTCTCAAAGCTAAATACATGTATATGGGCCAAATATACATAAAACTACCTTGCCTGATGTTTCCACACATACATCATCATCCTTTTAACTTTGAGCAATGCAAAGTCATTCAAGAAGCCCCCCTCCTTCAAACAGTGCTGAACACATCTGAATGGACACAGTTTTATGCAGGTACATGTGAGGGGTTTTTTTGTTTAAGCCCATTTTCCTTGAAGTAGAAGCTGGGATTTACAGCCATAAAAAGTACGGGCTTTATAAATCCACAGCACTGCGCTGGACCAAGGAAGGCTTCCCATGGAGTTTTTATTGCACCACACAAGGAAAGAACCATGCGACGAGCTGGTACTTACTGGAGTGCCAGGTGCCTGCGCCTGCACAGATGTCGGCTGCTGCTGGGAGGGCTGCGGGGTGGGCACCGACGGCGGCTGAACCGGGGTCTGCGGCTGCGGCGTCACCTGGGCCTGCGCGGCCGTCTGCCCCGTGGGCGTGCTCTGCGTCTGCGTGGCGGTGGGGACAGAGCCCGGCGTGGGCGTGGGGGTCTGCCCCGACGAGGAGACGGGTGTGGAGGGCTGCGTGGGCGCCGCTGGCTGCGGAGGCGTCATGCCGGGCGGCGCCGGGTGCTGCAGGGGCGGCATGGCCGCCGCCGTGGACGCGGCGGGCGCGGGCTGGTGCAGCGGCGGCTGCGGCGCCGGCGCGCAAGGCAGCTGAGCGCTCTGCGGTCCCAGCATGTTGAGGGAGTTGGGAAGAGCAGCACTGGGAACCTGCCCCTGCTGGGGGGACAAAGAGAGAGTGGCTTTTGTATGCGTTGCCCCCTAAACTCAGGGAATTGTCCTCTGAAATTCTAGCAGTGGTCTTTGAAAAAAATGCTTAGACTTTAGGTGAAAGTCTAAATATATCTAAAAAATATGTTTAAGAGTGCTGCTAGTATAAATAGTTTTGCTCCAATTTCTGTAAACATCTTCATGAGCTTAGTCAAGAGAGCTTGGCTCTTGTCTGCTCCTAAACCTGTATGTGCCTCGTGCATTGCTTTGCATTATTTTTACTGCTACGGAGCAGAGGGAATCCTTAGGATCTCCTCAGTAACAAAAACCTGCCAGCAGGTAGACAATGTCTAACCATGCCATTAGCTGGGCAAAGTTTGGACTTTGCCCAAAAAATGGTTTCAAGCTATTCCACGTCTTAGGATGAGATTCAAGGGCAGTCCCATTAGCATAAGCTCCACTGAAATGCACAGCTTTTTTTATTATTTTGATTAGACTACATCAGGTATTTAAGAAAACCCTGGATTTATCCCTCAAATCAGCAATGGCAGAAGTATTCTGGAGATTCATAAGTGCAGATTTATGAATTATATAGTTTACTAAAAATCCTATTGTGTAACTAGTGATAGACAGAGAGGAATACTCTACCTCTTCCTGTTCACAAGTTAAGCGATTAAAAGAAAGTGGTTTTCCTCATGTACTTTATTATAGTTCTTGATTTTAAGTTGTCTATTAAAATCCACACACACTCAAAAAGGAGATAGGCTCAGCGTCCTGTGACCTAACTTGATATTCCCCCCTAAAAAAACTGTAGTAGGAATTACAAGTGAGCACAACCCCCTGGTTAGTACATGTGTCATAGGACAGATCATGGAGAAGGCAGATATAACCCAAGAGTCACAAATGGACAATAAACAAAGGATAAGTACAAAGAAATAATAATTGAAAATAATGGATGGGGTAATCAAGAGTAACATGTATTAAAAAATGCATCTTACCTGTGTTACCCCTGCCTGGGCTGTTGTCTGACCCATGGCCACGTTGTTCACATTCATAGTCCCACTGGACGCTGGAAATTGATTCTGAGACAGGAATTGGTTCTGGGTAGGAGCCTGCCCCATCATGTTATTGGAATGAGCTCCCATCATGTTCTGCGGCTGAGGCATTCGGGAAGGAGACATTGCCATCTAAAAAGTAATATCCAAATTAAAGATATTAATACGTTTCATTCTTGTGCAGCCACTCAAAGGAAAACGCTCTCGAAACAGCCAACTATAAGACATGCCCAAGACTAAGAGGAAGACTTACTTCAGTAAATTAAATAGAACCTGGCATGTACACGGAATATTAATATTCATTCTGTGGCACTCATGGCAGAAGTTATTTTTAGCAAGGTAATAGTATTAGAGCTGTATTAAGAATGCTAAATTCTGTTTTGCTCTCTGAGCTAACAGAGATAAACCACTGAAAGCAAAGATATCTTCATCTTTCTAAAGAATAAACCCAAGTTTTCACAGAAGAATAAAGTTTATATAGGAAAGAAAGTTCCTGAAAGAGCTATGCTCTTTATTGGATAATATTTCATCTGACATTTACCTCAAAGGATGGTCTATTTTTTTAAAACATGTAAATAGCAAAAATAACCATCTCAATAAGAGTGTGGCAGAGTCAGTGCATTTTCCTGAAATTATCCTGCAGTTCACAGAACTATTTTATGCTATGGCCTTTTGAGAGGGGTGTTAACTCTGCTAAATGCAATGCACCTATTCTGAGCAGAGGGGGGTAGCAGGAGATACGAACCGCAGGAACGGCGCCCATGTTGTTCATCTGTACAGGGTGGTTCATTGGAGAAGCTGCCCGGGGTCCCATGGGTGCTTGTGGCATCTGTACATTCCCTATGGACATGGGGTTAAACTGATTCATTCCTGCAAATGCACCCCCAAAACAGCTCATTAGGAACAAGTCACCAGAATTTATGTATGTATACTCTACAATAAAAGCTATATTTATTATGAGTAAAATCCAGCTCTCCCATGCTTCATTTTTCCCTTGGTTCAAAGTCAAATAATTTGGTTTAAGAGGCAAATTGGGAAGCAAAAACATTAAGAGCAAAACCAGGCAAGGCAAAATGATTTGCAGTGTCTAAAACACACACAAGATGAACAGTGTGGATGATCCCTAACAAGGGAATACTATTTGTATACAACTCCCTGGAGTATTTTCTTAGAAACAGGTATATGCCTTGAAATAGTAACCTTATTCAGGCACTGAAGTGATAAAGATACAAATACCTACTGCTAACATGAAATTAAGTTTTAGTTTCAAATCAGGACAGAAACAAGCCACATGCTTATAAAGAGGTTGGGTAAAATCAGAATATTCAGAAATTTTCTTCCTCGAGAAAAAAAAAAAAAAATCTAACAAAAAAGGGTAAATATTTACAGAGCTATACTCACCAACAACTTTTTGTCCTACTTAAATGAACCAAAAGCTTCAGTATGCAACAGCTACAGGAAATTTCAATAGAAGTTTAACTTTCTACTAATATTCTAACAAGTTGGGGTTTTTTTGTTTTTGTTTTTTTTAAAAAGCATCACTTTTTTGGGAAAGTTGAAGCATCTAAAAGCTATTGGTTTTCATTTTTCAGAAAAATGTATCCTTGAGACCACAGCAGGCTAAATCAGTGATGGCAAAGCAGAAGTATTGCAAATAACCCACCTTTTTCAATGGAATTTGTGGCAAGTTTTCAACTACACACATATTTTTGGCTAATAAACTGATAAAAATATACCAAACTCCCACTCCCAGAAGTTAATGGTTTTTAAATGACAGATCATTCACAGCATTCTTATGTTTTTTTCTCCTCTTTTTGAGGAGAAACTTCCTCAGTTCCTCCTAGTACTTCTTCAATACCTCCTAATTGCTAACTAAGTATTTGGTACATTGGCTAGCTCTTAAGACAGCACCAAGATGGTTCCTGGCGCAGAGAACAGCAAAGATGCTGGAAAAAAAGAAACCCATCAGACCCTCCTGCTCCTGTCTCAAAATCTGAAAAGGAAAAAACGATCATCAGCTTTTCTCCTAAACATATGTTTTGAACCCATAAATTGTAATGAGGAAAACATAGATACCTTGAGAAACCTGCATGCGACTCATAGGCACGTTTGGCATGGACATAGGTCCGTCTGCAAAGAAAAGCAGAAGAATGGACAGAGAAAAAGAATTAACATAGAAGAATAAACTCATCCTTGCGCTTTTCACTTCAGTCTTGCCCCATTGCTCCCATGGTGGCAGGGAAGCACTTACTGGGAGGCCTCACGGGCTGTGCCTGGCCCATGGCAGCAGCCACCTGGGGGATGCCGGGGGGCTGCGGTCCGGGGGTCTGTAAGGCTGGCTGGTTCCCCAGGATCCCCTGCTTATGGAGACGAGACCTCCGTTTCTCTTCCAATTCCTTCTGTATCTTATAGATCTTTTCTGCTAATAAATGATAATACTCATCCTAAGGACAGAAAAAAAGGAAAACAAAAAAGCGCTCAGTTTCAAGTTTAAGAAAAACATCAATAGAACTTATGGAGTCTATCAGAATACTCCCTGCCCTCTCTTTACTTAAAGAAATGTATGTACCTGCCCAAAGAACTAGTTCTTCTCACAGATCAGTTAAAATGAGAAAGAATCATCACTGTTTTGAGGCAAGTAGGAAAAAATAATGACGTTTCTAGAAGAAAATGCCTTGACTTCATGACTATCCATCCCATCTATTCTGTATAGATTTGCAGATGAAGGAGAAAATTGCAGGCTCTCTACTGCTTGGACAAAACCCAAAAGAAAGCTGCAATTTGGTTTCTAAGTGTTAATGATTTTTAAATGATATTTTAAAAATAATAATAATTTTCACTAATTCAGAGACACAAGGAAGAAACACCAGCAATACAATAATGCTGAATAGACTTCAGGAGAGGTATGTTAAAAGTGGATCAATTTTATGTAAAGAAATCACTGTTTGCCTGCAGAAGTTATCTATCAACACAGAGCCATTGCAGGGAATCTAAAAACAGACAAAGGGACAAAATTAGTGAAAAAACAGTCTGCAGGCTTAGATGACTAAACACTACCTCTGGGCACAACAAAAAATGTCCACTTTATTCAGAGCAAAATGACAACAGATCAAACAGCAGGCAGAGTGCACAGGAGCCAATTTTGCTTGTCAGTAATTTGCTGGACACATTTCTTGGGAGTGCATGAAATTATAAGTGTCTGCTAAAGCCAAAAAAGCTCACAAAACCCAAAGGAGTATTTGCTTTGTGAGATAACCTGTGATCTTAAAACCATTCTGTGTTATATGGACTATATGTGTTAAATGGATGAGCAATGTTCATCTCACAATCATTTTCTCCTCAAACTGGCACTCCTGATCTAAAACTTACTAGAGTAGGACCTGTTGCATGTTAGAGAACTGAGATGAGATGGGTATCCCTCAGCAATCTTGTTAAGGAAGTGCAGAGTTGTAATATAAAACTTCACTTCCGAGAGTTCTTCACTTCCCTCCAACTTCATTCCTCTCCCATTCCCTTTTTCTGCTCAAGGATTTCACTTACAATCTCCTGCTTGCAGATGCAAAGTGACTGCCTTAAGCTACTTCCCTACTACTACACACTTGCAGACTACTATGCACAAGGACATAGTACACAACACCAGGTCAAACTGCTTTCTACTCCAACTCAAGCTCTGTTTCTCAGTATTTTGAAGTAGAACTGATATTCCTCAAGAAGAAAGATGTAATTTCACAAAACATTGTTTATAATGTCTTAACTACTCCTTTCTCCCACGTTCACTGCTTAGAGCCAAGTATGTCAGATGAATCCCTATAAAAAAAGACTTTTGGCAAGCAGCTCAGGCAGCTGTTCGAGCTTCTTCTAGGTATTTGCCTGACCTACAGGTCAGAGGATACTTAATTTTATAGAGAAGTTTACCAGTCTCATCCTTGCTGACAAAGTATACAAGTGAAGAAATCCTAGGTATGCCTACAAAATGCTCCTTTGCTCTCCTAAGCTGTCAAGAGTGATCACACACAAGTCTTCCTTCCTAGAAGGAGAACAGGATGCTGTCATTGAGCAACCCTGTTATAAGAGGGACCACACTGCATGTGCAGGTAGGAAGAGAAACTTTCTCTCCCTGCCTCTTTGGGAATCTATTTGTGGACACGGTGAAGCATAACTGTCTTGCTGGACACCTGGAACGTGCTTAACTACTCTCTTTTGATATCGTTAGCTTATTTAAGAATTGACCTCATGACTCTGGTCTGTTAAGGTCTTCAACAGCTGTTAATATTGTTGCTCAGAACAGTTTTTACCTGATGAAAACACTTTCAGGAGCAGCTCCTTTGGAATAGAAGTGCCACAATGACATAATGAAACAATATGCTCAATATATCAATCAACAGGGTTTTGATACCTCTGAGTAACTGAAATTTGAAATGACACCTCATTGCAGGCAGAGAATAATTAACAAACAAGAACAAGCAACTCTGTCTCATCTCCCACATATAAGGACAACCACAGATAAATTCATTTCTTACACTCTCATCACTTGAAACAGTGATTTGTCTTAGCCAAATCACTCTCAATGCAGCTGTGTAGAGGAGAAATTATTCCAACAGAGCTGGTTAAAAGGCAAGCAATATAGCAGAATGGTGTTCTGGACAAACTTTCCTTGATAGAAACTTTAAGATAATTTAAAAACTGTTATTGACACAAACAAAAAGGAATGAGAAAAAAATAGCCAGGGGAGCAGCAAGGACTATGATCCGTGCTCCACTTCCCAAACAAATCTACCAGACTTTCAGAGGGAGCTCAAGAAGAGCTGGGACTACGCTGTGCTTTCACAGAGCTGAAAGAGCTGAACTAGCTTCAAGTGACATTAGTCAGATAGTACTGGGCTGTACAAACATAGTGGAAAGCATGATTTTCTTTAGAAACAGTCATGATATGATTCTTTGTGGTTTTCATTTCACTCTTCAGATGTGTGATACCACAGCTCTTCAAAGTGTGCTGAATACCTGGGCTGATGCAACATACCCTACTGTTAGCAGATTCATACATATCTCCTTCCACCTTCCTGGCATAAGCCACCAAGTTCTCCATGCGGCGATCCTTCAGTGCTGCTGGATCTGGAGTGGGGAAGATGGCTTGGACACTACAAGAAATGAGAAAAGTGGGGAAAAAAGGTCTTCAGAAAGAACAAATCAGTTCTATCTAGCTTTACAATATTCATCTTACACGTTTCTTTATAGGCCAGGAATAAGTAAAGATCCCTAAACTGTTTAAAAAAAAAAAATCTGTATTACACTATTCCTCACAATATTAAAGCAAGTGTAATGATGAAAAAAAGCATGAGGTTTGACAGGCCAGAGACTAAACGCCTCTATTTACTACAAGTATACTAGCAATACAAGCTTCCTGCCCTCTCCCTTTATGTGATGGTGTAATAAACTACAGAGAAAAGCTAAGGACAACTGAACATCCTCACTGGGCCGGTGCCATGGAAGGGACGACTTCCTCATCGACAATACGAGCAGTCAGAGAGAAGACATTCTGATATCCACATTTCATGTTTTCCAGCTGGTTACAAATCACCCATGGCTTAGTTATAATGAAGAACCACCTTTTCATCCCAAACAACTTCAATACTGTATTGCTACTGCTCTAGATATTCAGGCAAACGTGTGGCCCTGGTCAGTACTCACAGTTTATGCACTAGATGATTGCGCAGGTCCTGAGTGACATGTTCATGCCAGGCCTTCCTCACGCCAGTACTGGAAGGAGGTGCAGCTGTTGGCATCGAGCTGAGGTTTCCGACATTGCCAGAGTTTGTGCCATCATTCATTAGTGGGCTGGAATAAGAATGGGGTCTGTTAGAGTATAATAGTGCAGAATTTCACTGTACATTCATGCTAGAGGTTGCTTTTAAGTCATTCTAGGCACTATATTGAACATTTTCTAAGTGACCAAATTGGGAACAATAACAGCTCCAGGAGTTTACAAGACATGGTATATATGAAAGATAAAGAATCACAACTGCTAAGGCATTTCTTTTATAAACTTAAAAATATACAAAGAAAAGCTTTCTTTGAGAATTCATTTAAAAGTACTAAATACTTTTGTGCTCTTCAGGAGAAAAAAAGGGGTAGGTGTAGAACTGAAATAGGAAAAGAACACAGTCATAGGCATGACTGATCATTTCAAGCAATAATACTGTAATTTCAAGGGAAGATCTTTATTTACTCTCATAAAGCATGTAAACAAATGATTAATTGAGCAAGAATGAAAATATGTGCATTACTTATTTGTCCCAAGGGATGTTGGAAGAGCTGTTTCAGAAATTAGACTGGCTTGCTGGTCTGTTGTTATTCCTCCTGCGGGAAGGTTCATCTGGTTGGCTCCTTTGG
>JAUBOD010000210.1:5307698-5319010 GCA_032353885.1 Nothura maculosa | reverse complement strand
CCCACTTACTAATCCCACCTGTGAGAGCAGGGAGGGCATCACCTCTTCAACCTGGACAGTGTCATTCTGCAGGGTCACACTGGTGCCCCATGTGATCCTTGAACCGAATTCTCCCGGCCTTGTTTTGAAAGACAGATTCCCATGTGATCTCTCGCTGATTTTGCACTTGGGTTGGCAAACCACTGCTATTTTTTTGGCAAGGTACTCATCCCCCAGTTGTACTCAGACACATGACTATCACGATGATCAACTGCCTTCACTCGCTGCCTAGCTTGGGATGAAAGCTGTAATTAAATGTGTCCAGGTCTGCTCTGGTCCACCAAAGACAGTGGTCTTGCTGTTTCAGCAACAGCTGTTACTACCATCAGGTTATCTCCTTATAACTTTGTTCAGAGATTTAAAAAGAAGAAAAAAAACACCCACATATTCTACAAACATTTTTTTCTCTGCAATACACAACACAGACAATGCCTTGTCTGCAACCTTCCCAATAAAATAAGAGATCTATTAAGAATGTTTTTCCCTGTTTCCCTGTTTATTCTGCTAACAACTCAAATTCCTGCACCCTTCTCCACCGCATGGAGAGGTGCAGCCTCATGACCATTTAACTTCAGGCCACCGGTTGCTGGGAGAGCTTCTCGCCCCAGGTCATGGGCATGAGCTCAACTTATTCGAGCTGCAGTCAATCTCCATTTCATATCAACTTTTACTCTGCCACTGCTGTTTCATTAAATCCAAGCTGCCACTGGCTTCTGTATACAGGACTGTCTCTTTAAAACTTATATTCCTGGGGGCTGCAATTTAAGGAATTTGCCACAATCAGCTTACAATTATACGTTTGCTCTGGCGAAATCTAGAGCACTCAGTTCGCTAGTCTCTATTTTTAAAAGCTACCTTAAAGCAACTACATTATTTTTCCACTGCCATTTTTTTTCTTCCTTTTAAAGGAGGAAATAATATTGTTGCTTGCGCTCTGTATTTTTCAGCAGGCATTTCTTAAATGCTCTCACTCTCTTTTACTGCGCTGCGTAATTATTTTGTAGCTGTGTTACATAAAGCAAAATTATCTCCGGTCTGAGCTCCGCGTGGAGGAAAAAGTGAAAAGGCGACGGCGCTGCAGTAATTGAAAACTTGTTTGGAAAAGCAATACCCACACGCTCCCCAACCTTCGACCACAGCGGCTTGTGGCTCCTCCAGCCCACTCCACCCTTCATACTTCCTATATGTGGCCAGCCCTGCTAACCAAAAGCAGCCATTGCAACATGGAGCATGGAGACGGTTCTCACACACACAGTTTTGGGCCACATGCCATAGGTGCAGGGTTTAAGGAGGGCTAAAATGGCTGGCGTGGCGATAGCCCCCGTTAGCTGCGGCCTGCCCCTGCTCGCAGCCCCGCGCGGCTCGTGAGGCGGCGACGTGAGGCGGTAACGTGAGGGCGGTAACGTGAGGCAGCGCCGTGAGGCAACATGAGGCATCCGGCTGCCGAGCGCCTCCAAACGCCAAGGGCTCCCGAGATCAAGGGCCCAGCAAGGCAAATGGGCAAGAAATGGTTATTTTTGAAAGAGCTTTTGAGATTTAGACTGTTTAAAAACCTTTACTCACTGTAGAATTTTGCCAACACCGCCCGCCTAGCACTTCGTTCGCTATTAAACACTTTGTTCACGTGTCAAAAAAGGAAAGCCTTTTTGCTTTATATTCCTTGCAATGCCATAACGCTTCACAAAGCAACCCCTATGTCCAGCCTGAAATATTTTGGTTTGAAAAAATGGATCATTAATGCAGCAGAACAGTATTCATTTAGCTAAATGTATAATACATGAGGAGTGTTTTTCCTTCTCCTCAATATGCAGCGAGTTGCAACAAGCAGCACTTTGTCACCAAAAAAAAAAAAAGCGCATAGAAAGAAAAACACTCACATTACCACATGGCAGGTTTAAATTAGGTAATAGAGAAACATTAAGTTAAGGCACGAGCAGTGGAGGAGATGCTGTTTTATGCGAAATGCAATAAACTGCAACCTGTGGCTTGACTCAGGACTTCTCCTGCCATCCCCGACCTTTATACTGCTCATTTCTCCCTCTTGCAAATTTAATCAAAGTCAATGCTTAAAAAAATAACCCACAATTTCAAACTGTCTGATAGCAGATCTGCACTTGGGCAGGCTTCACCCAACAGCCCATTTTTGTTTTTTCCAAAGCTGCCTTTCAGAAGTCAAGAGTAAGAGGCTGGAGAATTCCTTCAAGGAGAAATACAGCAACTAGACTAGGGGAGACCCCAATGACCCCTCCTTCCCTCCCAATATACTAATTAATTTACATGTTATTTTCTCCCCTCCAAAAACCAAGTGACATATTGGCAAAAGACGAGCTGCTTCCTTCCCTTTTCTTTAGGGCATGAAAATTTCAAAGCATAGTGAAATGTGTTTGCCTATGGATGCAGCAGGCTTATTTCTTGAATTCAACCATTTTGCCTATTGGCATGGTAGCATTTGCAAAGCGCATTAAAAAACAGAAACACCCAAAATCCTCAACCTGATTTCAGTGGCATGAGAAAAATCAGTCTTTGGAGAGCGAGTGACAAGTTGAGTGGAGCAGGGAGCAGGAGAGGGCTCCAGTGCCCTGTGAGGGATGTGGTTGTGCCTTGTACAGCAGCGGGCATCACGGGGGTGCTTTCTAAACTGAGAGCTCTCCATGCTAGACCCCAAGAGAAGCACAATCAAGAGAAGTGTTGCTAAGCAAACTCATGTCAAAATAAGACTCATTTTGATTTCTGACGTTCTAACTGCAAGAAAGCTGAAAATTTTTAGCTCTCTGTTAAAAGCAAAGATGAAAACTACCTTCTTTCCGGCAAACTAAACGCTCATATCTACAATCTACTGAACACGGAACGCTTTTGAAACTCCTTTCAATACTGATTCTAAGGAACAAATACAAAAAAATAACAACACTATTTCACTCATGGTCTCATTGATTCATTTAATGAAAATATAATCCCACACTTGCTGCATATTCGTGTTCCTATGAATTGCTTCAGCTTTTTAACTGCATGAACTCCCAGGAAAAAGCATTTAACAGACCTACACAATTCTCTCTTTTTTAGGTAATAGCTTTTCAATTATACATTTTTTTTCCTTCTCCTTTAAGATTAATATATTCATGAAATAATATCCAAACAGCATTGTGATTAATATAAACCTATTTTGTAAAAGGGATATTCTCCATTATTTACCTTCCCACCATTTCCTTTAATGTCAACATATTTTAACAGCATATTTCTTTCCAAATAATTAGTAAAGAGGTAGGAAGTTACTAAAATAACTGAGCCCTACTTTTCAACTCTATGTTTTTGGAGTATCTTCCATCCCAAAGCAAAATTTTTCATGAAAGCTGTTTTCCTGTGAGGGAATTAAAGTGGCTGCCATTCACACAAAACTGCAAGAACTTACGGCCGTACTTTTTCAGCTAAAAGCAGCGGTAACTAAGTAACCTTTCCCTGCCTGCCAAGATGAGCACAACATCAGCTAGCATTTTTTTGTAATTTATTTTATCTTTTTATATACCTCTGATACCTTTTAGAGTTCTATATTAAGGACATAGCATCTGTAAAAGCAAAATAAGAGTAAAAAAATAAAAACACATGTGTAGCCTCACACAAGTATCTATTAGCAGCGTAGCAAGCTCAAAAAGCACTTAGCGGTTCAGGATTGCTCTTAGTTCCTCTTTTTCTGAGATTGATTGGTGGTAACTGTTTTAGATTAATGCTTCTCCATAATCACCTCCTCCTTTCTCTTATAACACAAAATTTCCTCTATTCACTTTAATGGGAGTTTTCCTTTAAAGACGCATTAAGTTGTTACTTTTCAAAGATCTGAGAGAGAAGCGATTGATATTCAGCTGCTGCCATTCACTGGAAAGAAAAGCAAGACCTACATTTAGGTTTCCTCACCTAACAAACTATGTTGTAATGTTGCATGTTACCATACACTTTCATTAGACTCTGACCTGCTCTGCAACTTCTAGCAAGTACAGTGGCAGGCAAATAGCAGTCAAAAAAAAAGAAAGACTGGAAACACATATATCACTACTATTTCAAATCTCCTTTTTCCATGTTTTTCCCTTAAAAAAAAAGTTTAAATAATTTTTTTCTGGTAGCAATCTAACTTAATGTTCATGCAAGAGGTAATACCGTACCTGCTGTGAGCTCTTGGATGCTCAGCCACAAATCAGCCATAGAACACGTGGCTGAGTTCAAGCTTTTCTTAAATAGTAACTACCCTATCTTATTCTTAAATTGACTTCTTTGCCTTATCTGTTCATATTTATCTTCCTCATTTTCTTACACCCTGTACTGCCCTGCAAACCGATAGCAAAATATTCTAATTCAGTGAATTGGAGAATGGACAGTCAAATCCCAAAGAGTTATTTAAGAACTAGCACAAGTTAAGGACACAGTGACTACCTTAAGTGCAAATAATACATATAGGTTGGGAAAATTACACTCCACTCAATCCCATTTACAGTAACACTGACACAGATAATAGGCACAAGTGCTTAATGGATCAACAGCAGCTACACACAACCACAGCAGGAGATCTTGCTCAACATACATAAACACGTGAAATCGTTAGAGAGCAAACCTCAAAATGGATAAAAATAAATGAATTTTAAAATTCTTTTCCTAGATACCATCCAGCAATGTAGCTAACAAAACATAAACCAAGAGGCACCCAGTAACACAGCTGAATGCAGTGCCAAAGTATGTGCAACTTCCAACGCAAAGGAGGGCTGTTATTTAAATAATAATAATTTGTCCCATTTTGCAATCTTAATTTAATAATTTTTGTTAGCAGGTTAATAACCAAATTCAGAGAGCTTTTGTTTTTTCCTTGAAGATTCTAATAATTTTATGATTGAAGTATTCATCTGTGCTGAAAGAAGCAGAAGATCAGATAAACACCCTCACTTGGGTAACAGTACCTAGTAAATATCAAGCGGATGATCGAAGGGTTGTGACAAACTTGCAAACCCTCTTCCAGTTAATTGAATTTTCACAGTTGTGAAAGCTGGACAGCTACATGCAAGTAATAATCACAACACCCTGAAATCACTTTGAAGTTCAACATTACGCTCCTATTTTTGAGACATTTAGGCATGCGAAGACCTATATACACTTTTTAAAATTTGAAGCAATTAAAAAAAATTGCAGCCAAGCATTACACTAATCTGAAAAAAAATCAGAATATTTCATCAATATAGCTGAATATAATGCACCATTTTTTTAAAATCAACAAACTTTTTTTCCTTGCCTTGTGGGATTGTGCATGAAAATATTTTATAATTTCACATGAAATAATTTTTTTCCAGCCTGAGAATCTGAATTTCAGACAAAGAAAGTCCTGCGCTCTCAGTGGTAGGAACTATTTTCAGCTCTGTACAAACAAAAGCAGGCGATTACAAAACGTCTGGATTGTAAGAAACACTCCTACCTGGAAAAGCACTTTGAATGTATAGACTCTATTTCCTGTGACTAAAATTAGACCCGGGAATTTATGAGGCAACTCATTATCTTATATTTCTGGAAAGCAGAAACAACAATAATAAGCAGTAGAATTTTATCAGTTGGAAAGCCAAAAGAAACAACAAAAAATCCCAAATCTCAACCCTATCTTCACAGTCCCTACAGATGAATTGCAAGGAGCGAAACCAAAACCATATTCTGTCTTAGAGAACCCCCTGTTTTTCTTATGTCTCTCTTTAGTGAAATGCCTACTTTTAATCAGTGAACAGACAACAGTGGGCTTGGAAAATGCTGATCAACAACATGTGCCTAATTGTGGTGTTCAACATCTGCCAGTTACAAGGGGGGAACTCTGAGTCCAAACGTAGGTCTGCAGTTCAGCTGCCAGCGTAAAGCCCTGTGTCCTGTTCCTCCTTTAGGATCTTTTATCTTCTTTTCACCTGTGCAAAAGAAGCAGTGAGGAAATGTCTAGAGGAACCCATGGAGGACACGCAGCTCAAATGGTCCAGCTACAACTGCTAGCTCAAGGAAATGTGTGTGTATGCAAATTTATATATATTTGTACATGTGTGTGTATAAAAAACAACAAAAATGAAAAAAGATGTTTGCCTCAATCTCCTTCCTCCCTCAGCACCAGCCCTGTGTTTGTATGGAGCTCCTGTTGGTGGCTGGGCCATGGTACTGGCTTTGGGGACAACACGGTGAGGATGGAGGGAGTCACCCAAGGCGGTTCCTTTGGAGGCTCTTGGAGATTTCAGCCTGGCCTTTGCGACAGGATCATTTCTCTGTTCAAACTGCTGTGCACACGGAAACTTCCCATGTTCCAGACTGCTCCAAGAGGGTAACAACCCTTGCACAGAGAGCCCACTTCCAAAGCTTCATCTTGTTACATCAAACGAAAAGCTGTTGCTAACTTCAAATTGTGGGATTTTTTTGTGGGAGAGAAATGTTCAATCAAAAAAGTTATACCAAAGCTTTTCCCAAGCAACGACTTCAAACAATCTGTTCAATCTGCAGGATTCTAAGCCAAAACTACACGGATAGATGCACATGTTTGGAGAAAATTCCACCCCTCTGAATGGGACAATTATACGAAGTCCCAAGCACTCCAGGCACACATGCACCTCATGTCCTCAATTTTCTCCTGTCCATGGACCGGACGGCATTCCTGGGAAATGCACAGGACTGGTACCAGCCCCTGCAAAACACAGATGCAGCTTAACATGGGGAACAGAGACAGAGCCCACCCGCAAGTTTATCCACCTCAAGGCTGTCTGGAATGGGAACTTTTAATCTAAAAAGACAGGGCCAGGTTGAAGGCGATGAGAAATTTATTAGAAATTCCACTCCACAATATTTCACCCAGCCCAGACTTCACCTCTCTTTCGGACCGATATTTTAGAAATGATAAATCGCAAGCACGCATGATGCAGGAAAGGATTCCAATCAAACAAGCACAATAGTCTGCTGCAACTTGAGCCTGCTGAGGCATTTGGTAATGAAGTGAGCTATTGTGGCTCTTGCTACTAATATTATTTTAATAGAATCCAGACAAGAGCACGCACCAATTTAAACAAGATTTTGGAAGCCTGTGCTGCTGCGCTGGTGCAATCCCTTTGTGTTGACAGGGCTACAATTGGGCAAATTCTTTCCCTCTTGTGTAATGCAGGTACTCAGGGTCCCCCAGGGCTAACTCAGCATTTCGTGCTCATCGGGGCGACCCTGAGGGTGAATCCTGCCCTCCCCGAGGGCCGCGAGGCTTCACTGCTCTCTTACTGCGTGCACTCATCTGCTCTGAGGGCTGGTGGGCTCTGCATGTGCAACTGCATTGTGTGGGTAATTGTTACAATTTATATTTTTCACATTTTTTTGAAGTTAAGATGAGGCCATTCTGTCATCATCGTTTTTTTGATTTTTTTTCCCCCCCAAGCAACTGATAAAGTAATATTGAAAACACTCAGCAATATCTACGTATTCACTTAGGTCAGAATGGAAATACATCATCTCAGGCATCTTCATGACAACAGAACAGAGGTCTCTAATTTCTGTATTTCTAAAGATCAGCCACATACTAGTAAAACAACCCTCTTTTTTAACCCTTTTTCAGTATTGGCTCTACACTTGCACAACCTGTCATGAATTCATATCACAGAAAGCAACAACAAAATAAAAGTAATTATTTGAGAGGATAAAGCCATGTTTTAGGAAATGCGCACTACTGATTCTGCCAGTTACTCCAGGTTTGTTACAAGCCCATGTCAGCATTTCTCCATGCTTGTTTATTGGCTCTGGGACCCTATGGAACAATGACCCCTGCCCTATGCAAGCAACTTTAACAAAGGTTTATTTGAAAAGGGCAAGAGAGGAATCCTCTGGACAACAAGAACGCTCGGGGAGGTTTCTATGAGGTGCATTCATTCAAGTATAGGTGATGTAAAACTTCATTAACTTGATTAGCCTGAGAGAAATCACGCTCAGAAAAAATAAGTGTCCTCAAGGGATCAAATCAAAACTAATAAAATGGTACATTACGGAAAATCCTTGCATTAAAAATATTAGGCTATTATTTTTTGAGCTGTATCTCTGCAGCAGTTTTCAAAGTAAAGAAAAAAGATAATCATTTTCTCACCTGCCATCCCAGTCTACCAGCATTGCTTGAAGAATTAATATTTGCATCAAGATTACTACTTTTTTTCCCCTCTTGGAGACAGGCCAGCATGTTACAACAAGACACCAATACAGCAATACAGCCACCAATACTGCCCGGTGTGGACACCGTGCTAGCACCAACACGGCTGGTCAAAGGGGTTATGAGGGACCAGGCAAACAGAGACCAAGTTGCACTCCGGAATTTCGGCAGTTTCACAATTCCCCCATGTTATTCCTCCTGCATTGTGCAATACAGACACTTGTAATTCCAGGTAAGTTGTTATTAATGTATGTGCTGCTTGTTTACACACAGTTGACGGTTTTAAACGGGTACTAATTCAGTACCCGTTTAAAAGGTCCTGTTCTGAGATGCTAAGTGTTGTGCACTCCCCTCCATATCTTTCCAGATGCTGCATTTCACCTCCTTAATAATATTTCATCTCCTTTCCATATTTAAAAAAACTCTCAAAATAAAAGATTTCAAAAACTACAAAATAGAGCTAAAAAAGAAAAGAAAATAGCATTATGTTCATTCACTCAGTTAAAGCCTTCCTGAAATCCCTCCGACTTGCTTTGCATGGCAGGTTTAGGCAAACTGGTCCTATCACCATGTATTAAGTGTAAGCATCAGCTCCTCGTCCTCACGGCCACCCTCAGCTCTGGGCTTCACGTCAGATCCCCAGCACAGGTCCCTGGGCCATGGGGCAGTGCAGATGGACCCTCAAGGACGTGATTGACTCTGCGATTGCTGATTACACATTATGAGACTAAATAGAAACACAAGAAAATAATTGAAACTTTACACCATCTATTGCCTCATTCTTCAGTCTTATTCCTTTTTCTCCCTAAACTGCAACTCCTCCATTGCATTCTCCATAAAACGAGCAAGCATCAGCTGTTTGTTCTTCCGCGTGCTGACAGTATGGGAAGGTATTTGTTCCCTCCTCTAAGATAAAGCCTGTTAAAAGACTGCAGAAATAAGAGCAGCAGCAACTAGAACATAAATTGAGCGTCTCATACAACACCTAGTACAGACCAGATGTTCTCAGCCTGTGCAGAGCATTTGTTAGGGATCTATGCAAGATAATTAAGAAAAACAAGCCCGTGAGAACAGGTTTCTCTTCTCCAGGCACAGCAGCACCTATATCCATAGGATTCTGCAAACAGGAAAGGTTGAAAACCACCTAACACTGTATCAAGAAATATTCTAGGCTCTTTTTTGCTGTTGTCTCCTGTTATACCGCTCTCCTGTGGCATCAACTGCATCTCTAACTCCTAGAAGACGTTAGAGGCAAGAGGAAGGGCAGAGAACACGGCTGCTGTCACACGTGCAGCTGACGAGGGCTCTGAGGCCGTTAGCCAAAGGCCCCAGTACCCCAAGAGCCAAATGGATGAGTATGGAAAGAGCAAAGCAAAGCCAGGCACCTTGCACCAAGATTTAAGAGCGCGTTATGCCTGCTCTTGCACATTCACCTCAAATATTGCATCGCCGTCCTGTTTAGCAACCTCCACTCCATCAGATAGCATGTGTGCTAGGTTGCTCGTGATAATTATTTAGGCAAAACATGCCTATAAAATAAGAGCATGCATATAATGAATTCATTCATGCATCCCAACAGCAGAGCTCCTGATAGAACTAATCTCATTCAAGATTTGTCGCTGGTTGCTCAATGAATTCTCTTGACTAACGTTACGAAAGTCGTTAATCCGCGCAGGGTGAGCCGTGTTACATAAGCCACGGTTAAGTAAGGCTTTTCCAAATATAAGTTTGTTGACAAGCTATTTTGGCTAGTACTGTATTTGAAATGAGTTCCTGCTCATACTAAGAGCTACAAGTCTTTGCCCAGAGCTGATACTCAAACCCAGTTTTAAGGCTGAAGGAGACATCAACATTACTATGAACAAGGAGAAAACCTTCCAAGTGGCATAAAATGGGCTTGGGTGAAGTGGGGCACAACTTCTGTTGTGCCAAGGCTCGAGTTTTCACAAATCACAGTCAGGCTGCTGCATACCAAATCGTGCCCCGTATTTAATTTCTTCAGCTTTTGTAAAAACATTCAGAGTTTGTGCTAATAATCACTTCTTACACTTCAGCCTTCCCCTAGGCTAAAAGTTATTACTGAAGACTACAGGAATGTGCCTGGAAACCAAAACAACTTGAGTGAAAAACCCACGGGCTCTGG
The DNA here is from genome assembly GCA_032353885.1 of Nothura maculosa. NCBI lineage: Eukaryota > Metazoa > Chordata > Aves > Tinamiformes > Tinamidae > Nothura > Nothura maculosa. The sequence goes on along the minus strand of JAUBOD010000210.1, from coordinate 5,308,661 downwards.
GCTGGTGTAAATAGATAGGGGACTATTGAGGCTCGTCTCCTCTGCACCACAAGGGTGGCCAACAGGCTCACCCTGTTAATATACGAGTGACCTCCTTTAGTGCTAATTAACTCAGAGGAAGCTTCTACAAACAATATGGTCTAAGAAAATGCTGATTGTTATTGCTATTTGCTAGATGGATAACTACCCTGAGTGACATGATAATTGATGTTGAGAGAGATGTTTCAGGACTCAATATTCAATACTTCATATTTTGGGAATTATTTAGAATGATTCTTTAGAGCTACAGAAAACTCAACCTGGCCTTCATCAGAGCCAGAGCCAGGAACCTTTTATTGATAAAGGTACTTTCAAAATCTACTATCCAAAACTCAGCAATCTAATCTTAACCTGCTCTCCTGACATTTAAGAATTTGAAGATTTACATGATTGCTTTTTACCATACCTTAAGGGTTTGATGCCATATTGTAAGAGACAAGTGTTCCCCACATATAAACACTGATTAAAAGAAAAGTCCAAAGAAAGCAATCTGTAAAACAAACGAGTTCTCACGTGGACTAAATCTTGAGCAGCTCGCTCTATGGCTGAACGCTACTGCAGAAGTTTATTCAAGAAAGTTTTTATTGCAGAAGTTTATTGTAGTGGGTGTAAATTCCTGATTCCTGCAGCAGCCTCTGCTCGTGGGGCCTGGCCCTTCTCAAGGAGAGTATTAAACTGAAGTGAAGATAGAGGAGCAAAGTGCTGACTTTTTCCAGCCGCTCTGCTATGGAAGTGGTGACACGTGTCAAGAGGGAGCAAAAGCAGCTCTGAGTTAGTGCAGGTATCTCGTGGTTATGGGACGAGCCCCAGGGCAGCTCTGGGGCTGTGTGGGGCTGCACCCGCAGCCTTAAACCCCTTCTCACTTCTGCTTTTAGGAGTCTCTTAATGACTCTGCCTCTGAGGAGCACGGAGGACACAGGGAAA
>JAUBOD010000210.1:5267408-5278579 GCA_032353885.1 Nothura maculosa | reverse complement strand
CCCGTGATACTTCCTTGCGCCTCCTTCCCGCTCCTTCCCCTCGGGTGCCTCTCCCCGCATCCCACCCACTCAGGCGATCCTGTTTCCCAAGGGAGCCTTTCCCAGCTCTCTGCTCCACCACATCCAACCCATTCCGAGACCCTTAGCCCCGCGCCCAGTCCTTTGTCTTCTTAAGAGGACATAGTAGAGGAAAATGCCCTCTTTTCTTCTTCTTTCTTTAATACTAATAAAAATACATTACCACACAGACTTTGAAACCAAAGCTTATGTGTTTTTTCCCTTAATTTCCTCTATAACGTTTTTAGGCACTGTGTAATAATGATTTGATAAAACACACGCTTTCTGCAGTCCTATGGGAGCAAAATAATCTATAGTAAAAGAAGCCCAGTCAATAACAGCTGCTTTGTTTCTGCTGCAACGTGACTGTCTCTCTGATTTCAACTAATAGCTCCACCGATCAGTATTTTATCAGAGGTGCCACTCTTAGGTCTAGTCTACGGGGCTATCTAGCACGCAACAAAAGCTGAGGCCACTTGGCTTTATTACTGAGCCCGGCTTGGCTGGGCTCCCCTTGGGCTTTGCAGAACATGGGGAGTGAAGCTGCAGCAGATGCGGTGCCCAGCAGCACCAGAGCGGGCAGGAGGCGACGGATGGGCACGTGTGGGCACACAGAGCTCCCCTGCAAGGAAGGAGGGAAGCGGTTCATGCCATGGTCGCGCTCAGCACGTGGGTGCTGGAGAAGGAGGATGAGCAGAGAAGCCGGGGAGACATGTCCCGTTCCCCCCTTGCTCGATAAAGCAGCACTTTGTGCGTTAGGAGAGAAAGGATCACATCAAAGCTCCCGACTGCATCACAAGCTTTTGCTGGCACGACCCACATGACTCCAAATTTTGTCTAGCTACCGGCCAGACTCTGCTTTTGATCTCCAGCAATGAAGCGGGCTCCTCTTTCCCGGCCCTAGCCTCCTGCTTGGAAAGGCACTGAGAGGAGGCTGAAGAAGGCACCTGACTTGCCCAAACCCTCCTGTGGCAAGCTGCAGATCCCGGCTTTCAGGGTCGCCACCCGCAGCCCCTGCTGCGCTCCCGCTCTCCCTCTCCTAGGCCAAGCGGGGCAGTAGGTCAGTGCTGCCCCGTGCCCGGACCAGCCTGTCTGGGGCTCGTAACGGGAAAGCAGAGCAGCAAACACCTGCATTACTGCAAAGTGACGAGCCGTGGCTGCTCACTCGCTCATTTGTATTGCAGTGATAGCTGTATTTATACAGTTGTATCTATAACTGCAATGTACATATGCAAAGGAGAGCTGAGATCCCGTGTTTGATATCTCTGTCAGGGGGAAAACTGGTGTAGTATCCCAAAAACTTGAGATTCAAGATCAATTCTTACATTTTTTTTTCACTCCACTCTCATTTTTCCCATTGAATTTCAGTGGCAGGGATACCTGTAAACAGGAATCAAGAAATGCCCATGATGCTTGCATTTATGTCAAGTATTTGGGTAAAATTTTTCTAAAAAGGACAAAGAGTGGTTCAAAGCCATATCTGTCTTTTTTTTCTCCCCACTGTGTTTTCAGTTTTGTTTCCGGAGGACTTCAATGCTATGGAAGATAATATGGTTAGTGCATCGCTCTAAAGCAGTGTGTGAGCGGATAAAGTTTGTAGCATCCTTTATGGAAGAAGCCTCTTCCTGGCAAGCAAAATTAGCACATCTTGACACAGCCAGAAGCTCAGTATTGATTTTGAATCCAGTATGAATTTCAGTTCTGGTAGCTGTCCTGCAATGAATCCTGGCTGCCCTTCCAAAACACACTGCGCCTGGTTTCCTTTCTCCGAGCCTGCCTTAGAGGAAATACTTTGCAGTAACAAAGGCAAATGCATATTCCACTTGAGCATTTATTTTAAATCATGCTAAATATTTCACTCTCTAGATTCAGATTTGCTTCCCTTTTGGAGATGCAGCTTTCTCAGCTCTTCCAATTCACTTTTGTTTGGTGTTCATAATATTGTCCATCAATTTTCTGGTGGAGCTGCATTAAACCATTTAGTGGGGGGTGTCTTAAAGTGTGGCAACCCACATGATCCTTTTTTTAGACGTTGCAGGCTGCCTTGGTGAGGCAGAGCTTGGTCCATTTAAAGAATATGAGGGGGGAAATGCTAGCTAGAACAGCAGAGAAGTATTTTAATCCCTGGGAGGAGGAATGCTATTTAGAAGTTTATGGATTTGATTATATGTCGATAAAGCAAAGCTAACAACCTGAAAGAATAAAGTGGTGTAGATGTCATAGATGGTGAGCGTTCATCCTGTCTGTCTCTTGATGCAGCAGTAAATATTGGAGGAAAACACCTTAAAAAGCTGTTCGTACATCCAGAGGCATCAAGATTTAAGGGAGATATTGCAGATGCCCCGTTCCCTATGTCCTTACTTCGATAGGCAGCAGGATCTTGCTTTCTGACAAACTTGTGCTTCTGCAAGCTTGCCGGCTGGCCTGGCGCTCATCCCGAGCTCTGCTCCGGATTTGGGAATTTCCAAGTAAAGCACTCATGTTTTCATTGTGAAAATAACTTCTCTGACTTCTAGTCTCAAACTAGCACTAGAAAATATTCTGCAAAACCTTTACTCCTCCATGCATTTTAAATTCAGAGAACTGATAGATATTTCACGATTTTGTTTTCTTAGTTATGTAAAAGAACCACCCAAGGATTACCTTTGGCGTCCTTTCCATACAAAGCAAGGGAAGCTGCATGAGTGCTGTGTTCCTACTTTCTCAATGTGACTTTTTTTTTTTAATTTATTTTCACTCTGCAGTTTTCAACCTTCTGAAATTATGGTTCAGGTTCAAACTTTCTGATTCAGTTCATAATACTGACACACTTTCATTTCCCAAGTGAGCGGCACAGATGAAATAAGCAGATAAAGCAATAGAAGATCTTTTTATCTGATTTGTGCCTCGAGAAGGAGGATAAAACTTCGCTCACCTGAGTGGGAATCACAAGTTCCTACAGGAGAGGATTATACTGCCTGCTTTATGATTGCCTCATTCAAGTAGCCTCCTAAGCTGAAAACAATACAGATAATGACCTTTTCTTTTCGGTAAAACATCTACCACCAGGAAGTATTTTGACTCAAAAATACATTTCTGGAAGCTTAAGACCAACTTTACAATTTATTGCTTATTCCATTCATAAGGAGAAGTTCTCCTGACTTGCCAAGCTGCTGAATCAGCTTGGGCACCTCAGCCTTGAGTCAGCAAAGACTGAAATAGAAACTCGCTCCGTTTCCGAGCACAGGAAGCAATGCTGCTGCTTACAAACACAGCCACCTCTAATATGTTTTTATAACTACAACTCGTGGTGGGGAAACTTTGATGCCCATTTTCTTCTGGCTGAGATGCCCAACTGTTATTGCACGACGGGGAAAAATATTTTTTTGACTTAGGGAAAGTCTCAATGCATTTTACTTTCCCTGGAAGTTTTAACTCCCTCTCCCCTAAAAGAAGAGGGTCCTGAGCTGCGGTGCTATCTGCTCCCCTCTGCTCTGGAAGATCTGGCACATATTCTCCTCAACCTGTGTTGCACCAGAGATTGTGTGAGCCTGAAAAATAATGTTTATGAAGCCAACACTATAGAGAAATTAAAGACCTGTTATTGCAGCTGGCTCTTTTATGCAACCTCTCTCCATAGCAGTTTTGCAGAGCCTAAAGGACAAGGGAAGTCTCTTTTACAGGAACTGCAAAAGGACCCTCTAAACATTTATCCAAAATATTCCTATAAATCTACAGGCAAGTTCCACTTACAGTGGAAACGCATGGCACAGGATTTTCCAGCATGATGACAGAGGAATCAATAGAGATTTAAAGGAATTGACGTTTCTGTGATGTGTGTGAACATTGCAACGTGTGACTGTATTGTTTTCTGATTTGTGCAACAGTCCCGTTGCCCATTGCAACACATTTTCTATTTAGGGCTTTGGATTATTCACATGAAAGGAGGTGGGGCTGAGAGTTTGTGCACAGGTTTATGCGATGGCCTTTTGTCCACTGCACAGGTTTTGAAGCAAGCCCTGCCACAAACCCAGGGAAAATCCTGCCCTCAGGACCGTGCAGCCCCGCACTACACGGCAGCAAGTGCTTCAGGGAATTACACAACATAAAACTTGGTAAAACATTTGCTCTGCACATACCACACCCTTTGTAAACCTTGGATTTTGAGGACAGGGGAATTGCCATGGCATTTTAGGGACTCAGTCCCTGGTCTCATTTGATCTGTGATAAGAAGGCACCACGTACTGCTGGGCTGGAATCAGGTAGAGTGACAGCAGTTACTGACAGCGAGATAAGTGTTGGATTTGAAGAGGAGCAGAGTGTTCCCAACTGCAGCGCATCTCAATAGCCCCATTCTCTTTCCTCGTCTGAGAATATCACAGAGTATTTTAATCATAAATCTGTTATTTTGTGGCAGGGATGTCAGAATCATTAAAAAGCCAAAAAACACATCTTCTGTAATATCAGATTTTGGTGATTTTCTTTTTTGTGTGGAAAGGACAGAAAAGAGTCACCTTCTGAACTGTATCTGAGATTTCATCCCAGTGGCTCTGACTTCTCTGCTGCCTAGGAATATAGATGACTCAATGTTCTCCTCTCTACCCCAACCCGAGTAGATACAACCTGAGCAATTTAGCAGTGATGTCTGATTTTAAGACATGAACAGGAAGGGGTTGAGAAAGTCTTATTTCAATCTTCAGTTCATCTTTAATGTGATTTCTATACATTGTGATGTATGAGCTCAGATAGGGCTACAGAGGAAGTTACTTTAGGTCTTCAAACAGGAAACTATACTTGTTTCAACATACTGATGTGGTGGCAGGATTAAGACTTTGATGGAACAAGAAGAGGATATGGAGAGTTTGTTAAGTGTTGTGATTGAAATTGTGGTGGCCCAACACAGTCCTCTGATTCTATTGCTGCGTGATACATTGTGTTTCTGCATTTTTTTTTAATTGTTTTAACTGCTTACTGCTATAGTTTATACTACATAAAGATTTTTTTTAAAAAAATATATCACTTTAGGTTTTCAGAGGCAAGTACTTAAAAAGATGGAAAGGTTTTAGCATTGTTAGCACAGTATCCTTCGCTTAGTAGCAACTGCAAAAAGGTGCAGAATTAAGATGGGGCATAACATTCTCAGAGAGAATAAATCATTTACCTTGCCTCGGGAAATAACAAAAGCCAATATATGAACACACCACAACATAACTACGTTCATATTCTCCTTACATACAACCCCATGTTGGTCTCCTCTTAAAAGCTGATGACCCCAGGGTAAATCAAGCTTTGCATCACACCTGAGAAGAACTGGGAGCTTGGTCCCTGTCCCCCTTTGTCTTTCTGGAAACAGCCCCTGGAGCAATTTGCTGCCTGTAACATAGTCCAGGGTTCACTTTCCAACTAATATCCTTGGAGCGCTTGGTAATCTGTGCATCTTTGTAATTTTTGATGGGATATCAATGGACCTTGAGGGCCAAGAGCAGTAAATACCTTCCAGACAATTCTGCTTAAAACCCGTGTATGAACGCAGGGTTGTTACTCACTCCGCTCTGTTTCCAGGGAACAAGATACTAAGAAAATGTTGCTCAAAACACAAATGCATAGGACTTTGACAGAGATTGCTATCTCGTCTCCTAGTCGTTTTTACTTATGTTGCTGCCCTGACAACTGCAGTATATTATGGAAATAAAATGTGAAGTCACCCACGTCTGGGCTCTGCTATTTCTGGACTAGACAAATACATTAAATACCTCTTGATGGAGGCAAGAGAAAATGTGAACTTTTACAACCTAGGACAAATATGAAGTCTGCTGTACAGAAGAAAGCAGTAAGTGCTTGATAAAAGGTTGAGTGCAAAAACAATAGCAGGTAGGAATGTGGAATAAAAATAGGGAGGATGACAGGCTATACAGCACAGCATCCCATCAGGATTTGGGAAATGGGGGCTTCCTTTTAGACCAGGAAATCTTCATGAATTGGTTAACAAGAATACAAAGTCACACCTGATAAACCAAAACTAAATAAGCCTGAAACAAAAGCCCTCATGCATGAGCTCATGTACAAACTAAGCTCAAACTAGGCAAGTTATTTGCTGAAAAGCATAGGTACAAACTACACTGCCTACCATCTTACGAGGTGTGATCCACCTTGGCACCATATGCCTGAACCAGTCCACATATTATCCAGCAGTTTGGTAAACTGCTTCCTAAAACCACTGTGAAGACCAGACATAGAAGTAGACCAGTATTCCTTTGGTGCAAACAAACAGATTGTGCATCAAAGCAGCTCAGTTATGAACTGTTTGAGTTAAACCCAGAGAAAAGCAGACTTATTGTGGTAAGTGACTTTTTCACTGTCTTCCAGTTTCTCCTTTTTTCACCATCCTTATTTCAGTTCCTTCCTCAGCTTTGGCTCCACAGAAGACAAGGAAACTTTCTATTTCTATTCTGCAGATGTTCACTTTCAGGTAACAGACATTTATTACAGCTCATTTAATGAAATCCCAGCTGTGCAAAGCATAATGCTTTCCATATTTTATATGTGAAGTAAAAGTTATTCTCTTTTGTGGAGATCAGGAGCAAATGATGTTTTCATGAACTTCCCAATTAATAGAAGAAAAACATTTATGTTTATGCAGATTATGCTATGTATTTCATCATGTCCATCTTTGTCCCTTCTATGTAGGTAAGGAGCTCAGTCAGCAAGACAAAAACCTCCATAGCTGTCTACAAATGTGTCCCCTGTCCCTGATTTTGTTTCTTCATCTCATGTTGAAGGCCTATTGCCAAGAGAAAGCAGGCAGATGATGGCTAGGATTAGACCATACAAAGGAGAAAACTGTCAGCAGAGTAATCAGGAAGGCCACAGGCCACCTAATTTCATAGCCTGAACTATTTAGACTCCATTAGGGAGTTGTCCTTAATCTGCATTTCTTGCTTCCTTGTATTGCAGCACAAGGAACATGAGAGTACCATTGCCCTAGCGCTTTAGAGTTGGTTTGTCTTGGATTTATGTGTGTTTATTTTTGTCAGATTTTTCATGCTGTCCTGCCTTGTCTACACCTCAAGACTGGTTAAACTGGGAGACAGAGGCCATTAGTTTGATATAGCATCGAGCTTGAAACAAGAAGTAGGGGCAGTTCCCTCAAACATAATCATCTTTCTTCACTTGGATTTACAGGAAGAGCCAAGCCAAGAGCTCAGGAGCCTTTGTGGCATTGGAGACCCTTCCTGTGAGCTGAAAAACTCCTGTGTCCCAAACATGAACCAATACAAGACACATGCCAAGTGGTGACAAGTTCTTGAAGAAAGGTCCTTGCTCAGGGTGCTCTTCCCCCAGCTTTGGTTGTCTGCTTCAACTACAGAATAGTCTTGAGGACAAGTCAGTCCTCAAGGATTTAGAGATTTTAATGCTTTCCCATGGTCAAGAGCTTAGAGATCGTAAAATCTAGAGATTTTAATGCCTTCCCAAATGTCCAAGGTCTGACCTGACCCTGCAAAAAAATCACCTTTAGCTTAACAAAACAGGAAGAATTTCAAACTCACAGTAGAGATTTTTCAAAAAACTAATGAAAATGGAGGATTATAACTGTTTTGCAATCTTTGGCCTCAATCCTGCAGACACTTTCACACATGCTTAATTTTATGCATGTGGTTAGTTTTGCTGAACTGAATGGGATTATTTACATGTGTAAAATTAAATGTTTACAGGATGGCATTGTAACTATAGCATTTGTTACAAAAAACAACAACACTATGTCAAGATCTCTATATTTGCATTTTTATGAATCTATCTTGTGAAAAACAAAGCCGAGAAATTCAGGAATTAAGATTCCTGAGACGGTCTCAAATCTGCTCTCGTATGTGAATGGGAGCTTTTGTTGCGTTTTGCAGAGTGTTATGCAATGAAGCAGACTTATTTAGCAGCTATTTAAAAACCCACCTTCGAATAGTTTGACTCTCTTGTTCATAAGGTGATATTGTCTGCATTTCTTTCCACTTTCTAAAGTATGTCAAGGCTAAATGCTAAAACGTCTGTTGCTTCCTATCAGCAAAGGGGAACTTTTTACTTTAAGCTCAGTTTTCATAGATCATAGGAGCATATTCCACCTGCTATGAAGTGACACGTCAAAAAACTCTGGAACTGAAATAAATCACCTCTGCAACTGTGGTTCCAGCATTTATCAGCTTGTTTCCATGTGCAAGCCAAACTGCCATTAAGCTGACTCACATTTTGGCATTTTGTGTTTATATACAAAATGACAATGTTTGCAAGCAATGGAAACAAAAAATAGTTCCACAGCACCAGGAGCTGCACAAAATTTTTCTTTTTTAAATTTTTTTTCCCTTTTTATTTCTTTTTCTCCTCCAGTGACTTTAGCAAAGTTCCTGTCCTGCAGCAGCACAAGCCAGCAGCGTTGCCTCAAACAAGTCCCGAGCAGAACAACGACCTTTCTGCTGCACAGCTCTAAATGAAGCTACAGCAGCCCCAGCAGTTCAGCTTTCAACACAGCTATTGCTGGCCAGAGTCTTTAGCACCTGCCTTTTCCCCATCCAACCTGGGGACTATGATCCCGCAGACCCTCCCATCCCAGCTCAACTCCAGCTTTGGCACATCCAGTCACCTGCACAGTTCATCGATCCTGCTCCCACAGCTGAACCCGTGAGATGCTGCCAGGCTCCTTTGGGATGCCAGAGCATCAGCTTTGGAACATCCACCCTGCTCTTTCAGAGCACTTTTATACCATCTTTATCACACAACATCCAAATCAGCTCTTTAAAAGTACATTTAAACCTACACCTTAACGTACTATTCACTTTAAAGGTACTGTCCCTAGCAGAAATACCTGAATTGCTTAATAGTTTATTTTTGCATGCTGAATCTCTGTCTCCAACTTACTCATTCTATAACTTTCATCTCTTTTGATTTTCCTAAGACACTGAGGCAACATGAAGAGCTCAAAGCTCGAGTCATTTTTTGCCACCCTGCAGCCACAATTCAGTTCCTGGGACCTTTAGAAGCCACAAAGTCACAACTGGGATATGGGAGGAGCAGGGAGAACAGCTTCTCACTCAGTGGGTATGGGGTCTGGGGTCTGCATGACTCACCATGAAGGTCCAGGTTGCTCTGCACGTAGCCAGTGCCCTTGCAGGGGTGAGTACAGCTTGTCCCTCCCGTGGGACACGAGTCTCTGGAGCCAATGGCTGTGACAACACCGCGGGGAAAAGCCCTCGTGGCTCCACTTGGGATGCTGGTGCTGGATCAATAGCTCCCGTTTGCCTCCCAGCTCCACAGCTCGGGCAGCAGAGATTGAGCAGACAAGGACACGTGGCCACCATGAGAGCTCTTTCTAGGGTCACAGCCACCATCACGGTAGGATGAAGAACCACATGGTTTCCCTCAGTTCCACTGTGCCTGATGCAGCTCTGCCTCAGGTGGCAGGGCCGTGCCAGGCCCTGCAGGCATGAGGGCTGGGGCAGAGCTTCCTCAGACAGACCGTGGCCAGGACCTTCTCCCGCCGGATGAGGCCATTCCCAATGGCTGCTGTAGGTACAGGCCTACATACTGAAAATCCCATCCACATTTGCTCCAAGAAGGAAAGCAGCTACTAACCTAAACTCAAACCACCATGGAAAGCACCGACCACCTGACAGAACCTCAGGCTGAGGCACCTGTGTGTTTCCCACCCATCATCTCTGTTCAACACTGAGGCAAGGGGCGCTCCAGTTTCACTGTGCAGAGCCTCACATGCAGGGCAGCGTGGCCAAGAGGCCTCCACACAGCGGGTTTTACTCTGGCTATTGGTTTCTGCTGGCGAGTGGAGTGTGCCACGACTAGGGGCAGATCACAGCCCAGCCCTAAGATGACACATGTGCTTTATAGAGCCTCAGTGACAGCGCAGTTATCTGGCACTTAACACCAGCAAGGCAAGTTATATCTCATCCTATAAAGAGGATCATAAGTGAAAGCTTTTATACATGTATATGCACACATATACAGTGCGTATGTGCAGTCAGTCCATCCCTGTAGTCAGTAAATCTCCTTTGGGGAGCTTCCTCAATATTCAAAATTGACAGAACCACCATTTCTGGTTTTGCTTCAGAAAACTAATCAAAGATGCTCCTTGCATGCCCTATGTGTGGCACAGCCTCATTTACAACATATGACTTATCAACCATACAACTTATTAAGCAAAGCATAGGAGTCAAATACATGCAAGTCCCTGCTCCCCTGAGCTTACACTCAGGCAGGCATAAAGATGATGTTATTTTTGCTCTTATTTCCCTCTTCTCCCCAAGTTTAGGGTTTCTCCTCTCGAGTTTTAGAAAAATTCAATGCAAAAGTAAAGGTCTGAGGAGAGCACTGCATTAAATGGGTGCCCAAGTACCTGGAGTATGTCGGCTCTGTAACACAGTCCCTATTTTGGCATGGGCTCAGCCTGCAGCTGCAGCTTACACAGAATTTCCATAGGTTACAATTGGTCAGAGGCAGCTGTGGCTCCTGCCGGCCTTTCCTCTCTTCTATACATAGTGCTGCGGCGTTCAGCCGGCTCCCAACCACCGTCAGGACCAGCAAGCAGGGCTACAGCAAGGAGAAAAGTGATACAAGGGTCATGGGAAGAGGAAAACCAGAAAATGTCAGCCCCCCCAAAAGGAAATGTTAAAGTACAGATGTACTTGGAAAGCTAAAGTCACTTAGAGGATGCATTTAGTCTTATTTCCTTCCATAACTGCACAATTGTGCTTTTTTATAAACACCTGGTAGCACCAGAGCTGGGCTTCCAGCTCCAGGCTTCTGTCCTGCATAGAGGAACCAAATTTTATAATAGCAGCAACTAACTGTAGCTACAGGGAACCAGCCATGCAACCTTATTCCAACCATCTCTTGGAGCTCACACGGTCAGCCACGTGAACTTGCAGCTCTAGGTGTGCAACACAAGCAAGGAGCCGGGCAACACGGGGCTGCCCCAGTAGGACAGATTTAGAAATCTCAGTGGTGACCATGAGCACAAATAGCAGCACTCCTGTGGTTACCTGCACGCAGCTCCGTGCTCCGCCACTGCTCTGCCTCCTGCCCCGGGATCAGCCACGTTTCCACACTGCACTGGCCAAGGCAAAGAGCGACCTGTCCGG
>JAUBOD010000210.1:5252205-5264702 GCA_032353885.1 Nothura maculosa | reverse complement strand
CAGGTGTTATCATTATCAGCTTCAGCTGAGGAGCAGGGAGATTCCTGTTGGGAAGAGAGGTGACATCTTTCAGAGCTGACTGCCTACAGCCTTGTGCTCGTTTTGTATGAAAATTATATGACCTGGATGTAGCCAGCGCAGGCTTTCCTGGTCAGCAGCAAAATGCTATTCTTAGAGTAGGGATTTCTCCTGGAGGGCAATCAGGGGGATGTTGCAAAGTCCCCAGCTCACGTTGCACGAGCTTTTTCAGTTCTCATGGCTGGAGTGTGCCAGCGTTGCATGGAAGCTACGTGTCTTGGAGACTCATAGAAGGGATCAAGTGTGGCAAGGGGTGTGAAGGCAGGAGATAGAATAACATGCCTTGGTGCGGCACTGATGGCGCATGGCCAAGGGCTCCAGGGCCTGCAGCTTGCCCCTACCCGTGCTGAATGATCTGCCTCCTGACTACTATTCCACATGGAAAGCTCTCTTTTTTTTCCTTTTAAGTGTAAAAGAAGAAGAGAAATTTGCAGTATTTTCTTCAGCCACTACATTTAAGCCTATTGGAAACAAGCTGTCTGTGACATCCCACAGTTGCTCCTGCCTAGAATCTGATCTTAGTGAGTCTTATTTTACTTTGCTCATCAACATGAATCACTTCTTAAATTCCCTGCGCACATAGTGAAATTACAGCTCTGGCTGCACAAGGCCCCTGCAGTGAAATCCATACAGCTAATCATGCCCTCAAGGGTTGATACGTTCCTATATTCGGGCTGCCCAAGAACAGTATCTGCCTGTAGCAATGGACATAGCCCTCCCTGCAGCTAACGTGGTCCAGGAGTTCATCTCCCCTGCTGTCCCTCAGTCCATGTCAGAGGGTCCCTGAGCGCAGGGTCATGCCTAGGAGGAGGCTGAAGGTGATTGTGAAGGGGCTGCAAAGCCTCTGTGCTGCCACTGAATGCGCCCAAATGGTCCATGGGAAGCAGGGAGACACATCTGTGTGTCACACTATTTCCAGGGCTCTCTCCCACACGTGGAGAAGAGACCCCCTGTTTTGTCCAGTGGCCACCAGAAATTTGGTGGGCAGTAAAAAAGCAACACGCAAGCATTTGGCTCTGTGCTGCCTGGCAGTTACACCCATTCCCAAATAGCTTTCTAAAGGTTTTAGGCATTTTTCTGGCAAAGGAGGCAATTAATTCCTACATTATCCATATGCCGTTGCTGCTAATGAAAGGCATGTGCTCTTTCATGGCAGTGGGTGTTACTGGAGAGGTGTGCATGTCAATGCATTAGAGCAAGAAACATTTACCTTATGTCTGCACTAAGAAAAATCTCTGTGTTACAGGCATTCCCTCCTTACCTTCCTCTTCGCAATGTGCAATGTGACTGTCAAAAAATTACAAATTGAATCTACATTTTTGCAAAAGACTCACTGGGTTATTTTTATGCCTGAAATGTAGAAAGGCTGTGGGGGATGGTGAGGTTGCAGATGATTCATTTTAATAGGCAAAATACTTTTTTTTTTTGATTGAGCAGTTTCAGGTTTCACAGTCCTAATTCCTGCCTGTGAGTTAGTATCTGGAGAGAATCTAATATTCCTATGCTCCCCCTAACTGGAATAAACTAAACTGGAATAAACTAACCCAAACCGGGCTCTCACGTAGGGATTATCACTGTGAGTATCTGAGATGTTACATTCCCCTGTCCTTCCTCCTGCAAGGTGCCTAAAACTCTCAGAATAAGGCCTTCATTTTTGAAAACTCGGGATGCAGTGAGCACTATGGAAATATGGAAATATGGAATAAGCATTGCCATGCTCTGTGTTATTTGGAGTCATTTAGCTGCTGAGGGAGGGATCAGAGTTCCCTGTGGGCTGAGCCCTGGGACAACCTCATGCCATGGTGGTCCGTGTGCCCAAGCAGGGGCAGACAGGGCCCAGGAGCTGGTAAGCAGCGTCTCGCCACCTTCCACAGTGAGCAAAGCAGCGGGGCTCGTAAACCCGCCACGTTCTGGTTGTGTGTTGGCAGCACCGCTTGGGAATCCTGCAGGATCCTGCCCTGGGCCCTTTCCCGACCACCAAAGCCCGTCCCTCCCCAGTCCCACATCTGGGTGCCGGGTGGTCGCCAGCGGCACAGGCTCCTCCCAGCGTTTCTGAGATAAATGCGGCTCTTTTCTGTCCAAGAGATAGGCCAGAGCTGCTGCCAGCAGCGAGTCTCGAGGGGACTGGCTTGCTTTCCACCAGCAGCATTGATTTCTCATGATTCACATCTATAAAGTAGCCTTGGAAGGAAAAGGCACTTTCACTAGTCAGACCTCCACGCGCTTCGAGATGCCACGTTTTTTCCAGGCTTTCCAAAGGCAGCCATGGCTGAGCGAGACATTCCTTCCTCCTTCCAGCTTTCTTGGAGCGACCGTTTTCTGAGGAGCTGCCTTGCTAGGCAGATGGCTGGGGATGGCAGATGGCAGTGGTCCCTGGTTGTGCCGCCAGCCCCATGGCCCTGCCTTGGCTGCACCAGAGAGCGTCGCCCCTTCCCCTGGATGGAGCAGGGAGAGGGTGTCCCTGCGAGGTGACCCCAGGCAGTGTCAGGAACGAGCTGGGGAAGAGCCGGAGCTAACGCAGTGCTCGGGGTGAGGGGGAAGGCACAGGCGGCCCGGCTGGTACCGCCGAGCAGGGCCCGGTGCTGAGTCACACGGGGCGTTGCACTTGCTCACATGGTGGAGCCATCACTCAGCCCCGCAGTGCCATGAGCGACTCCAGGGCTCCTGCAGCAGCCCCCACTGAGGAACCGGAGCCTGAGCTGGGCCCCGATGGGGCTCTGGGTGCCAGGGTGGACGGCAGGGTTTGCTTCTCCCTGCCTCGGTGCTCGGCACCCTCAGGGGCCTCTGCGAGGGGAGGATGAGAGGGCCCGTCGCTGGCTCCACACGGACATGAAGAGGGGATCCAAGGACTCATCCCACAGGAAGGGCCATGCTGCTCTTGTCGGCTCAGGTTGTGCTGCCACCGGGCAGCCCTGCTGCCACCGCCCCATGGGGAAGAGCAGCGAAGGCCCTCGGGCACGGCGGTGTCACGCAAAGGGCTGCGCCCCGCGCTGCGGCGAAGGCAACGGCAGGTCCACCTTGAGCCAAGGCACGTGCAGCCAGGTCTGGTGCCGCAGCGCCGCCTCCACGTCACCTTCTAGGAGCCATCGACGTGCTGAGGAGCCAGGCAGCACTTGCTCATTGTTTGGGACCTTGGTGATGTTAGGCCCACAACAGCCGTGAGGATAGTCTGAGGGATCCCAGCCCCACCACTGCCCCCAGCAAGCTGCCCAGCTAGCACTCATGCTTCAGAGCTCAGGGTGGGAGGGTTGGACAATCGATGGGTTGGACACATGGGTCAGGCACAGCTCATACCTGTGAAGTGTAGGCTGAATTTGGTCCTCTTGGCAATGCTTGAGGGTCCCCCACAGGAGTGACAGCCCTGCAGGGAGCTCCTCTAATTGGAAGAGTAGAAAAAGGAATAGTGAGAGTGGCCCAACTGCCTGGGCTCTGCTGGGAGGCAACGCACTCCTTGGTGGCCCATCCTGAGCTAAGGCACTGGGAAAGTCACATTCCTGATGCTGTCACCTCTCCCACCAACCAAGGGCTGGCTGCTGGGGTCCAGGGGCTCAGGCCTTGTCCCTTTCCAGGCTGCCCACAGTCCCAGCACTCTCATTCCCGCGGGAAGCAGAGCCACGTGCGGCTGCCGCGCTCACCCATCCGTCCCCAAACACCCACCCTGCCCTGCCCAGAGCCAGTCTGGGCGGTTGCACCACTCTGGCGAGAGAAGCAAAACAAACATCTCCAAGGAGTGTGTTTGGAAAATACCAGGTTTTATTAGACAGGTTGATGTTCAAGCTGACAGTTTTATCCAAATGCACATTAACATGGGCTTCTACTCGGGCGTATGTCATGGCTATGTCATTCCTTGGAAGGTGTCTGTCTGGAATGCTCTTACACAAGAAGCTTATGGCCCTGGCGTCAGGTTGGGATTTCTTAGCAAAATAAAAATACTCCCCATTCCTGCCCACCCCAGTGCGCTTCCTGCAGCTCATCCTCTCTTTCTCACTTGCATCCCAGAGCTCTCCTATTAAAGCTCAGAGACTGCTGGGGTGGCCTGAGGTTCTGCCACATGGGGTGGACAAGGACCTACTGTCCCTTTTGGACTAACAGGTGCTTGACATGACTGCTCCAGCTGTACAGGAAGATGTTTGGGAAAGCAAGCATCCAAGTGCCAACATCTTCCTGGACAACCAGGAGAGCTGCCAGCACCATCTCGAGTCAACATGCTGCACAGGTAGCAAAAATAGCACCCAACCTCTGCCCTGGCTTCTGATCACCATTGCCACCGCATCTGCGGCGAGGTGACCACTCGAGAGAGGGTTCCAGCAAGGTGGCATGAAGGGCATCGTGTTGGAAAGAGAATCCTAACATAGAAATAGGTGGGAAAAAGGGTTTGACTGTCACATAATAGTCTCATAGAGGACTCTTGCATTAGTACTCGGTCTTTGACTGTTGCACAGGGTGCTCCTAAAAGAAAGGGAATGAAGAATGGAGCAGGGTGTGAATGGCAGGGAAGACAATGTGTGCTGAAGAAGAGATAAAACAAAGGGAAGGGAGGAAAGAAAGTGACTGGGAGATAGATGGGAGCAATCTGAGAGCAGGGTGATGATACCTTCAAGTTTAAGGCCCAAGTGGAGAGTTAAAGTTCCTTTATAGGATATGTGGGGGCCTTTTGCTGGATGCCCCAAGCAGGAGCCCAATAGCTTTGGTGGGACAAGACAGAAAAAAAAATAGAAGGAAAAATAAGGCACTTAGAAGTAGAAAAGTTTGATAGGCTTTGCTTACTGTGACAATGACACACTGTGATGGCAGGAACTGTGACAATATTAGCACATTTCTGTCAGTGTTTCTATTCCACCATCTCTTAAGAAAACCATGCAAACGAGCTTGACGAAGGACAATGACAGGCAGGAAAGAGTGGGTGAGATAGACAGGGATAAGGAGGAGAGGGATAATGTAAAAGAAACAGAAAAGAATAAAAGCAAAAGGAGGCAGCAGCTCTAGGGCAAGTTTGAGACCTCTCTGCACTGACTCATGAGTGCATCACTTCTCTGTATGCTCTCCTGGCTGCTGCTTTCTCTCACACCTCTTCCTGTCTTCACTCATTACCTGCAGTCCTCTCTGCACCGTGAGCAACATCCCTCTGCACAAAACCTGCCAAAATCCAGTACTTGAACATAGATTTGTGTTTTCCCTTCATTAGTCTATACACACAGTCCTATCCCAAAGTAGAGGCCAAGAGCATTGGAAGCCCCTGGGGTGGCATCCCCCAGACTCACCCAGGCTGCTCGAGGGGAACCTCTCTGCAGCCCCCAGCCTCGGTGCTGGGGACACAAGGACCCCACAGTCAGAGGGTGGCACCAGCCTTTGGCCTTAGCCTACATCAGGTCAGCCACATGGAGGACAGCAGGGCTGCCCTTCAGCCCTTTCCATCATGACAGAGCCTTCCATTTCCAGCTTTCTCTTTGACTCTTCTGTTTCCTTGGCCATTTTCTTGCCTCACCTGGCACCTCCATGTTTTCTTGTTCCTGTCAAAGTTACTTCCTCAGCTGCAGAAGTCTCTGGAGAGCAGTTAGCTGTGGCGTGCTTGGCAGGAGGAAGGAGAAACGCTGTTCTGCAGGTCCTTGGCATGCTCTAAGGCATAGGTTTCCATCCAGGGCAACATCGACCTGCTTGGTCGCTCTGTGCTTGACTCAGGTCATCATCTGGACCTCATCTGGTGCTTTGGAAGGTCATTTGCCTGCAACTCATAGGACCGAGCACTGATGTGCAGAGATGAGCCAATGGCTTCACAGCTAAAAATGGGGGATGTACAGAGAACAAAATGCAGAAATCTTCCTGTAATAGCCTAAGGAAAACGGATTAGCAGAGAGGGGAAAGGATGCAGCTAGTAAAATGGTATTCCCTTCTCCGTTCAAACAGCAAAACAAAACCCCAAAACACAAGGATCTAACTTGGAGAAAGCATGCAACACTGACTTAAACAACGTCAAACTGCCAAACGATTAACCCTCTGAGCCCTACTGACACTCAGGCTTGATTGCCAGCATGGGATTTTTGAGGTTAATGGCACATGCGGACACTGAACATCCTGTCTCTGGGCCAGTGCAGAGAGAGGGGACCTGCTCAGGGATCTTTGCAGTACTTTGTGGCTTGGGCTGCTTCCTTGCTCCTCAAGCAAATCTCAGCCAATTCTGACAGCTCATTCCAGGCCACTTCTTGTTCCGACATGGACTTGCAAACCCTCTCCAGAGCTATAAATGCTCCTGCAAACAGCCAGCTGGGGGGCTGAATCCTTCATAACACAGAAGGGCAACACTTAGGTGGAGGCTGCAGAGCTAAGCCCAGCTGTAACATGGAAGAAGAATGCCATGGGTTATCCCAAAAGTCTTGGAAAAGAAAACAAGATGGAAATTGCTGAGACTTGTAGGATTTTTTTTGTTTCTTTTGGGCCTGAAAAGAAAACAACTGGGCCCTGGCCTCTCCTGCCCACTGCTTTGTCCCCAGGGCTGCTGTTGGTTCTGGCTTACTGTGCCAACACTCTCTGTGCCCTCACGCCATGCCCTCTTTCTTGCTCCCTGCTGGCTTAGTGCATGCAGAGGTTGGATTTCTTCTTCACACATATGAAACTTGGCACTAATAAAAAAGCAGCTACAGTTCTAGCTCACCATGCATTGCTTGTACTTACAGCTTAAACATTGCCTTCTACTTGAAAGAACAAAGATAAATGTCAGGAATTCACAGTTTTTATTCTCTTTCTTATGCCCACCCAACTTTCCCTGCCATTGATGTCAATGACTCAAGGTCCTCATTGTACAGTAGCCTTTGCCAGTGCGGCTCTCTAAGGGTTAATAAACCATGGCTTCTTGGACAGATAAGACATAAGCTCATTCACCAGTAGGAACACATGGATGGTTATATTACAGAGCATGCTATGGTTTCCTGTAGCGATTCTTTGGGGTTTCGCCACAGCCAGTAACGTCGCAGGAGAGAACGTTGGGCTTCTTCCCCAAGCCGAGGCTTCCCAAGAGATCAGGAAGCTCACGGGTGATGGCCTTTTCAATCTTATCTAGGAAACACCCTCCCATGTAGGAGCACTGCTGGGACAGCAGCTTAAAACTAGTGATGGGATTGATGCCAAAGAAGTCCTTGTAAGCCTCACGGTTGGGGAGGTCAAATTTGCTGACATTGGTCTTTGCCAGAATGGTCTTAAAAATAAAGAACTTGTCAGGATCTTCCACAATGTCTCTGAACACCAGTTCTCCATCGCTAAAGAAGGTCATTTTGTCCTTGTAGGTTTGTAGATAGCGATCAACCAAAAGGGCATGGATGCGCACCCGGATGGCATGTTGGCGTATGAAGGCAATCTTATTCTCCATCCTGTTCTCAATCACCTGGTTGAGATCTTCCAGGAGGGATATCTCTTCTTTAAGGAACAAGTCTTTGTGGGTTTCTGGCTGATACTCATGGGGCCAGAAAGAGCTAACGTACACTCTGGGCGGCTCTGTGACGTTGATCAGAGGAGCCAAGCTCCAGAACAAGGCACCATAGACTCTCATTAGCTCCTGGGTGGCCAGGCTGTCAGCTTTATTCAGAATGATTCTGATTTGAGACTCGCGGCCCTTTAGCTGCCGAAACAGCATCTCCAGCTCCAAGCCCACATCCAGCTTCGTAGGGTCAAAGACGACGAAGATAAGGTCAGCTCTGTCGATGAACCACTGGCAAACATCATTGAATGGATAACCTTGGTAAGAGGAGAGAGAGAAATCCAGCAGAAATGGCCAGCACTGAATAAATCTCTTGAGGACAAAGAATAAATAGACTTTGAGCCTACACCCTGTCCAACCCAGACCTATTTGGGCTCCTCATACAGCACAGAATCTGTTGCATAAGCGCTAAAAACATTTCAAAACTTCTTGTCATTGAGACCTGCCCCAGTGTGTCTAGTGCACTGAGACTGCAAGTTGATTGTTGGAGAGAGATCGAACTGGGACCTTCATTGACGGTCTAACCTCAGCAAAGTTTGGGCTTACTGCTGTACTTCAGAAGTGGCAGGATTTTAGGAGAGAACGTAAAGCTTCCACTGACAGGCACCTCACTCCCACACTTGCTCCCAGAAGCTGCTTTTCCCTAGCAATAGGGAGGGAGGACATTTTCAAGAGGTGCTCTTCTGGCCACAGAATTCTGCTTCTGGAGCAGATATGCACCATATCATTACTTTCCCCACTGGGCATTAAACGGGTCGGCTATCCTAGTATCCCATGTGTTGTAGTAGGGCTTCTCAGGGTCCTGCTGTAGCACAAACTGTTGGCAAATCCTGTCTCCAAGAGCTACAAATAGGATACTAAATGATGGGCTGAGGCAGATAATCAACAGCCTGAGGATCACCCAGAAACATCTTGCAAAAACTCCTTTCTATCACATCTCCAGGTGGCAGAAAGAGGCGGCTCTAGCTGATGATAATCAGGTATTTCCCCCAGGCTCTGGCTGCTATTATCACAGCCATGCACAGACAAAGGTAACCATCCCTCCACTGGAAGGATACACCCTTTTGCAGCCTAGAGCTGTTCCTCGTTGCCCTTCAGCCATCTCTGTTATCTTATATCAGTCTAGCTTCTTTTCCGGGGTCCCTTAGATGAAGACAGCAAGTCCCTACCTCGTTCTTGCTGCTTGCGGTTCTCAATGATGCCTGGTGTGTCCACAAAGGTGACTCGCTCCAGGAGCTTGTGAGGCACCTCTATCCCTATCAGCTTCTCCAAGAAGTTCTGCCCAAACTTTTCCAGGGGCGAGAAGGAGCGTGCGCTGTCAGCAGCCATCACGATGCCTTCGATGGTCCTCAGCTTCGGGCCATGCATGATGACAGTGAATTCAGAGGTGGTGGGTTCTGCCCCTACCCAGCAAAAGAAGAATAAGAGAGTTGTTAAAATCCATGCTGCTCACTGGAAATTGCAGCAGCTCACCTGGGACTAACTGGGGAACTCAGGAGCATCATTGCCTCACCAAGAGATACAGGTGAAAGGCAGTCAGAAGAGCCATGAAATTCTTGTCAAACCTCTTAAAAATGATAGCAGGGCTATTTTCTGCAGGAATTAACCCTTCTGGACATGCCCTGATGCTAAAGGTGCCCAGGAGAACACCTCCAAGGAGCTCTTGTTACCCCCATCACTTGAACAGGCTGCAGAAAGTTGCCCTTAGCTATAAGGCAAGACCCATGAGAGCAGAGAAGGGCGAGAGCTTTTCACCTGGGAGAGTGAATTAATTGCTTCCAGGTGAGGAGACAAAGACAGGGTGAATTCCCCTCACTAACGACTGCTGCTCTTGTGGCCCAGCAGGCTGCCTGCTGCAATGCACCTACAGGTTGGAGGCAACGAGCCCTGCGCTGCAGGAGCAGGGCTGCTTCATGTAGAGGGGCTCTGCTCTTCCCTAGGGAGATGTGAAGGCTCCAAGGCTCTATTTGGCCCTGGAGATGAGTGGCATGAACACGGTGCTGGATCCCAACCTCCCTGCCACAGCTGGGCTGTTGGAGAGGAGCAAGGAGGATTTGCTGCTGTCTCCCACGAGCCGTGCGGCTGCGGAGGTGCAAGAGCCAACACGTCCTTGGCAGAGCAGCGCGGACGGCAGACGGATACCTGTGTAGAGCTGGTAGGGAGTGTCGTCCAGCCCCAGGAGGTAGTTTATCATGGAGGATTTGCCCACGCTCCACGGTCCCAGGAATAGCACCATGGGCTTGGAAGTGATCTCCCCATCTGCGGAGAGGGGAAATAACAAGAGGAAGTGAACAAACAATAGCCGTGGCCGCCGCGCTTTTAACTCCCTGCTGTAATGCACATCCCAGCTGAGGAACGCGCCGGCGCCGCGGCTCTCCAAGGGCTCCGTTAAGCGTCGCCCCGCGGGGACGCCCTCCAGGCGCCGGGAGCCCTTGGGAGCGCAGGGCTTGGCCCAGGCAGCGCCGGCACCGTGTGCGCCCGCGGTGCCGCTCGCAGGGCCAGCTCGCAGCCAAGGCTGTGCCGGGGGCAGCGTGGCCGCTGCGGTGCATGGGTGCCGGCAGCAGCGCGGGAGCAGTGGGAAGGCTCTTGCCCAGCCTCGTGGGTGCTGCTGGAGGGGTAGTGCAGCCCATTTGCCACGTTAACTGGGCAGCCCGTGTCCCTGTGGGCGCAACCGCCTGGCTGTGGCTCCATGCGCTCTGCAGACTGGTGCCATGTGGCTCTGCCAGCTGGTGTCGGGATGAGAGAGCAGGACCAGGGAGCTGCCCCACAGCTGGCGTGCATTGGGGGAGACCCCCAGCTCCCTCCCAGCTCCCACAACAGCCTTGAACCTTGTTCTCCAAGGTCTCCCCCTTTTCAGACCATGAGAGGACTTGACGGCCTTTAAATTTTGGGGTTGGTTTGGCTCTGGCTTAGCTGGGGTGGATCTGGGGCTGGTCTGGGGGGGATTTTGCTTGAAGGCGGGCGCTGCAAAGCAGTCCCCGGACATGCAGAGGACGTGGCCATGCTGCGACGGGGTCAGTGCCTGGTGCGAACGGAGCAGCGGGGCGGCCGCACGGCACCGCGTTGGCAAGCGAGGCCTGAGCCTTGTGCTGGGTGCTTCCTTGCGAGCACTGCCTTTACACCAAACCCTCCCGGGGATCCGTCCCCTGGGCTGTGGCTCTCAGCCTTGTGATCAAGCAGAGGGTGCAGGGCACCAGCTCAGGCAATGGGGTAAACGGCCTCGCTTTGGGAAAAGGGAACAGACATGAGAATTAACTGTCAGCCCCATCCCACACTCTGTAAGTCCTGGAGTTTGCGCAAGGGTTCAAAGCTTGCAGAGAAGGGCTGGCACTGGGTCCTGGCCCCACGTGTAGGTGCTGCCCATAGCCCCATATATATATAACCACTGCCCAGGGAAGCGATTCCTTTTCCTGGCTCTGAACGGCACAGAACAACCACACAACCCAACTCCTTCAGCCCCCGGGACGCTGCACGCACAGCCGGCCGAGCAGGAGGAGCTCCAGGCCGATGCCAGCCCCAAATTGTGTGAGGCTGGTTGGGAGCCTGCCAGTCAGCTTGGGCCCAAACCACGCCAGAAACAGGGGTAATAACTGGACAAATCGGTTCCTGCTCGTGGGAACCTTCCCTGTTGCTGTTCCATGCAGCAGCACAGATGTAGCCAGACAGTCTGGGGTGAACGTGGGCAGGAAACGGCGCGGGAGGGCCGTGTTTGTGCGTGCTGGAGACCAGAGTAAACTGTGGTCACCGCCACAGCGTCTCCCCCACACAGCACATGGGGTCTGCTCCGTGGGGGATGTGCTGTGGTTGAGCTGCTGGATGCAGGTGGGATCAGCAGTGGGAGCTTGGGACTCGGTCCTCGCCTTTGTACATCCCCAAGGGTTGTGGTGCTGCTCTGAGAGATTTGTGTGTGTGCAGCATTTGAGAAGCACCAGCAGAAGCACTAGCACCTCTGAAGACATCGGGCTCCTGCATCTGCACGTTCTCTTGGAGGGCTGTCCATGGGGCAGGACCCAGAGGATTCATTCAGGGCCTGTCAGGTGTAGCTGATGGGTGCTACATGTCACCGGGAACCAAAACCCAGTTCACAATGCTATGGAATGGTGAACATCCTGCCAAGGGCAGTTGTGTCCCTGCTCTGGATGCAGGGCACAGGCAACAGGTCTGCGTGACCTCTCCCGAGTGAAGTAATTCCCGCAGTGTTGTGAGTGGGTCCTGCTCCCTGCCCCTTGGCCCTGCCCAGGACTCCACCTCGAGGCAGGGGACCCGCTGTGCTCAGCGGGTGGGAGCCATGGATGTTATGGGATGATGGGGAAACTGAGGCACCTGCACAGGGCGGAGCTTGCCACTGGCTCTGGGGTTGGACAAGAAGGGGACCCCTGTCTTCTGGCCTTTGAGAAACACCTTTTTTTTCCCTGGTATCGTTCCCGGTATCGTGCCACAGGTGGGTGCTGAACATGCTGCCAAGAGCAGGGCAGCACAGGGGGGATTGGGTAAAAGAGAGGAAGGGGGGGGTTCACATTCCAGCCCCTAGACGCGCTACGCTGCCCCCCAAAACCCTTCCATCATCCTGTCCCATGCTCAGAATTGGAGAGGGCCCGTCCCACTGCAGGACTTTCATGGAGCAGGTGCCTGGAGGCCCCCAGAGGATGTGGGAGCACCAGGGCTGACCCTTCCTGCCTAGGCACAGAGAGGCGACGCTTTGGGGGTCCCTGTGCTGGCAGCCATCCCTGCAGCCCCGCGAGGGCTGTGGGTCTGCACTGGGGTCCGCCTGCCGTAGGCCTCGCTCCATGGCTCCCACCCACGCGGAGCCAAGCAGCTTCCCAGCAAGCTGGGGCTCCGAGAGGAGGAGGGGCGCACGGAGCCCATATGGTGTCAGCTCCAGCCCCCAGGCCTGCACAGCTCTGTGGGGTGGCTCCGCACCGACCGCCCGGCCGTGGGTGCAGGAGAGGGC
>JAUBOD010000210.1:5221413-5235700 GCA_032353885.1 Nothura maculosa | reverse complement strand
AACAGGTGTAAGGGATCATTTTATGCAAAAAATAAGCTTCCGCTATGGGAACAGACCATTGCAAATCAATGCAAGGATGGTGCATCTACCCCAAAACCACATCTCTACACATTCTGCTGCACTTGCTCAAAGGAGACACACATATATTATATGTGTGGTTATATTAAAATACTGGTTATATTAAAAACGTGCCTGTGAAGTAGCATTTACCAAATGAGACAGCATTTCAGGGCAGGATCCCATCAGCAACCCCTCACAGCCCAGCAACACAGCCCTGCAGCCACAGCCAGCCCAGAAATTTATGTCACCAGCAATTCATTAATCAGCCCTATCCTCATAGGCACCACGGGAAGAACTCAGGAAAAGGGACCTCATTGCAACAAGCATCAGCCCTGTCCCACTCTGCACAAGCAAGAACAAGAGCCACAGCAAGACAGTGTCACTGCCCCAGGACAAGAGTCTCCAATGGGTCCGGCCGTGGCTGCAGCGCCAGCCTCTGAGCCCCTTTTCTGCAAGTCTTCCCAATTTGTGGCAATGCCTTCCCAGTCCCTTCATGGAGCTCCTGGCTGCAGGGCTCACCAGGGTCCCCATAGACTCTACTAGGGACACATCCCTGGGCACATTGCAACAGCTCTTGCCCATGGAGGAGAGGAAGGAAATATGCATGAAAGGCCCAAGTAGGGATTAGCTCCAGGTCCTCTAAAACCCAGCCATGTTTCCTGTCTCAGGGCTCATACTGCCTTGGGCCCTGACACAAGTTTGCCAGGTCTCTGGTGCTCCAGCCCCACAACCCTCCTCAGGCTCAGCCAGCCTCTGAACAGGACAGCGCTGGCCTCCCTGGCCACGGGCTGTTGTGTGGTGCCGGCCAGGGAAGGTATTTCACTGCTTGGAGACTACAATGCTGCGTGCTGCTGTCAGGCAGCGGCCTGGCTGGTGGAAAAACTCAGTCAGGGAGGATTAGCGTCGTGCACCTGCCCTTTCTGCAGCTCGTGCTGATCCCTGCGCGGTCCTGCGGCCGCCGTGCCTGGGGCGGGAGGCCAGGGCTCAGCCCTGGTACCAGCACAGCTAGAATGGGCACTGTGCACACGCAGGGTGCCTCTGCTCCCAGCAGTGTTGTCCCCTTGGCAGGGCTGACCTGCTGTGACGGGGACTATCATGAACCAAAGGCAGCACAGCCCTGCTTGGCACATGCCCGGGCAGCACTGTGTGCCTGCCCACATGCCACGGGGCAGGCAGGATGGGAGCTTGCACAGCTCCGAGATGGGGAGAGGCATCGCCCCTTGGCCAAGCACCCTTCCCCTGGGTGCAGGATCCGCACTGGCCGACACGGAGCAGAGCAGGAATCCCATGGGGACCTTCCTCTCCATTGCAGCTGTTGTTCCAGGCATTGCACTCAATGCCCACATGGCACCTGGTCTTGCTCTCCATCTCCCATGCAAATATGGGTCACTGCCTGGTCCTTGTGCATGCTCCCAGCCAACCCCACTGGAACACACCGTGAGCCACCGGTTAACAGGCCAGTGCTCAACAGCCCATGGTGGCCATTTCATGCCCTGCACTCGAACCTCCTGGAGAGCTCCTTGCCATTGAGCTACACCCAAGAGCTTCCTAGACCCCAGCACAGACTCACAGAAGAGGCAACTCCTCAGAGAGGACCTCCAGCATGAACAGCACATCTGTTCCCACATCTACTGCAGTCATTCCGTGCCTCAGTTTCCCCCTCTGGACAAGCACAGTTTCACCAGCACCACCAGCTCTCCACACACCCCTGGAAGAGGCTACCACAAAGGGACAAAGCAGAAGGGCTGGTGTGACTGCTGGGTTGCAGAGGCAGCACCTGGGGTTTTATTATCCATGTGTTTAGCATTAAGGCTGCTCAACAGCTCGCAATGGCCAAGGCAGTGCTGGGGCTCCGGGAGAGGCAGGGAGCACGTCTCGAGCACAGGCGTGGAGCAGAGCAAGCCAGCACCTTCACAGGCTGGGAATCCTCCCAAAGCAGGGATTGGGAAGCCAAATAGCCCTTTGGAGACATCCCAGGGGCTTTAAAGCTTCCAGGAACATCAGCAGAAAGTGCACAGTGGGCTCGTTTTCCAAAAAGAAATCAATGTGTGTGATAGTAGAGGCCAAGCAGCCCAAGCTCTGCCTCTGAGAATGGCAGGGGTGGCAGATCCAGGGAGAAAGATAATCTAATCAATGCAGATCTCACTGAGGATATAGAAAACAGATTTGTCAGACTAATTTGACCTCCTTTTTTGAGATTACAAGTTTAACTGGGAGAGAAAAAGAGAGACTGTTGATGTCTATAAATAGCCCGATAGAAGTGCATGATATTTTGATTAAGAAAGCAGGATAAAGAAATCTCACCAGGATACACTAAAGGGATTAAAACCAGGCTCAGAGCTGTCTAAATATAGAGCTGAAAATGGGGAATCATCTTTGTGGGGTGTTTTGACTATGCTCCCATTTCAACTGTGCTCCCACAGGGTGCCTACCCTAGCATTTCTATCAAAGACTTGGAAGAAAACCCAAACTCATGATCAATGGCTTGCAGATGACACCACGTTCAGGGGAATGGAAAATAAAAAGAGAACAGCTCCCTGGCAGAGAGAAATCTGGATCCACAAGTGAGCAGACAGCAAGAAAACAACATGCATTTCAGCGCAGCCAGATGTCACGCTGCACATCGAGGAAACCAAGACCCTCTGGGCTTGAGATGAGTCTTTCCTGGCAGACAGGGACTCTGGAGGAGATGGGAGAGCTGAAGGAAAGCTCTGGGAATGTGATCCTCAGGGGTGGTGTAAGGGTCGGTGAGGCAGCGAGTGTGATGGTGCAACCCCATGGAGCCCAACCGTGGTGCCAGGGTCCATAGACCGCAGTGTCTATTGTGGCACCGGAGAAACTGGAGAGGGATCAGGGCAGGGATGCAAAGATGGCCAGGAAACGCTGTGCTGTGGGGTGAAGGCTTCGAGGGAGCCCCTTCTAAGGCAAAGGTTCAAATGCTGAGAGGTTATCAGGAGCCTGCCCTCACAGGCCTCCAGTAATGGGAGGCTTCATGAGCCTGCTCCAGGACTTGCCCAGCTGGCCCCAAATGACATTATTACTAGGCTCAATTTGACTCTTCCTGGTGGAATCAGAGCCCCAAGCTCCCTGTCCTGCCCAGGGGCTCCCGCCCCTCTCCAGCAGTGCTGGGCTAGTGGGCACCTAGCCCTAACGGGGACCATCACAGCCTGCATATCCAACACTGGGCATCCAATCCCCACTCTTGTTTGGGGAGCCTGGGCTGTCCTTCCCTGCTGCCTCCCATGGCCTGTGGTGCCTCCCCCAGCATTGCTCACCAAGAGGAGCCCAACAGAGATAGGCATGGATAGAGCAAGGTAGCCACAGCCTTAACCAGGCCACATTCCTCTCTTCAGAGACCTGCACTAAGCCCTTATCCTTGAGAACACCTACAGTCCCTGCCCCACTTCAGAAGACACCTCTTCAGCTCTGCCACTTCCCAAACTCTTTCCCAGGACAGGCTTGAAAAAAAGCCACCAGCATCTCGCAGCATCCCCCAGATTGTCATGCCTTCCCACATCACATACATACACCCCTCTCCCCTGAGTTTCAGCCCCAAAATGCTGCTCAGTGTCCCCCAAAACTCCTCTAATACCACCTACCCCTGCTCAAGCTCCAGGCTGGGCAGCAATGGGGCAGGAGGGCACCCCTTGCCCCACAGCTGGGGCACCCACAAGCCCAGAGCAAGCTAGAAAATGGGACACAATTGAGCCACATGCCTGGCCAGTCCTGGAGACCTTCTGGATTCATGGGCCCCAGAGCCCTTCACATGGTGCCAACACATGGGCAGAGATTCCCGCAGCCCGACCGCTCCGCACGAGCTTCCCGGGAGCAGCGTGGTGGGTATCGCTTACAAGGGAAATGTCCCCGGGGCCCTAAAATAGCCCTGCAGGTGCTGCCAAGCCACCCAGCTCGGCCTGCTGCCATTTATGCGTGGCCTCAAGTGCAGATGATTTTACGAGCAATTCGGTCACTCTTGGATGCAGTTTTCTGCACCCTGGGAGGCCCCGTGCTCCTCGTCACGGGCAGCTGGCATTGGTGTGGGGTGGGCAGTGCTGTCTCTGCTGGGCGCCCCGGGAATGGCATCGCTTGCCACCAAAGTGGAGGGAGATGGTCACCGGGCAGGTAGGGACACAGGAACAGGGAGACACCAACAGAGCAGAACCCTTGGGGTGTTTCTCAAAATGCCACTCTTCACAAAAGCCATCTCTTCCCTAGCACCATCCGACTCCTTCACCTGGTGCCATGGAGGGCTCTGCTGGTCCCACCACGCTGGTGGGACCTTCCCAGCCATCCAGCACACAAAAGCAAGGCTCCCAAAAACATTAGGGCTGATAGAGCAGGTAGCCAGCATGGCCTTATTTTACTGAGCCAGCAACATGGGTAGCCCCTCAATCCCGAGCTTCTCCACAGCCACCAGGGCCACTGATGGGTGGTATATGGAAACCAGGCAGCCAACAGCCTCTAGCAAGGTCCAGGGAGCAGCATCCAGAGGCTGTGTCGATGCTGAAAGCAGAGGCTGGATCTGTGCAGGATTTCACTTGGACACAGAAGCCCTGCACCTCTGGAAAAAAACCAGCACCGGACCGGAGCAGGGACCCATCCTGTTCCATGCCAGCCTGGCATGCTCCTGAGCACGGACAGAGCCACAACGAGCACCTTCCCAGAGGGATCGCCTGGTGGTCACTGCAGGGGAGCAGTGGCTCCCATCTCACAGCAGCCAGGCACCCTGGCTCTTGTTTGTACCCTGCTATGGGTGCTGGTTTGGGGCAGTCCCACACTGTGTCTTCCCGGTGCTGCCTGCGCTGCTGGGAAGATGCCAGCGACTCAGCAAGCCCCATCCACGTGGGCCATTCACCCTCTTGGCAAGGGCTGAATGGGCATGTGCATGGCTCCTCACCATAGCCTTGGAGATCCAAGCCTCCCTCCAGGGCCAAGGGAAGCCCCAAAGACCTAAGACCTGGATCAGGTTGCCTGGGGAGGTCTCCTTCCTTGGAGACACTCAAAAGCCACCTGGACAAGACGCTATTTGAGCGGAGGCAGAGTTTAACTAGATGATCTCCAGAGGTTCCTTTATCTAACTACAAGTGTCCCTGTCCCACATCTAAGGAAAGGGAAGAGGGAAAAAAAAGGCAACTCCCACACTAAAGTCACCCCCCTCCTTCCAGGAGGGACTGGAGCCATGAGGATTTGGAGCCACAGGGAGGACATAGGAGAGGAGAAGCCCACAGCACAAGGGAGCCCCCACAGCACAACCCAGCCCCGAGGCAGCTGCGGCAGCGCTGCCATTTCAGCTCCGTAACTCTACGCTCTCGGACTCACCCGCTGCAAAGAGGCTGAGCAACTTTATCCCCGAGGTCTCCCTCTTCATGCCAAGAACGGAGCGGGATCAGTAACTCAATCATTTCCCTGTACGCTGGAGCAGCCACCCCAAATCTTCCTCATACCACCACTGCTGGCAGGGCCACGGCAGCCCACCAAGACCAACCTGCAACCAGAACTGCCAACCCCCTGCACTGCTTTTAAGTGGAAACAAATCCACACCTGCAAAACGCAGGTGTGGGGAAACGGGAACCACCTGGAAGAGTTGGATTTTGCTGGGAAAACCACCAGAGGCACCTCCTGCAAACGAACGGCCAGCTTGCCCGCGAGCCCAGCTCGTGCCGAGGAGGGGAGGCCCCGTCCCAAGGCGCTGCCTGCTGCTCCAGACCAGAGCCACGTGCTGACGTCCCACTTTGTGCTGGCTCCAGGACCAGGGCGAGCCCAGGAAGGCCCCCGGAGGAGGCAGCAGCTCTACCCGTGGCTCCTGGAGGCCTCATGGGCCGCCAACCCCATGGTGTCGCCCCGCTCTTCACATGCCCAGTTCGCTGGAGTGCCGGCACGGCGAGCCCATATCCCGCCCGGCACCCAGGCTGGAAGGTCCCCAGTGCCAGCCGGACCCGCTGGTCCCCCGGGAACCCCTTGGGTTGGCGAGAACGACAAAAGTTGCCCTTAAAAGGCCGTGGCACCGGGGGCCGGTGGCTGCGAGAAGGCGGCAGCTGCGGGCACCCCCGCGCCAGGCGCGGCGCCGCGGGCCCGGCCGCGCGCGGCTCCCCTTACAGGGGCTGTTTCCATTCTTAGCCTCCTCCCGCGGCCTGGCCCGCGGCGCCCCGGCCCAGCGGGACCAAATTAACTCAAGGGCGAGCAAGGGTAAGGGCAATGCCGCCGCGGCGCGCGCCCGCTGCGGCCACGCGCTACCTGGGGCTGCTCAGCAGGGCTGGCCGGGAAGGGGTCTGGGTGCTCACGGGGTGGCACCTGAAACACTCGTGTGCCTCTGCTGGAGCCTCCACCCTGACCAAACGGCCCCTCGCCCCGCTCGGACCTGCTGTCTCGGCACCGGGACAGGCGACCGCCGCTCTGCGGATCCCGCTGTGCCGCCAGCCCCCCGGCACCCCCGGGGCTCCGACCCGCCACCTGCACCCGAAATCCAAGCCAGGACAGGTGGCACCAGCCCCACGGCCACACAGGCACCAGGCCCACCCTGGCCCCCACACCAGCCCCAGTGGGGCAGCCCCATGTGGGGACTCCAGTGTCCCCCCAGCTCACACTCAGTCCCCACGGGTCCCCATGTCCCCACGCTCCCCTCCGTGCCGACTCCTGCAGCCCCATGTAACCGCGGGTGGTCCCGTGTGGCGGGACCCCCGTCCCGCCTGGCCCCCAGCCCCGCGGGGGCGGCGGTGGCGCCCGCGGGCCCCTCACCTGCGGTGCCGAGCAGCAGCAGCAGCGAGGCCGCGCAGCAGTACAGCACGCCGAGCCCCTTCATGGTGCCTGCCAGGAGCTCTCTGCCGCCCCGCGCCGCTATTTATACGGCGGGGAGCAGGGCAGGGCGCGCGGCCGCGCACACACGGCCACCCGGCGCCCCCGCCGACACAGGGAGCAGCGCGGCCTGCAGCCCGCCCGGCGCCCGCGGTGTCACCAGGGCCTGGGTGGCAACAAATGCGTTTTTGCACCTCAACTGTCCCCCCTGTCACCCAGACTGGGTGCCGCTCATCCACCCACCCCGGGGGGGTCATACTCTGCCCGTGGGAGCCCCTGGCACCACGGGGACAGATGGATCCCACGTGTGCAGGGCACAAGCCTGGGTGCTGCAGCGGGACAGGGTGCCGGAACAGACCAAGAGGGACCCACAGCAGAGCTGAGAGGGCTGGTGGCCCCATGGAGATCCATGGGACACGCGGGTGCCCCATGGGAGACGCAGGTGCCCCATGGGGAGAGCTGTGTCACCACAGAGGGGCACAGGGAGAGGTGGGGGCGCAGGGGGGACCATGGGGAGACTTGAGTGTTCCACAGAAAGCCCTGGTAGCTCCCATGGGAAGGATGGGTGCCCTCCACCCCGAGCCATGGGGAGAGATGGACACCATGGGAGCTGTGGGGAGGGATGGATGCCCCATGCCGAACTATGGGGAGATCCTGCAGCCCTGGGGAGGGCCGTGGTGAGAGGTGCCATGTGAAGCAACGGGTGCCCCCATCCCGAGGCACGGGGAGAGATGGGTGCTCCATGCAGAGCCGTGACAAGAAGCGTTGCCATCATTGACCCCACAAGCCATGGGGTGCCCCACAAGCCCCCCCATGACCACCAAGCTCGGCCGTCCCCGCAGCCTGAAACCCGCAGCACGAGAGTGCTCCATAGCCGGGATCCCTGCTCCAGCCCATCAGCAACCGGCACCGCAGAGCCACCCCGAGTCCCAGCAAGCTCATTGCACGTGTGGGCAACAGCAACCCCTGCAAGAGCCGCCCGCCCAGAGCACCAAGGGTCCCAGCGCCCAGAGGGGCCTCGGCAGCCGCTTCCCGGCCCCACAGACACCACGGCCAGGCACAGAGTCTAAAAAACAAAGTACAAACTTTATTTTGTTTCTTTACAAAGGCACGAGCCTCTTTTTTTTTTCACTTTCTTAACAAAATATAATAGCTTCTCAATGAACACAAAGACCTGAAAATCGTAAAAAAAAAAATTACAAAAAAAAAAAAAAAGAAAGAAACCGAGAGAGAAAACAGCGGTGGCTGGGGAGGAACCTACCAAATACCAACAGGGCTCTACACAAGACTGGCCTAAAACCCTACAGCCAAACAGGAAGGGGGAGGCAGGGGAGGCGGAAACCCAAAAATGGGACCCCCTCCCCTCCAAAAAAAAAAACAATAAAAAAAACAGAAGCGACACAATCACAAAACAGAAAAGCTCTTCTGACCTGACGAGTCCCGCAAACTGGATTAAGTGCTTAAAGGAGGGAGCGGAGAGCAAAGGGGGGGAGAGCGCCAGGCGAGCCGGACGGGCAGCGCCCGCGCAGGGATTTGCCATTTGATTTTTCCGCTGGAGCCGTCACCCATATAAAAATAAAAAAAAAAATAAAAAGAAAGCCAGCCTCCCAAGGAGGGAGGACGGAGGCCAGAAGGGCTGTGAAGCGGTGAGCGCCGGCCGGCCGCGCTTGCACGAGCTCTTTCCCGTTGTTTTTAGGATGCCGGGTGTGTTTTGGTGCCCCGTGGCGCAGGGGTCCGGCCGGAGGTAGCAGGGTACATTGGAAGGGCATGGTGCTCAGGGGCACCATCCTGGCCACCCCAGGGGCTGCGTTTTATGCAGTGTCGCTTTGGTTGGTGCCCCCTGCCATCCCCCCGCCCGCCAACCCCCAAAAAATACAAAAAGAGGAGAGCAAAAAATCAAAAACCCAACTGAGAACAAATGAGCGTCCCAAGAGAAACGCGTTCACCGACACGCAGCGCCCGCTTGCCAGCGGGGAAAGCCGGGACTGGCTTTGGTTTTGCAGGACACCCTGCAGGTTTGGGGGTGTGGAGGGGGGCAGGTGACAAAATTCAGGAGAATCCGACCCCTCCGTGCCACCCCTGACCCCAAACGTCCTTCCCGAAACAGTTGGGCTGAGCTTGGAGCCCAGCTTCCAGTTTTGGCCCGTGTTGAGTTAACGCCGCCGCCCTCCCACCCGCCCCCACCCCGGTGCCAGCCCCCGACGCAGCACCCCCCGTCTCCCCTTCTTTGAACTGAACAGTGAACTTTGCCTGCTTCTAGCGCTCTGATTTACAGTATAGGAAAAAGGTCATAAAAGAGACCCAAATCGCATTGTATTTTTTAAAAATTTCAGCATATTCTCTGACGTTTCCCTCCCCTGCCCCGTGCCCTCCCCGGTCGCCGGCCAGGGGGTGTCAGGGCAGCTCCCCTTCCCCCAAGGGGTCTTCTTTGCTCTGGTCCATGGAGTCACTGTCGTTGCCCTCCGTGTCGGAGGCGGTGTCGGAGTTGGAGGGCTCGGGGCAGGCCCGCGCGGGCGTCACGATGACCGCGCGCCTCTGCTCCTCTTCCTGCAGCTGCTTCTCCTGCGTGCCCTCGATGTGCTGGATCGCCTGGCGAGGGGAGCGCGCGCCGTGAGGACGGCCCCGCTGCCCATGGGGCTGCCACCCGCTCGGGAGGCCACCCCGAGGTGCCGGGGAGCTGTGTGTGTGTGTGTCCCCAAAGCCATCGGTGGCCTCGCCACTGGCTCAGCCCCGTGCTCCCCATGTCCCCTCCTGTGGGTTCCCTCCTGCGACCACCGCAGCCCTCCCGGGCCCCCCTACCTGAACGATGGTGTCCAGGTTTTGCCGGGACGTGGAGACGGTGTTGATGACAGACGATGGGCCCATGGTGACCACGGTGACGTGATGGGAGGGAGGCGGCGCTGGTACGATCACAGTGGGGTGGTGGGTGGGCGCTGGGGGACCGTGTGCTGGCAGGAGCTGGGAAGAGAAGGGAAATGTCCCCATGAGCCTGGAAAACCTCCCGCCAGCCCATTCCCGGCCAGCTGCACCCCACGTCCCAGCACTGGGGCTCTCTCCACCTCATCTTGACATAACGTGGCTGTCTTGAAGGGGAAGAGAAACAGAAAAGATAAACTCCATAGAGGAGGAAAGAGGTAGGCAAGAGCCCTCGGGCCTGGACAGGGAGATGATGGGGAAAACATCACACACCAGAAACCCAGAGTCCTTCAAGAGAAAATAGAAGCCTGAACAGCAGCCCCATTGCTCAGGATCACGTGCCCTCCTAGGCCAACACTGCAGCACTCCAGCGCAGAGCTTAGTGGCCTTGGCTTTGGCAGAGCAAAAAGCAAATGGGACTGAAAGGGCCCCGCACCTCTATCCATGAATGTGTTCCTGCTGCCCTGTGTGTGGCACAACACATCCCCTGTGCCCAACATCGACCTCGGCCAGTGCTGTTAGGGATGTGCAACACCCGGAGAAACTTCAGGAACTCCACAGATAACTCCCAATCCATGTTGGGAAAGGAGAGAAATTGGGGACCAGAGGGAAGGCAAGAAACTGTCCCTTCAGCACAGACACATGCTGGATTGCTCTCCTGCCTCTCAGGATGAATTTGAATTCTTGTTTAATCAGGGAAAGGGGAAAGACCTGGCTTTTAAGACAGTAAAGGCAAAAAAAAACAGATCTAAGTTACTGCTGCATGGAAATCCTCACATCACTGTGAACTGCCCAGCTGGGAACCTGCCGCACCCCTGAAAGATCCTCGTTACAACAGCGGATGCAAAGAAACGCCCTAGCAGGAGGCTAAGGAAAGTTCACCTAAAAATAGGCTGAACTTCCCTAGGAGGCGGCTGGGCATGGATGCTGTGGGAAGCATCTCTGGAGAAGCCAAACGACAGAGGAAGTCGGTTTTTCTCACTGCCTTTGAAGCTCCCCGTGGGTCCCCCGGGGCTGAGCTCGAGGGACGGCTCAGAGCTGTGACAGGCACGGAGGGAAGCACCAGGGCAGGGACTGAGCTCTCCTCCTCTGCACTCCGAGGCTCCGCGAGGCTGCCCAAGGCACCAGCGATGTGATTTGGGCAGGGGGAGAGGTTGAAGGCTTTGGTACCTGCACTCCTGTGACTGCGCCAGGCAGCAACGCCTGCTGACTCACCCGCTTCCTTGTTCCATCCCAGATTTGTATGTGCTGGGGGTTGGTTTGGGGACCTCCAAAAACAGCCTGGAGTCACCCAGGGAGCCCCAAGCCTGCAGTGGTTGTGTTGGACCTTTACATCACTGCAAACCACCAGCTCTGGCGCGGGAAGCGCTACCTGCATCAACAGTTCGGAGCCTTCCAGCTGCTGCCACCATCCATGGACAGGTCCAAGACCTGCAGTCCTCATCTAGGTCCCACGGCCAGCAAACGTGACAGAACGGGATGGAAAGGAGCCAGAGCGGTACCAGGGACAGGCTCGGCTCCATTTCCTCCACCTGAGGCCGGCAGGGAGGCCTGGCTGGAAAAGCTCTTCGGAGGAACTCGGCTCCCTAGGGATGCAGAGGCGGCCGCTCCCAGTGCCTCCCAGCAAGGCCTTGGAAAGTGATGGTCCTGCCGGCGCCAAGTGGAATCGCTGCCAGCTAAAGAGCAACCTTTAGACAGACCAGCTGCCAGCGCTGGGGGATGGAGCCGCTTGAAGGCGGCCGTGACATGTCCAAGCCACGATCCCCAGCACAAGAGCAGCAAAGGAGCAAAGGAGCCCCCCTGGAGCTAACCGGGCTGTGGGGAGCGGCTGTGGCCGAATCCTGTGGTGGGATTCATGGATCTACGCTGGCAAAGACAGCAGCACCAGGCACCAGCTCTGGAGCAGGGGAAGAGGAAGCTGCCACCATGGAAAGGGGCTCTCTGGCCTGGGCACAGCCCACACAGGGACTAGCTGGGCTGCTGCTGGTGCCATCCTGGGGCAGACACAATGTGGCAGCCGGCCGAGCTGGCTGTGAGGAACTGGGCGTCCCAGCACGGGGACACAGCACCAAATCTTCTCCCAGCAGTGGGCAGCAGCATCAGGTCCAGCCCCACAGGCAGCCCCGCCAGGA
This sequence comes from Nothura maculosa, assembly GCA_032353885.1. Lineage (NCBI taxonomy): Eukaryota > Metazoa > Chordata > Aves > Tinamiformes > Tinamidae > Nothura > Nothura maculosa. The sequence goes on along the minus strand of JAUBOD010000210.1, from coordinate 5,223,800 downwards.
CACAAGCACACAGAGGCTGCACACCAAGTCCTTTCCCCATCCCCTGAGAATTAGAGCGTTGTGGGGGCATTTCTGCTGATTGCAGCCAAGCCCTGGGGTCAAGCACCATGTCACTGAGCTGTCCTCAGCCCCGTGCACTTCATTGCCTGCACACCCAGACCCACATCTCACCAAAATGGGGTGGTATCTGTGCACTCACCTGGGTTCGGATCTGCTGCTCACGTTCTAGCTTCTCCTGGTGCAGCAACCTCACCTGCTCCTGCTGCTGCTGGAGCTGCACTTGCTGAGCAATCACCTTCAGCTTCTCGGGGTACATGTGGGCCTCCAGGGAGCGAACCTGCGGCAGAGCGGGCCCGGATGCGTCGGCGCTGGAGCGTGGCTGCTTCCCAAACCAGCCCCCCGATCGCACAGCAAGACCTTGGTGTGAAACCCAGCCGCCCCATGCTTGTCCTTAGAGCTATGGGGCAAACTAAGCAGGGTCCCCGTGGAGAACCCAGCACTGAGCCTGGGTAGGGAGCAACTGGCAAGTCCCAAAGCAGCTAGCAGTGACCAACAAACCATGAATCGCTCCTAACCAGAGCTTACTCTGCCAGAACCAGCCGAGATATGGATCGATGTGCTGGAGCAACAGAGCAGCTCAAGAGGTAAAGCAAGGCTCAAGAGACACCAAAGCGGTGCTCAGCAGCAATCTGGGACGCACAGGGACATCATGGGAGCAGCCAGCCCTGACCTCCCAGACACCCATGGCAGCGGTGGCCCCAGCCCAGATGGGGAGACGTCAGCCCCCCAAACCGCAGATGGGGAGACGCCAGCCCCCCGAACCGCAGCGCGCCGGTGCAAGGGCAGTGCGGGCAGGACGGGCCCACGTGCGGCGGCTCCCGCGCGGCTCCATCCCGGGCACTGCCCGCTAGAGGGCAGGCCCGGCCCGCGCGGCGCCGTGTCCAGCCTCACCTGCTCCTCCAGCATCATGCGCACCGAGCGCTCCTTGTCGAGCTGCTGCCGGAGCTCGATCATCTCCCGCCGCAGGTCCTCGGCCTTCTCGTCTTCCCAGATGTCCGGCGAGCCGATGCCTTCATCCTTGTCCTCCGCCCGCCGCCGTTTCGGCGAGGAGCCGCTGAACTCCTGCCAGGCGGACGCGGTGTCAGGGCCCATTCCCAGCGCTCTGGGGCTGCCAGGACTTTCCCCTCTATTCCCAACGCCCGGATTCCCCCACCCAGATCACACATGGGGCCATAGGCTCCTCAGTGGTGCAGATGTAGCTGCCCACAGGCCTTGCTACTTGTGCAAACCCCCTTCTCCCAGGGGTTCTCCCAGTCCGTCCACTCCTAGGGAGCCAGCCCTTCCCCAGCCAGCCCAGCGCCACCCCAGCCAGCAGTGCTGGGCACGACGGGAGGCACCACCTGGATGAACCGCTTGAGCTGCGTGTTCTGCTGCAGTAGCCGGGTCTTCTCCTGCTCCAGGGAAAAGATGTATTCAGCAGTTTGCTGGAGGATCGCCGCCTGGGGAAGAGGCAGGAGGGAGGTCAGGAGCCTTTTCTGTAAGATCCCTCCTCGGTCACAGGAGACCTGTTGCTGTCAGGCAGCCTTCCTGCCCAGGAGGCAGCAGGACAGCTCCTTGCTGGTCCCAACATCTCCAAGCTTTGCTGCACCTCAGGACTCTGTGGCTGGGCTCTCACCTGGGCTTGCCCTGCACCCAAAGTGCTCTAGATCTCATTTATCTTCCTGGCAGCCAGAGCTGCCTTTTCCTACCACTCTCCTTCTACAGCATCAAGAAAGTCCCGCTGTGAAAGGGCCCCTTGTTGCCTGGGTCCCAGCGCTGGTTTTGTTGGGTGCACACAGGCTGCTCCATGCTCTGCACCCAGGACACCAAGTTACTCACTCCGTGAAACGCACTGCCCACCCCAGGGGCAGCTGCCTCAGAGAGGGGACTCCATCACCCCTTGAGAAAAGGGCTTTATCCAGCCCTATGAACACACCAGAACTTTAGAACTAGAAAACACTAGTTCCAACATCCCAGGCCTGCTGTGGAGCCTGGAAGTGAATGGTGACAATGTATGCAATTATCCCCAATTATGCCTAGAGACCAGACCTGCCTGCTCAATGAGCACAACAGAAAGCCCCTATAGATGGGATAGACACCCAAATCACACATCTTGGACGTGCCAGAGCAGTGATTCCTCGCAGCAGAGCAGCCCCGGCGCTCACCTTGCTGAGCTTCTCCCCGTCCGTGTGTGGGATGAGCGTTTTCAGAGACTGGAACCCCGCGTTGATGCTCTGCATCCGCCGCCGCTCGTTGCTGTTGGCGATCTCCCTGCGTATCCGCCGCTCCTGGTCCCGCTGGGTCTCCGGAGTCAACGGGATGTTGGCCAAGCTGCAAGAGACACCCGG
>JAUBOD010000210.1:5124011-5138711 GCA_032353885.1 Nothura maculosa | reverse complement strand
GCCCAGGGAGGTTCCTTCTCCCCCACATTCCCAGCAAGCTGCAAGGGGACAGCCCCTTCACCCAACACCAGGTAGCAAAGCGCTAGCTCAAGGCTGCCTTCTTCCCACATTGCTCCTGATGCTCTCCCTCTTGTCCCACCAGGAAAATGGATAAAGGCTGAGTGCAGCGAAGGGAGCCTCGCGTGACGGGCCGGTGGGGACGCCGGCCAGTCCATGGGAAGGTGGCGGGCAGGGGCTGACGGCCGCGCTGCTGCAGACAGCTCCCCTTGCCAGGGATCACTGATGTCTTGGGAGGCCTCTCATGGAAGGTGAGTGGCAGCAGGGCAGGCAGGAGGCAGCCAGATGGAGCAGAGCTGAAGCTCAAAGAGTGGAAAGCTGCAGGGTCACCAGGCTGTGGTCTGCACTGCTGTGGGCTGCTGGAATGACGTGGGGGACTTGCACTGAAGGGATGTCTTCAGTAGTGCAAGTCTCTTTGCTTCCATCCCTATTCCCTTCAGGAGGGATGCAGTGACACAACATCCATACCACAGAACACTGGTTCTCAAGCTCTTGTCCATTGGCCAGACGGATGGGTAGTTCAAGGAAATCCATCTCCTTGGTAGTCTTCTATTACAAGCAGAGTGAGATGGGCTGCCAAGGTGTGAAGACTGATAGAGGTTCTTGGTCCAAAGGCTTGGGACTGCTCTGCAGACACAGTGGGAAAGGCTGTCTCTGGAGACAAACCGTCTTCCTTAGATAGTTATCTCCATATTTACTCTGCTTCCAAGAAGAAATGTAATTTCATGATCATAGGTTCCTTTGGGGCTGCTTTCTATAGCTGCTGTCTTGGCCAAGCAGCTCCTCATAAAACAGCCTGCCACAGCTTAAAGATTGCATCTTCCCAAGGAGGATGTCGTTAGGTGGCAGATCCCTCTGAGGAGCTATAGTTCATCCCCTGCTCACAAGGATCAGGTGCTCCATTGCTGTGGTTGCTCATTGCCCACTCAGAGCACCCTGGGCTCATACAGGCTCCAGCCCCCTTGTTCTCCTCTCCCACAGAGGCTTGGATCAACCGCTACCAGAAGCAGCTGGCGAGGTCCATCTCGCCGCAGTTCCTGGAGGAGATCATGTGCTACCTGCGGAAGCTGGAGCTCCTCACGGCGGCGGAGGCCGGCCGTGTGCGGGAGGTGAGCTCCGTGCCGGAGCGGGTGAGGGCCCTGGTGCACGTCCTGGCTGGCAAGGGCAGCTACGCCTCGCAGTCCCTGCAGACCTTCATCGAGACCACCAACTCCCAGCTCTACCTCCACATCACTCTTTATGGTAGGCAGGATATATTGGGACCCGAAGACGGGTGTCTGTGGGGATGTTCCCTGGTTATGGGTGCTTGCTGGAACATCCTTGGGATGTGCACAGAGTCTGACTGCAATGAGCAGCTCGGTCAGGTCAGGCACCCTGCACAATGAGGGGCTTGTTCCAGGGGCTCCTCCAACCTTGGTTGGGCAGCATGACAAGAGCTCCATGGCAGGTCTGAGAGACCTTCCTCCAGGCTTGTGGTGCACCTCCATGGGCACCACATCACTGGCATTCCACTGGCATTCATCATTGGCCTCATGGGGGCAACGGCTTGTGCTCCTTACAGGCAGATCAGATGGTGGTTAAGGGCTAAGCCAGCATCTAGACCTGAGTGAGTCACAGGAGAGAAAGAGGCACTTTGAGGGGAATACAGCACAAGCCCCTTACCTTGGAAGAAGGCACATTCCAGGGAATTCGCTCAGGCAGCCTGAGGGACCTCAATGAACCCTCATTGCCCCTTCAGTGCAGCAGTGTCATTATCAGAGATACAGTAGCACCTCAGGCAGGACATGCACCCTCTGTGACTATTCTTCACCCTGGGAATGGGAAGAAACAAAAGGGAGCACTCAGACATGCTGACCTGCAGCTTGGAGGCATCTCCTCTGGGCTCATCAGCCAAGGGCACCAGCCCTAACATCAGCCCTATCAAACACAAAGTAACTTCTCAGGGTTATGCTTAATAAATTGTCACCTGAGTAGTGAAAAGCGACTTCCCTGCTGCTTTCAGTGGGGGGAATGGAGTAATGCAAGCAGGAAGGAGCTGCCTGGCTGGTAACAGGGAGTGCAGCCTGACCAGCCAGGGGCATCAGGAGCTCAGTTCTCACTGTGCTCCGTGCCTGCCAGACACCAGCGAGCAGATCTTTACACAACATCTTGCACTTCATTTAAAACTGTAAATGACTGTTGCTAAGCTAGTGCTGGGAGCCACCTGGATGCTCAGCGCCGCACGGACACCATCCTGAGGCCTGGCGCCGCAGCGGAGCACAGAAAGGCCAGGGCAGCCACATCCCCTCAGCGCTGTGATCGGATATACCCAGAGCGGGCCTGGGGATGCCCTCAGTGCTGAGCTCACATGGAGTCTCTGGGCAGGGGCTGTTACGGATGCCCCACAGGAGGCTGCTCAGGGCCACCGAGGCCTAACAGGGCATTCAGGGTCCTGCTACACACTGCTGCCTACCACACTTCATGTGCTTCCCCTCTTTAGAGGAATGGCACCAAGGGCATGTCTTGTTTCTATTCATGGCAATGCTCCTCCTGCTGCTCTCCGCACTCATCCCTGCTGAATTTACTCTCTCTGCACAGAACCGATGGTGCAGAAGCATCTGGAGAGCCTCCAGAACTACTATGGGAACGGTCTGGAGACAGGGCCCCTGCAGCGACTCACAAACCTCCTGCTAGTGGAGGGCTTGACAGATATCCAGCAGAAGGAGCACGACATCCTGCAGATGGAAGTCACCAAAGGCCTAAGGAACGCGTCCAAAAGCATCCCACTGGAGAAGCTCTTCCTGCCCCTCTCCAAGGTCAGCATCCCGCCTCGGATCTCCATGACGGTGGGGGTGGCCGGCATCGGCAAGAGCACATTGGTGAAGCTCTTCGTCTGCACCTGGGCAAAGGGCGAGATCAACAGGGACATCACGTTTGTGCTGCCTCTCACCTTCCGGGAGCTCAACACCTACGAGAAACTCTCGGCCGAGCGGCTCATCCGCTGCGCGTCCCCCCACATCACGGAGCCCAACTGCATCTCCACAGGCACCGCCAGGACGCTGCTCATCCTGGACGGCCTGGACGAGTTCAAGACTCCCCTGGATTTTGCCAACACAGTAGTCTGCACTGATCCTAAGAAGGAGATTCAAGTGGATAATTTGATCACCAATATTATACGGGGCAACCTGCTACAGGAGGCTGCTGTGTGGGTCACTTCGAGGCCAACAGCGGCCAGGCAAATCCCTGGGGGGCTTGTTGACCGCATGACAGAAATAAGAGGTTTCAGAGCTGCAGAGATGAAAGACTTTTTGGACCAGATGTTCCTGGACAACAGAGACTTATCCAGTCAAGTCCTGCACCACATTAAGGCCAATAGATCTTTACACATCTTGTGTACAGTTCCTGGCTTTTGCTGGATTTCTGGCTCTTCCATAGGTTATTATCTAAAAAACAGCACTGAGCGATCCCAAGAAATGACAGTTGTTCCTAAGACCTTATCAGAAATCTATTCCTACTATTTTAAAATGGTTTTGAGCAGTGACTGGCCAGAAAAGCAGAGAGAGACACTCAAGATAGAGCAAGCTATGAACAACAGCAAGAAAATCATGGGTAGCCTGGGCAGAATGGCTTTCTACAGCCTGCTCAAAAGGAAGTATGTGTTTTATGAACAGGACATGAAGACTTACGGCATAGACCCTTCCTTGCTGCAGAGCAGCTTGTGCAGCAGACTGCTGCTCAAGGAGGAGATGCAGTCCTTCACAGCTTACTATTTCTCCCACTTGAGCATTCAGGAGTTTTTAGCTGCCATTTACTATTACACGGCTGCCAAGCGGGCAATATTTGACCTCTTCACGGAGAGTGGCATGTCCTGGCCCAAGCTGGGCTTCCTCAATCACTTCAAGAGCGCTGTTCAGCGGTCCCTGCAGGCGGAGGACGGGCAGCTGGATATCTTTGTGCGCTTCCTCTGCGGGCTCCTCTCCCCGCAGGTTAACAAGCTGCTCTCGGGGTGGCTCCTGGCGAAGGACGAGCACAACAGCTTCAGGAGCCCAGCAATCAGCTTCCTCCAGGGCTGCCTCAACACAGACTATGTCATCTCCTCAAGGACAGTGAACATCATGCAGTGCCTGTATGAAATGCAGCACATGGAGATTGCTAAAACAGTGGAGGAAGCCATGAAGAACGAGAGCTTGTCCGGGATGCTCACGCCAGTGAACTGCTCTGCCCTGGCCTATCTGCTGCAGGTCTCCGATGTCTGCGTGGAGGAGACCAACCTCTCCAACTGCCTCACTTACAACATCTGCAAGAGTCTGCTCCCCCAGCTCCTCTTCTGCCACAACCTCAGGTAAGTTGCCATGGGATTTCAGTAGGAGAAGCAAGCTGGAACCCTGGACTGCTCCCATTTTTGTGTGCTTTGTAATTCAAAAAATTGGGTTTCTATAGAAGGTGTAGACCTACCAGCACTGTGGGCAGCAGGCAGATCTGCTCTGGGCATTGCATTTCTGTCCTGAGCACCTCTTGCTTCTGCTTTGTGCTGCTCTCCAGGCTGGACAACAACCACTTTAAGGACAACGTGATGGAGCTGCTGGGCAGCATGCTGAGTGTGAAGGACTGTCAGATCCAGAAGCTGAGGTAGGACCCAGCCCAGATGGGGCCATTCCTGTGGGGAGCAGCTAAGGGGGATGCACAGAGTGAAGGCTGGGAGTGACCTAAGAAACCAGAGTGGGGGGCTTGGGGAGCAGCTTTCCCACTGACTCCCCAGGGTGCCGGGCCACATGGATGGCTCCATGTGGGCTGTCTTGTCCCCAGGCTCTCTGCTGAACTCCTTACACCTCATCTTGGGAAGCACTTTCTCATGGCAGCTGCCAGCCTCTCTCACCTCATTTCTCAAGGACATCTGCTACCAGCAGCCCTCCATCTGCTTCCCGTGCAGACCATCATTCAACCAGGGCTGCTACTGGTGCCACCCAACTTGGTTATTTTTAGCCAGATTCCTGCCCCTTTGCCCTTCCCAAACCTATAATTTGGATAGCAAGACACACACTGCTTATCCTGGGAATTCGCTTCCCAAGGTCCTGGCTCTGTGGCAAGGGTGGACACATGAGGAGATGCCCAGCCCCAAGTAGACAGATCCCTGAGCCTCCAGCAGACAGAAACCTCCTTTCTCCATGTCCCTTTCCTTCCTCATCTCTGAGGAGATGAGGAACAAACAAAAACATCTAATTTCTTTTTCTTGGCAGTTTGGCAGAAAACCAGATCAGCGATAAGGGAGCCAAAGCACTGGCCAGGTCGCTGATGGTCAACAGAAGCCTGATGGCACTGGAGTAAGTTACCCTACCCCTAGCTCGTGCCACGTAAACCCCACCGGTGTGAGGGGTGCATCAGCCATTCCCATGGCCACAGTGGAGCCAAGGTGCATTTCTGAGCAGGCAAATAGAGCTCTGGGGAGCTGCGGGGCTGGTGCCCACCACAACAGTACCCACCTGGCCTCAGTGCCTGCTGCCTGTAGCTGCTGTGCACAACGAGGGGTGAAGGATTCCCCCAAACAACTCAGAAAAGTGGCCAGGTGTGTGGTGGTGGATTTGGTGGCAGTGCTGGTCTGGCGATGCTCTGGGCACCCCGAGAGGAGCACGTCGTGATGGTGGGTGCCCCTTAGAGCAGGCAGTGCAGCTTTGGCATCTGCCTGGGAAACAGGACCCTGCTTATGGGGGACAGGAGGACTTGGACACCACGGCCTGTGGGGAAGGCTGAGTGGCCGTGAGCCTGGGGCTCTTGGAGCACCAACTGATGCCAAGCCACAGCACTAGCCCCACAGCAAGCTCGCTGCTAGGGAACCCACCTGCTGCAGTTCCCTAGGAGTTCCCTAATAACTACCAAACCAAAAGCAACTACTCTCACTATCGGTGCTGAATGTGGCACCAAGTGCCCTTTTGCTGGGCCAAGCAAAGGGGACTGCACTGGACCTCTGCCACCTCTCTGCTTCCCAGCTGTGTCCCTCCAGGAACAGCCCCTGGCACAGAGCTCCTGAGGCACACGGGGATGCTATGGCTCAAGGAGCAGGCCCAAGGTCTTGCCATGCAGTGGCACTTGGCCAGAACAGGGCACAATCCTCTGGGAGACCTGCAGCCACAGAGCCAGCCCCTGCCCAGGTGGCTGCCGCCCTCCCTCTGCTAACGTCTTTCTGTCCATCTGTCCCCTGCCTCGGCCCAGCCTGCGAAGCAACTCCATCGGTCCCAAGGGAGCAAGAGCACTGGCTGATGCACTGAAAAAAAATCAACTCCTGCTCTCTCTGAAGTAAGTTCCCCTTTTCAATCTCCCCAGCACCTCTGGGAACAGATTCCCAGGATAAATTTCCCTGCAGCCATCCCTCATCCCATCCAGAGTTTCCTCCCATCATGGCCCAGTGCCTGAGGAGCCTGGTGCAGAACCTGGTTCTGTCCTGCAGAGCCAGCTGATTTTTTTTCATTGCTCTTTTGGGTTTGGAGTTTGAACTATTTGACTGACACAAGTCTACCTTCCTAAATGAAAAATATACTTCTGGCCAAGTAAGCCCTGAGGAGGAAACAGTGCAGGAGAGGAGGGAGGAGGAGCCCCGGGCAGAGGTGCACGGGGCCAGACGCCCTTCCCAAGCTGCAGAGAGGCACAAGGAGCCGCGGGCTGCAGCCTGGGGCAGGCGGCGGCGCTGCCCTCGCCCGCTGCAGCGGCGCCCCGCACCGCTCTGCTCCTCTTTCCTTGCAGCCTGCAGCACAACGCCATAAAGGAGGACGGCGCCGTGTTCCTGGCTGAGGCCCTCTTAACCAACCACAGGCTAACGACCTTGCAGTGAGTGCCTGGGACGTGCGTCCCCCCTGGGCCCTTGGCCGCCCCTTGGCTCCATCACGGCCCAGCGCGGCTGTGACCTTGTGGCTGCACGTGGAGTGCCAGAGCTCGGCCCTTCTCACAGCTCTCCCTTCCCAGTTCTCCCCAACCACTAGCACCACTGAGCCCCCTTACCTTCCCCATACCACCTCTCATGGCAAAGACCTCCTGTATCTTTAAAGATGCTCAAAAATGTACAGTGAATCCTTGAGTGCCTATTTCCTGGCCAAAAACACCCTCAGGGTGCACAGAGGGTAGAAGGGCACTGCCAGAGCTGAGGAAAAGTATAAAGAGGACAAGGAGGTGTGAGTGCCACCTTGACGCAGATGTACCTTGAGCTGTTTGACTTGGTGACTTTCCTCCGCAGCCTGCAGAAAAACTCCATCGGAACCCATGGTGCCAGGAAGATCGCCGAGGCGCTGAAGCAGAACTGCAGCCTCAAGGAGCTCATGTAAGAGCCTGCAGAGGCAGCGTGAACGGCTGGGACGGGCCGAGGGATGGTGATGCCAGCAGGGAGCTCCCCTGGGACCTGTGGGCGAGAGTTATAGGCGGGGTCTAGGCCTGGTTTTACAGTCAGGGCAGATGTTGACAGCTTTGTCCAAAGGGTTCGCACAGGTGGGAAGGACAATGGAATGGCTTTGAGCTCCGCTGCGCTGAGATGCTCTACAGACCTGAGCAGCAGAGAGCAGGTAGCCATGAAACAAACCGGGAGACCAAGCGTTCCCTCCCAAAGAGGCAAGCAGTGGGGCCCCAGGCCCTGTGGAGACATTAAAAGCTATTTCAGCTACAAGACAATGTTGACACAAAACCAGGGATATCGCTTGGCCTCCCACCTACCTGTTTCCAGAGCGGCCATGATGCCAATGTTCCCACTAAAAGCATCCAACCCCGTGGCATATCCCACTGCACACACACACATGAAGGCAGTTGGGAAACTGCCCACCATGTAGTGAAGAGGAAGGGTCTCTGCATGTCCTGGGGGACGCTACCCTAGACGAAGGCCAAGAGCCCCAGCAGTACAAGGCAGGGGGCCAGGCCCTGTGCCGCCTCTCTGCAGTGAGGCCATGTCGCAGCACAGGGGGATGCTAAAGATGATTTTTTGCTCACAGACCTATGCTCAGGCTCAGAAAGGGCAGGCCTGGGAGGCACAGGGGGCTCGTGGGCCCCGCGCTGCTGGGGGCAACGCGGCCGCTGCTAACGCGTCTTCCTCTCGTGCCCCAGACTCTCCAGCAACTCCATAGGGGACAGCGGCTCCGTTGCCTTGGCTGAAGCGCTGACGGTGAATCACAGTCTGCAGAGCCTCGAGTAAGTCCTTCACCCCCAGCAGCCCCAGCTGCCCTAGTGTCCTGCTGAGTCTGGCCCTAGATCACGCACACGCAGCTGGATGCAGCTCAAATGGCCCTAGGGCTGCTGGGTCTCCATCATCGGCCCTCGTGTCTCCGGGGGCCAGGGGAAGATGTGACATGGGACAGGCTGGGGGAGCCTTGGTTCCTTCCCCCGGGGTCTCGGAGAAGCTGCCTGCCTGGCACAGGGCAGTGACCCCCAGCACCTTTCCTGGGAGGGTTTCTAGCATTGTTAATGCCTTTAGAGAGGGAGTGTTAATTAAAACCACTTTGCTCTCAGCTGAGGAGGTCTGGTATCCTGCAGACTCGTGTCCTGCTTCCCCTCTGCTCTCCCATAGTGAGCACAGTCCAGCATCCTCATCCCAGCAGCACCTTCCAGCAGCCCTGCCTGGATCCTTCCCATGCCCTCAGCTGCCCCTTCAACCCCTCCAACCCCCCCCAGGCCCTTCCCGAGTCCCCCTGTGCCTGCTTTGCTGAGCAGCCACGAGGCCCCAGAGAGCTGCACTGCCCAAAGCAACATGAGGAGCAGCCCTTCCTTCACCACCGTGGGGACTGAAGGAGTTAAGCCCCAACTCAGACTGATTTTTCTCCTGCCTTTGAAGGGTACTAGTAGTTTGAGGCTTTTTCCCTGAAATGCAATTAGAATTGACTAATGAGGTCAGCAGAGAGCAAGGCAGCAGAGTCAGGGGAACGGTTTCACCTCCAGAAACAGCAGCCAGCGCGGCCGGCTCCTCCCGCACCGCGGAGCAGAGGGCTGGGGGCACGGGCAGCCACCTGCCCTTCCTGGGCTCTCTGCTGCCCAGACTGCGTCACCCAGCCCTGGCAAGGACCAGCAGCCACAGAAACCACGTCCCTGCTGGGCAGGTGCAGGGTGGGCTGCCTGGGCACGAGGCTCCCTAGATGTGGTGCCAAGCCCTGTCACCTTGCTCAGCAGGGCCTCGTGGGGGACAGCAATGTCCCACCCTGGTGGGATGGATGCTCCTGGCCTGCTGTCCCTGCCAGGCTCCAGCCTTGCCCCACAGCCCCTTGCTGGGTTCCCACTGCTCCTGCTACCACGTTTCTTCCTTTAGCCTTGCAAAACCGCAGGGCCCTCCCCTGGCTCCCCATAGCTGGGCTCCCAGTGCAGCGGGCACAAGCACCCGGCCTACCTGGAGATGCCTGGAGAGGCCTGTCCTAACGCCCTCCTCTGTGCCAGTCTCCAGAGCAATTCCATCAGCAACGCCGGGGTCACCGCGCTGACGTGGGCGCTCTGCTCCAACAAGGGACTCACCGACCTCAAGTAAGTGACAGCATTTCTGGTCTCCTCATGGGAAAGCACCACCATGGTGGCTGGTGGGGCTCACACAACAGCTCCAGGGACACGAGAGCTCTCGAATCCCCAAAGCAGCCTCCATCCCTCCTCGCACTGACAGTCTCTTCTGGCTGTTAATTTTCTCCCCTTGAGACCAGCACCAGTTTGGCCAGACCTAGCAATGAAACAGCTACAGTGGGGAAGGTAGCTGGCAAATCCTGTGGTTTTCAGATGTGTGGGATGTGCGGCTGAAACCCAGCTGCTCTGAGGAGCAGGTAACAGCGGGACACAGCACCTGGATCCAGGCTAACCTCCCTGCTTGCAGGCCAGCCCACCCTGAGAGCTGCTTGGGCAAGTGACCATAGCTAGACTTAGTCCATTCTTTATAATGGAAATCACTTCATAAGTTGTTTAGCTCCCTGTTTTCAAAGGAGCACTCAAAGCTCTTGGACAAAGTGATTGCACGTAGCCCCCATCACGGGCTCTCACCTCATGCTTATCCTCCTCTAGAAAAGGATGGAAAAGCAGCAGTTTCTGTTTGTGGGGAGCACATTTTTCCCTAGAGATGCAGATGCAGGGAATGGAGATGCAGACGTTGATGGAAACGCAAGTCAGAAAGAGCATCATTGAAACAAAAGGTTACAGCGGGCAAGGGACTTAGCACTTCTCTCGAGCCCCAAGGCTACTTTCTCCTCTCTTTTCCCCTAGTCTGCGGGAGAACTCCATTGGGAAAGAGGGGGGCCCTGCCATCGCCCGAGCCCTGCGGACCAACAGCACCCTCAAGAAGCTGGAGTGAGTCTGTGCCCGGGAGGGCAGCCCCGCTGCTGCACAGCGGTGCTCAAGCTGCATCCAGCCGCGTGTAACTCGTGTCCTCTGCCTCTAGCCTAGCAGCAAACCTGCTGCATGACGAAGGCGGCAAGGCCATCGCTTCAGCCATGAGGGAGAACCGGGCGCTCACGTCGCTCCAGTGAGTTTTCCCTGGGATCTAGCTTGCTTCTCAGGCCTCGTTTTCAAGCCCCTCCAGTAGTTACCTGGCAGGGACACTACTCCTGAGCCTCAGCTCTGCCACAGCATGAGAGTGGCTTCCCTAATTTGTCTTCCTATGGCATATGCATCATGCATTCCAAGTCCTTCAGGCTTGCAAAGGCCTTGTCAGAAGTACTGGGTGAGCAGGAGCCTCTATTACTTTGGAGACAGTGAGCAGAGGGGTGCTGGGCTCTCTTCTCTGGCTGCTAATGCAGAGCCTGGAGGGACAGGGAATCTTTGCATCATGCAGCCCAGGGCTTCACGTCCCCCTCTCTTCCTCCAGCTTGCAGTGGAATTTCATTCAGGCAAAAGCCGCCACTGCCCTGGCACAAGCACTACAGTCCAACAGCAGCCTGTTGAGTCTTGAGTAAGTAGGCAGCTGGTGCAGCTCAAATCCTTCCGGAGCTTCCAGCTCTCCCATCAGTGTCTGCTCCTCGGTCGCATCGCAGGGGCTCAGGCCCCAGGGGGACGTGAGGGGCTGACAGCGCTTGCCTGCCTCAGCTTGCAGGAGAACGCCATCGGTGACGAAGGAATGGTGGCTCTGTCTGCTGCACTCAAGGTCAACACAACCCTGGCAGATCTCCAGTGAGTGCTTGGGCTGTGGGGGGCACCTGGCATAGTGCGGTGGCCTTGTCAGGACAGACACTGAAGGGTCCCTGTTCTCTTGTAGCCTTCAGGCGGCTTCAGTTGGCACGGTTGGAGCCCAAGCTTTGGCAGAGGCCTTGATGGTCAACAAGAGCCTGCAGAACCTGGAGTAAGTGCTTGGGGGGGCCCTCATATCCCTGCTGCTGTGACACCGCTCCCTGTGGGCTCTGAGACCCTACTTGTCAATGCTGAGCTGCTGCCAGCTCCATAGTGTGCTACCCAGACCGCAGGCAGCGTAACCCCAGCTCATCCAGACATCTGCTTGCTGGCAAGGGGCCATGTCTCTCACCTTCTCCTCACGTCTGTGGACAGCCGGGCCTTGCTGAGCCGTGAGCCACCTCGGGCTGCCTGCCTCGCTTGCCCTTCCTCATGGCTTGTCTTCCTTCACAGCTTGAGGGGAAACTCCATCGACGTGACCGGGGCCAAAGCGATGGCCAACGCACTGAAGGTCAACCGCAGCCTCCGCAGGCTCAAGTGAGTATCCTGCTCTCCCGGGTGTAGGTCCAGGCTTCCTGGAAAGTGCAGTGAGGGGACAGCAAGGTCAAGGCCTCTTGTTGTAACAAACCACTAAACTGACATGCTCCTCGCACCCATGTTTGCACACACTTATGCACAACACACACACACCTGGACAAGTAGAGCAGCACACTGTAAAAGCAGGCCAGCACCCTGTGGCTGCAGAGGGAATTCCCTCCCTGCAGTCATGTCTCCTTGGTCAACTCTTCCCGATTTCCACACCTCCCCGCAGCCTGCAGGAGAACTCTCTGGGCATGGATGGAGCCATCTGCATCGCCACGGCTCTGAAGGGAAACCACGGCCTCACCTATGTGAAGTAAGTGACTGCTGAGCTAGATGGCAGGGCACAGGGGAGGAAGACCCCAGGGCTGGTCATGGGAACCCTCTCCACTGCTGGTAACACCCCATTCCCAGCTCTGTGCAGGGAATTCCCTGGCAGGGTATTCTCCTCTCTGACTGCTGGCATCCACACACAACTCTAGGTCTCATTGCCCCTCCCTGGAGGGTCAGCAACGCCTCCCAGGCAAAGAACCACCCTAAAAGGCAAATATTCTCCAAAATACCACACGGCCAGGCTGCCTTAACCCTCCCAGCTTCCCAGAGGCCTGTGATTGCCTCATACCTGCAGCCTCCAGAGTCCCAAATCCAAAGCCTCCATGACCAAGCCACAGCAAGAGCTCCAGGCTGGGGTGGGGAGGGTGCAGAGCATGTTAGTGTAAAGTTGGGGAGCTTCTCCTGTATGCACTCAGGATCTTGCTCACCCCCTTGACCAAGCCTGAACTCCTCTCCTCTTCTGCTCCCTCCAGCCTGCAGGGGAACCGCATTGGCCAGTCAGGAGCAAAGATGATCTCAGATGCCATTCGAACCAACTCACCCGACTGTGTTGTGGAAGTGTGAGCTGGGCTGGCTGCAGCGAGGACATGGTCCCTTCGACTAGGACACCTGTGCAGGGAGCTCCCTGGCCCTCCACTCGCACCTGACAGAGGAAAACTGGAGAAAGGAGAACATCCGAGCTCCCCGGCATGGCCCAGGAAAAACTGCTCACAGCAGTGGGCGCTGAGGCCTGGAGCCTCTGGATCCACAACCAAGACTTGCTCCTGTTAAAAGATGGGAGTTTGCAACTTTAGCCCTGTTCATCTAGGTCTAAGGGGATCTTTAGGGCTACAGGAATGGGTAAAATGCAAACAAGAGGGCAAGGAAGAGGGAGGAGGGGGAAAGAGCCCATGAGTCAGACTCTTCTCACATGGTAAATGGGAACTGAGTCCCTGTCATCTGCAGTAGCAACCCTCTTGTGATCCCTCCACTGCCAGGGAATGCAGAACCATGCTGAGAGCCAGCCCCAGGTCGGGTACATCCTGAGCACTCAGGAGCACTGCTCTTGTGCCAGACTGAGTCTGCAGCAGTGCCCCAGAACTCTGCTCACAGAGCCAGCTCCCCTCCATCTAGTTCACGAGGGTAGGGATCCCAGAAGAACTGGGTGAAGCACTTCTCACCTGGCTAAACAGTGTCCAATCCAGCAGATTTCCAGGTTACTTTGGTCCCAGAGAGTTATCAGAGGTCTGTTGTTTTCTTGCTCGGATCAGAGTGTGGTGCTTTGGACTTGCCACGACAGAGCAAGGACTTCTGCCTGTGCAGGGTCTCTGTAGGGTTCCAGGCAACAAGTACAAGCTGTGGTGTTTGGCTTGCCCTCAAGAGCAGATTAGTTTGGGCTGAGCACCGCAGAAGTGTTCAGTCTGTCAAACCTCTCTATCAATGCCTCTTGGAAGAGGCATGAATCGCAAGAGAGTGGAGCCATCCAGAAAGACCATAGGAAATGATGGGGAGGAACAGGAGGATGTTTGTGGGAAGAAGAGCAGTGCACAAGGATGGACCATCTGTAGCTGACGTGGCTACATGTTACAGTGAGGAGCAGCTTGTCAAAAACTTCTGACCTGCTGCCATCAGTGGCGCTGACCTTCAGACACGTCTTCCTGCTGCCCCAGCTGCAGAGGGTCCTCCCCTGGCAGGTCACCCTTCGGATGGGTGGCTGCTGAAGGCAGGAGTCACAGGTGGTGCCCTGGTGTGCATCGCCAGCAGGAGCTGGGTTTAGATGGATGGGTTGCAGAGTCCTCCTGCAGCAACTGCCACCTCCTCTGCTCTGCTCCACCCGGAGTTCCACACACTGCTGCTGCATTCGGTCTCGTGGGAGACAGCTTCAGGGAGCTCTGTGGCCTGATCCTGGAGAAACGCTCAGACAACCTATGTCATTAAGTGCACACTTGAAAATAAAGAGGTTCCTATCTGTAAAGCTGCCTCGTGTTGCCTTACTTGTAAGTAACATCACATGGGACATTTGGGGGACAACGTCAGGCCTGAGCCTTGCTGCCTGCACAAGAGATCCCAGGCCATGTACTAGTGTGACAGGAGGGCTCCTGGCTCATCCTGCCTTTTGACAGGGACAAGGTGTATGGGCCATATGGTGACCGGCCTCCAGATGAGGCGAGGAGGACGCAGCCTGTAAAGGAAGGGTTTAGAGGCCTGGTCAGTGCTGTCCTTGCACACAGGAATGACTTCCAGCTGCGTTCCCCACTCAAGTCAGTGGTCACTCCCAACAGCACCGGCCCAGCAGTGGTGGCCAGAAGGCAATCCCAGCTGGTGCACACAGAAGCAGATGTTCTTTGCCTGTTATGGAATGGAGAGAAAAGCTGCCTCTGGTTGAGAGCACTCAGTCACTTTGTGGAAACACAGGATGCACAGCTGAAGGCACCAACTCTTCTTTGAGCTTTGGAACAAACTCCTGCTTAACTGTGGTTAAACTCCACACATTTTCCTCCCAAGGAAGCTGATATTCACAGTGATTCTCCCAGCACGCATCCTGCAAGGAACCTATGCTGAAGAGGAGCTGCCTGAGCTCAGCACTGCATCTGGGACAGGAGGGGAGCAGAGAGCTGCTCTCTGCCCAAGGCCCTGCCTTAGGTCCTTAGGATAAGCCAGGACCTAAGCTGAAAG
>JAUBOD010000210.1:5090902-5103204 GCA_032353885.1 Nothura maculosa | reverse complement strand
GTGTTCTTAGATACCATAGGTTCCCTCATTTAAAAGGCAAGATTCAAGTATTTCAGAAATGTAAAAATCACTGAGCAGCTTTTCAAGTGAAGCGGATCAGGAGTTCTTCACACTGTACTTCATGCTGCTAATTGCTCATCGTGGATGTTCCTCCCTTATTGAACTTACACCTGCCTGGGCAACTGGAAGTTAGCAGGCCATGGACTTTCCCATTCAAGAAAATCCTCAAAACAATTCTGGTGATTGATATTAAACATCCTGGATGTTCCAGCTGAAACTTCTCCACCTTGGACTGCAGCACCATGGAGACGTGAGATTAGAGAGGGGCATGAACAAGGGAGCTCTCTCTCACAACCTCGCTCAGAGTACATCTGCCTGTGACTTGAGCTGTCATGCAAACTCTCTGTTCTGGAGAATTAACCTTCCTTCTATTCTTTCTCCACAAAATAAAAATGCATCTATTACAATATTAAATTCATACGACAACTAATGAGGAAGTTCTGCTGATGCTGAACTTGAAAGGAGCAAAATCCAGAGTGTGAGCTTGCTGCAAAATCTCCAGAGGTTACGCTTCTCTTCTGATCCTCAGCCAGGATTCTAATTAATTAGAAGCAAATTGAGTGGAAAAAAAAATCCCCGAATTTTAATTGCTTTAACATTTTGTAGGTACCCTAAAACCTAGGCAGTACAAGCAAGTAAACAGGAGCCACTCTTTGAAGATTACTGATTTAAAGAGGATTTTAAACTGAGCGCCTTTTCATCTGTGAAAGCTGAGATCTGATACATACATCAGATATAGGATCTGATGCATGCACAGAACCAGCTTGTGCACAACAGCAAACTCCAGGGCACACGTGCAGCAGACAAGCTCCTGAGAACAGCAGCTGCAATGCAGGTTTGCAGGGCACACAAGCACACGTGCAACATGAGGCAGTCGAGTGGTCCCATACAGCCACAGGGCTACTCATCTCCCCATATTTCCTGGGTGAAATCTAAGGAAATTTGTCAGCCACTGACCTTTCCCAAGCAATTCCATTGAGCTGGGACAACTGCAGTGTGCACATCCAATCCTTGCAGGCTTGGATAACAGCAAAATGAAGACTAAATCTGCTCACTGCAATTCACAGGGTGTTTAAGGAGGGAGTGTTTCTGCACTGCAGGTAAAATTTGCAAGGCGCAGGAGCATTTCATGGAGATTAGGCTACCAATTTCACTGCTGTCCTCTGCAAGTCATTATCATTCCACTTTTTCCAATATAGCCTGTTGACTCTATGTGTATCCCCATGTGGCTGACCCATCTCTGTTCAGCTTCAGGCTTTTAAGTGGGTACTTGTATACAGAGTAGCTTGTTCTTAGCAATTTTTCTGCTAGTACAGGCAGGAAAGAAATGCAACTTACTGCCACTCTTCAGTAGATTCTGCTCCTCTTCCTTCAGCCTGTTCTGCATAAGATGGAGCATGTTGGCTGCTTCCTGTAAGAGGTCAAAACACTCAATCAGAAAAGCTGCCACACAACCCAGTTGAGTGGCTCTTTGGATGATCCAACAGCAGTAAAGTACTCTCACAGAGAGAATGAGAATGGAAAATTTCAGCCTTGAAAATGTCTTAGAAAAAAGAGTCCTAATTGAAGTATGGGAGCTTCTACCTACTTTGCCCAAAAGGTCAGGATGTAAAGAATATACCCAGAAAATTCACCACATATTCTCAGTGGCTGAAAAGCCTTGCTCATCACACTGAAAATGAGTTCAATCGTCTTCATCCCGCAGAGAATTACTGCCATTATAGAACAAAAAGGATTTTCTGTGGAAATCTGTTTTGGGTAGCTGTTTTTGACTCCATTAAACTCCAGAAGTGTCTTGTGAAATGACTGTCGCCTCATACCAATGTATAGTAAAACAAAACAAATTCACACATCTCCACACGTGCAAACAAAAGGGACAGAAAAAGCTCAGCTTTTTAGCATTAGAGGTATAGCCAAAATCACATTTGAGTGTAAATGCAAACCCTTATAGCAACACTGCAAGATGGTTTGCTGAATTCCTTCAGCAAATGTAGCAAATCTTTAGACAAAAGCAGGCTGAGAAACATTAATGCACATCGTACTATAGTGTGTACAGCACAAGTGCATATTTTATGATTTACAATACAGTTAAAACAAAGGGGATTAAAACAAGCAGAAACAGGTAGATAGAACAGTGGCTGCTCTAAGGAAATGAAATCAGAACAATACTCAGCCCATTCAAATGATTTCTAATTTCAAAGATGCCTATAGAAACTTATAAGCTCTAAAGCTGGCAGAGATGCATCTCTTAGGAAAGGCATAGAAACAGCAAAATTATTTTATGTTTAGGAGTCAATGAGAAGCTTGGAAGGAAGAATCAAGGCTGATGGTAGCAGGGGCAATGATGGTTAAGACAGACATTTCCATTCCAGCATAGGAGATGAGAGAGCAAACAAGCCTTCCTCTACAAACTGTAACAGATGAGAGCAATTTGGCTGCTCTAGGACGCTGCATTTGCACAGCATCCAGGACGAGGAGCCTAAAGGCCCTCGCTGAGCACCAAGGACCCCAAGGCAATTCTCGAAGGTGTTGCATGAGTTCCAAAATATTCAGTAAGGACTAAAATTACCCAAGATATCAAGAGATTGAATTTCAGGGTATAGTGTTCACTAGTCCAGGAGTAAATGGCAGGTGGCAAAACATTTTTTAATGACAGCAAATTTAAATTAGGATGGTGTTAATGGTGAAAAGCAGGCTAGAAGTGATAAAGTGGATGAGATAAAAATGCATACAATAAGAAAGAACTTAGGAAAGTAGCCATATAGTAAAAACTGATTGAAGGATTCAATCAGTTTTTACTAATTCATTCAAAATACTCTTGATTATCAGTCTCTTCTACAATTCTAGCCAAGACATGTAGATAGGGACACTAAATAACTATGGATTAAACTTCAGATTTTTCTGAGCCTTTAATTTGCTAGGCAGAACTATACACAACCCACAAGATAACTAAAAAGTAAACAATTAAAAATGATTTTTAAAAAGTTACTCTGGCCAACCATGGCATCAAATCTATATATTTCCTGTGCATTCACTGCAGAGGAATTCTTATGGGGGAAAATGCACCTGTTCCCCAAGACGAGGTAGAAAACCTGAAGTCAGTGAAGACAGTGGCAAAACTGCAACAATTTCATTGCTTAAGAAAAAAAAAATCACTAATATATATATTCCTAAACAGCTGAGTCAGTGGTAGCTTCAGATACTCCCTTTTTTCCTGCCACTTTCAATGACTGCAATCGTATGTCTGTATTTTTGGCCTATCTGGGCTTCTTTCCACCTTCACTGTGGACACTATTCTTCAAACTAGAAATCATCTTATCAGAAATTATTTATCACATACGTATACTGAATTTTCAGCTCAGCAAGAAGACCATGCTAATCTGAGAAGCTTTTCAGAGGGCCACTTTTATGTGACCCAGTGCTTTGAAATGAGACAGAGGAGAACAGCTAAGATGATGAATCTAACAGCACAGGTGCTTTTTCAACCCATTAAGTGCCATGGTACAAAGGGTATAAGTGACCAGCACTCGGCACAGGCCACCAGGCACGTTTGCTGGGCACAGTGACAGCTCCATGTGACACCAGATCTGGCCTTGTCCCCATGAAGCACCTGTGAGGAAGGGGCTGGATCCCCAGGAGGCACCAGAGCAGGAGGCAGCTCTGCAGCTCTCTGCTCCATCCATCCAACTTCCTTACTCTAGCAGTTAACTTCACTTCAACCAAGTGGCAGCACCGGCTGTGGCCACATAGCAGCAAGTTAACACAACTAACAGAGTCATAATGAGCACATCATCAGAGCTGGGCGACCTTTTTTGTTCAAACGCTAATGTTTCCTTTTTTCCCTAAGCTATTTCTTCTGTTCATACCTCAGACATCATCCTCCACATCCCAGAAATCCTTCAGGACATCTCCTGTGTACATCTTTTCATCTTATTAAGGAAAAACAATGTTTAAACCTATTTTTTCCCAGTGATTTGCAAGAGAATATTGGAATACAGCTCTGTACTACACTTAAAATCAACTCATTTGAAGACGGATGGAAATGTTTCCTCTTCACATTGCCTATTAATCTCAGCAGCCGTTTCTTGCTTTGTTATAGAACAAAGCAACTGAGATTAGCTCTTACTGTGTGCACGTAAAGGCATTTTTTCTTTCATAATAGAGTGTTGCCACTCGTTCAGTAAGGGTGAGATATAAGGACCAGGAGAAATTGTGCGGTGCCTGAGCCGAGAACGTGACTGTGTTCTCAACAAGGACAAGTCTGCTTAGGCACACACAAGTGTCCGTGAGCACAGGACTGAGGCTGCAGAGCTAAACTACACAACAGCAAGAGAAGCCAACTTACCCGAGCTGCCTCTGGAGAATCAAAGACAACACTTATGATGCAGAATTCCTTTTAGAAACTTGTCCTTTCACTCTGGCATGTGTATTTTTCTTGAAACTGAAGCCTGCACTGCTATGTTTATGTTTGACTGAAAGTGACTGTCCTACCATAAGGTTTTTTTCCCTTTTTTTTTTTTTTTTTTTAATTGAGGGATGACAACTACTTACTTTGGTAGAGAGGGTATCCTCACAGTGGATGGGCACACATGGAATGAATTGAAAAATCATCCCCTATTATAAAACCACCTGCCTCCTCTCCATTTTCATTATTCTCATCTTTTCCCTCACTTTCTTGTCCTGAAGTAGCCATCAGCTCTCATCATTAATACTCATTTTAGAGTAATCATTCCCATTGAAAGTCATGGAAAGCATACTTAGAGTATTTCACAGACTTAAATGATACTCAGCAGAAATTTACCAACTGTCACCATCAGTTATGGTGGAAAGGATGAAAAAGTCATTTATGTTATAATTTTAAATTATGATTTTGATTCATTGTCTGTTTATAGAAAGTTTTACCTTCAAATTCTTCTTTCTTTCCTAACTAGCCATTACATTTATCTAGAATCAAATTCTTAAAACAAAAAGGCAGGAAAGTGTATCCTGCTCTACAATGTGACTTGTGCACTTTTTAGTTTATTCTTTTCCCATCTTAAATTTCAATAGTCTCCTGCCTTTCTCCTTGTTGTGGTAAAAGCAATGTTTGTTGACAAAACTGTAAAGGTATTTCAAAAGTACTTCAATAAATGGGACAGAAGACACTTATTCCTTGAAGTTGAGAGAATAACACTTATCCAAGGGAAGCATCGCGTCCAAGTCTGTGCTGAAAGGGGCTCTGCAGAAGCACAAGGACAAAATAGTGGCTTAGGTCACTTGGTTCAGTGAACTGATGCTATAAATTATAGGATCCTGCCGTGAGAAATTCTGGCCCAAGAACTCAAGCAATCATTTACAGAAATAGATCTCTTAGATCTCTAATGAAGGGCAAAAATCATACAAAAAATTGAGAATATCTTGAAAATTTTAACTTCTCAAGAGAACATGTAATAATCTGAGTTTCACCTAGCACATTACGAAATTTAGGGAAAAATATAAGGGAAAATTACCATAGGATAAGACCCTCCCCAAAGAATCCAAGTGTAAGGAGCAGAATCTTGCACACTGGCAGGATTTACATGACCATCTACAGTAGAGTCTGGTACAAGAGAAGTGGGAAGAGACAGAAGGATGGGGAAGGAACTAACAGAGACTACAGCAAAAGAAGAGTTAAGATCATGAGCTTTTAAATCCTGTCACAGCATCAGATGATAGAATCAAAACAGGACTAGGTGATGAGGTGTAGGAAGCAGCAGACAAACAGTTTCTGCCCGGAGTTTACCAATTAAAAGTGTTTTTATACAAGGTTGGAGTCAGCACTAACACTCAGGAATCTGCTACTGCCTAAACTAAGGTGACAGGAGGGACTTCATTCTGCAAGTCAAATGCATCCATCATTAGATAATATGTAAACTTACCATAATGACAACTCCTCTCTTTACTTTTCTTATTCACTTTTGCAGAAGATATGAATTATAATGACTCAATAACAGTTAATTGAGCGTTCCCCTCATGTACTGCATTTTTAGTACAAGTTTACAAACTATATTAGTTGAATGTGTGAAGTTTATTTGAATAATATACAATTTTGCTATGTAAACCTGAGGTCAGTTTGCTCTGTCTGAGGAAATTATCACCAAATTAACACTAATTGGAAGTTGGTAGTCACAGCTGTGCCTTGGTCTCCACCGTAAAGCAGTCCCTGTCACATCACTGCTCAAATCTCACGTCAGAATTATCCTCTCCCTATGTCCCAGGTAGTGCAAACACTTCAGTGCTCCCAAGGGAGCTGCAGTATTGGCTCCTTTCAAGTATACTGTTTATTACGTTAAAGAGTAGTTGTTCTTGGGGAACTTGCTGAATCCAGGAATTGGTAACAGAATCTCTTGTCTTTCATTTTGAGATCAGTTAGTCTGAATACAGCCCATGCTCATTCTAACACAGAATCTCTTCTGCAGCTGGCTGACACACTGCACTTTATTTCTTATTTCCCACCAATCAAATCCTGAATTAAGAGGTATCCCTCCCTCTAACAGAGCCTTTGCACTGCAACTAGAGACCTGGATTTAAGGATTTCTCCAGCCTGAAAACTTGTGCATCCCCAGTACCTGCTTCCCAAGCCTGCCAAACACGCAGGAAAATAGATGCAAGCAACCATCAAGATACCTATGCTTTAATTCTGATATTCAATATAATTTAGCTACCCTGAACCAAGAGTGCTCTCCTGGTACCCATAAAAATGTAACCAAGCAGCCATAAATTAAATGTGTATTAGGTGGAAGCAAATGTGTATTAGGTGGAAGTTTAAATAGCCACAAACCAAATGTTCTTCATATTAACCTTCTCCCCAGCTATTCCAATAACGACACATTGCAATGGGAATTTCTAGGTTGAAACAGAGTATCTTGGAGTGAAGCAGAACTCGGATACCTCATTATGTACACATGCAAAATAAAGCATCTGCTCCAGGTTTGGAGCTCTAATGAGAAAATGAGGTTAACGAAGGGGAGGGGATACTTGGTGTGCAGGGCAGGAACTGTGAACAGAAAGTATACTCGGTTTGGCTTGTCCTTATTTTTTTAATTATGATAGACTGCTTACAAATACCAAAACCAGAGCGATGAAAAGAAAAATATTTTAAGCAGTCTGAAGCCAAAGATAAGGATCAAGTGGCTGGATGAGCCCCCTCCCTTGTACATCCTGAAGAACACTTAGCACCAGTGGAGAATAGGGGAGAATTCACAGGACCACCATAAAAGCTATTTTAACAGGATGTTTGATGATGTATGCTAGGAGGAAGTAGCTGAAGGAGGAGAAAGTACTTTTGGGATGCTCTCTGAAAAGTGCAAGAGAAAATTAGTATATTCTGCCTAGAGAAAAGGCTACCAAGGGGTAAAATATATTGCTGAGTTTAGCATTAGGCAAGCTAGTTTCAGAAACACCTTTTTGAATTGTACCATCTGTGCTGTCCTTTGAAGTACAGACACTCATTATAGTTCATAGAAAAATTAAGCTGCCAAGTCTGAAAAGCGCTGAAACTTTGATTTTTAAGGTAGACTAAGTTCTAACAGCTTTAACAACTAAATGTAAGAAACAACTTCATTTTAAAAACAGAATAAAAATTAACAAAATGCCATTTTCTACTAGGTAAAAATAGTCCGTAAATAAGAGATCTTTCAGAATTGGCACATGCAAACCCCTGCTAACACAGAGAAATGCAAAGGCATGGATCCCAGGAAGAGCACAAGAGAACAGCAACAGAGGAAGAGAAATGACTGAAAAATGGAGGAAAAAAGGAAAAGCTATGGGAAAAAATGGCTATGGAAACTGCAAAGGCAAAATATCCTCATTTAAACTCATTCAATCCAGTAGGTGCACATCAGCCAGCCACCATGTATGAAAAATCCTACTCAGAGAAGAGTTTGCATGGGGTCTTCTGTTATGTGTGTATATGAAAGCTCAGTAACAGATACATAATTTTGTATTTTTCATGCATTTCTAAGGGCTTTCACAGCAAGCAAGCACTTTGCAGGGAGCAGTTTCACCATCAAGTAGCTATTGGGTTCTTACAGCTCATTCAGTCTGGACTCAAGGCCAAGCTTTTAAGTTCTCTCTAATCTCAGGGATATTTCTCAGTCCAGTGCCTAGCAGGAGAGCACTGCTGATTGCTTTGCAGATAGTGTGTGGCAAAAGGAACAGGGAGCTCAAAATCTCCACAAAATGGGCTAGAGAACCTCTCTAGACAACTGTGCACCTATGAGATAGAAGAGCAAACAACAAGAGTCAAGCAACAAGGTCTGTGTGGTTTGGAAAGGCTGCAGTGCTTCATCTGCTCAAAGTCACTTAATTAAAATTGTGTACTTGGGTACAATCTTTAAATCACTTTTCTAATTAGGAAATGCACTCTGGCCAATGTCATTAGCTGTGCAACGTCAGCGTGGCACCAAAACAGCTTGGAGTGCAAGTGCACTAGAGATTAGTCTCATTATTCTGCAATAGTATCCTGATTAGAGCAAAAATTAATCCTGAAAACATGCAGCTAGTTAAGGAAAGGGGTCCAAGAATCAGTCCCTGC
Organism: Nothura maculosa; assembly: GCA_032353885.1. Classification (NCBI taxonomy): domain Eukaryota; kingdom Metazoa; phylum Chordata; class Aves; order Tinamiformes; family Tinamidae; genus Nothura; species Nothura maculosa. Next base: position 5,094,590 of record JAUBOD010000210.1, on the reverse strand, counting down.
TGCTGATGTTACACAGGGTGCTGCATTAATCTAATCAGAGTGAAGTTCCTTTTCCTAGGCAGCTATTTAACAAAATACACAGGGATTATAATAAAATTGACTCTCATTTCTCCCACAAAAGGTAATTAAAATTTGTTTGGTGGAACAAAAGACAAATCAGGATGGAAAAAAAAAATCAATGTAATTTTTAGTTATTTTGACAGTTGGAGAGAGTGGGTATTGTAATAGGCTAAATGCAATTATCCCAGCCACTTTCCCTCTTGTTGATTTTAGAAAGGGTAACGGGATGATAAAGCTCAGAACAACACGCACCAGTTTCAACTTCTCAGTGTGCAATTGTGCTAATTTTGGAGCAAACTGCCTTTTTTCCAGCGCAGAATAAGCTGCCCCCAATTTTCCTTCAGCAAGAAATAGCCAAAGGGGAAGAAATACTACCTGGAATGCAGATCAAGCCCGATGCAAGTAGTGAGAGAGATGCATTAATGTTTCAGGATGGCAGGAAACTAATCTGAAGTGGATTAAACACTATTGTTTTTAATTAGAACAAAACACATGCAATCTCCCTCTATTTACCACGTTTGGGAAACAGGAGTGCACCAGTGAGTCTGTTGGTTTAGTTCAGGCTCAGATTCTTCATCCTCTTCCATTCACTGAAATTTTGGAGCCTGGTTTTAAGCACTGACATTTCATGATGACTTCAAATAACACTTTGGACTCCAGGTTATCTGAAAAGCTGCCTGCAAAATAGATCTATCTGCTCTTCCACCTAGAAAGTCTCTACAGACAGGTAGCCATGGCTATTCGAGACTGTGCTGCTCCCTATAAAAAGGGGTGTCAGCATCTCATCCTTTCCATACTCTACTAATATTTTCAGATACTCAGATTTTCTGGTCTTGATCCCTATACTTCTTTAACATGGCCCAGAGAACAGCAGTCAGAGGTAACCCTCTCCTGCAGATCTCTAAATTCACACCATGTCCTTGAATTACTGCTGAATCCACATAGGAAAACACAGGATGGTCAGGATAAAGAAAGATTGCCAAAAGTGGCATTCCCATCAACTACTCCCAATGAAAACACTTATCAGGCTCTAACAGATATGAAATGAAATAACCTCTAGATCAAATCAGGGTTACACTCAAGCTACAGAACTAGATTTCATGACACTAAGCCAACACTGTGTGTTCTGCAGGAAGTTTAAGCACAGTCACCTCGATCACCGGAGTCCCCCAACGGTCAGAGACAAGGCAAGGAGGTTACTCCAAATGCAGACGACCTGATGCTCATTCAGCCTAAAGCCCATCTCAGTTAAGGATCTGCCCCAGTTCTGATGCCCAGTAACACACACTGCCTGTGGCAAGTGACTGCAGCAAGAGGGAGAAACGGCCTTTTTGTCACAGGATTTTATATTCCTTAATGTTGCATGATGCTAAGCTGCTGCTATCTGCTTAGCCTGATAAATTAAAAGGCCAAGGATATTGTCTACTAAAAAATAGTACCAAGAGAAGGTTAAAAAAAGTGTTCTCCAAATTCTAAGTACAAGTGCATTCCTGAATGAGAAAGGAAAAAAAAGCCTTTCAAAAAAGCCTTATTTTTTTTTTTGCCAAAGTTGTAGAGAAGAAAAAGAACAATGTAAAAAAGAAGACATGAAAATATGAAGTTAACTACAGATTAAAAAATATGTGAAGTAGTGTCCATAGAGACAGTTCTTACAAAGAGGGATGTTAATGGGAAATTGTTTCCATGATTAAGAAGTTGTCAAATGCCTGGGTGAACTAGTCAATCTCTGTTTTTTGAAGCTCGTGGTATCTTTTAAAGTACAGGGTACATTGCTCCTCAAGCAAAAAATGAAGTAAAATACTTGAGCCTTCTCACCAGAATACTGCAGGCCTTTGCTGGGTCAGAAAGGGGACACAAACTGGTCCCGCTCTCCCGTATCTGTGGAGCTGTCTGAAATCCGGCTCCCAAGCCCTGGACTTGGGCTGCGCGTCAGGCAACACTCCACGTGGGAGGCTCCTTGGAGCAACCAGCTCTATGGAGTGACAAGGCTTCCAAAAAACACATCATCTCACACATATAAGATAGCCAGGAGCAGAGGGACCACAAAAGTTACTTAATCTTTAGCATAAACCCAGGTACATTTAGTTACACTTCACTGTAACTAAATATATGATGTTAAAGGAGGAGGGTAAATACTGGACTAATTTATTTTCTTCCCCTCAATAGGCACATGTAGACAGAGGAAAAGCAAAATATGCATTTATAGGATGGATACAAGGAACATTATTCCAAGCTCTCTGATATTTCTGCCAAGAACAAGTTGTGCAAACAAAATAAAATACAGTTGTCATATGCAAGGTGGAAGATCCACAGAAAGGAAACATTAGCTAGCTTAAGGTATAGAACACACATTGGTTAATAACAAAAGCTGAAGGAAATATCATTCACCAAAACATCCACTTCAAATGAAGAACGGGGTATGTATGGGGTAACGACTGCAAGGAAGATGAAAAAACAATATCAATAAAATATAAAGCTACAGAAAGCTGAAAGGGAGGTTGTCTGAGTGTGCTGCACTCCAATAAATATCTGAAGGAGAGGAGGGAGTAAGAGAGACAGAGATGCAGATTATCCTGCAAGATGGAAAAGAAACAGATAATCACACTGAAACGTTACAGTTCAAATAGTCAACAGAAAACAGAATTTCTGCCAAAAAAGAGTGAGCTTGAGCTAGAGAGGATTTCAGTATATCTGATCTTTCCATTGATACTCTTTGCTATGTTTTCCCTGGAAAGGGCCTTGTGCTAAGAAACTCTCACACATCAGTTGTCATGAGGCGATAAAAAACGTTATTAGATAACTCAGCATACACACAGCGTGTGGCCCTTGAAGATTAGAAGTGCTGAAAACATCCTTTGGGAATAGATACAGAGATAGGGAATAAAGCAGGGCAAGTTAGAAATAGGAAAAAAAAAAAAGGTTTTCAAAGTCCAGCATTGAGTTTTAGGAGTTTTATGCTGGTCTAGCTTCAACAGCCATGTTAGGTTTGCCTGACAGCAGCCAAACCTAAACCATGTGGCAGAAAACAGCCACTCGGGGTTGGGTCTTCAATTAGTAACATGTTTAATGAAGAGAGTGCTAGAAAATTTTAATTTACAAGGTGAAAGTCACAGTGTATCTGCTGGAAGTTGGCTTCTTTACGCAGATGTAGCTAAAGTACTATGTCACTGGGGGCTTCTAAGCTGTCTTACCTCAAACATCTCTTGCTCTGCTCGACGATGATCATCTAGGAGTTGCTCCAGATAGGACAGATTATGGAATTTTTCTAGGTAAGAACTGTATTGTTTCTGCAGTTCCTCCTCAATCTTCTCATACTCATCCATAAAAGCAGGACTAGAAAGAACAAGGATAAAGTGCTCAGAGAGATACTGACCTGTAGACACAGAATTCTGAAGTGCATTTTTGTTTTTAAAGTTGCCTTTCCACATCTGCTAAAACAAATTAAAAGGAGCCTTTATTTTCAAGATTCTGTCCTACTTCATAAGGATACTTTCTAAAGCATTAGACTTTAGAACATACCTCTAAAGCATTAGACAAGAATACTAACCTAGTCTGCCAAAGTTATTCACAGTGAAGAAGAGCATATCTGCTACCAAGCTCTTCTAGACAGGCAGAGGGGCAGCATTTG
>JAUBOD010000210.1:5060022-5080161 GCA_032353885.1 Nothura maculosa | reverse complement strand
ATATATCAAAATAAGAATGATTTTAATTCTAACTAATCTCATATGGAGATTTAATTCTGATTAACAATCTCATATGGAGAACCAATCAGACTGTTAGGAACCAGCATATTCAAAAACCAAACTCCATGAAGTCACTTTTTCCAATTTCTCTAAGACAAAAACTATCAGGACTTCAAACCACAGAGCACCTTGCAAAACCTGAGAGCTGTCTCACACTGCACTGCAGCAGGACACCAACAACCTACGCCCTGCTCACCTGCAATGGCCCTAGGGAAGAAATAAAAGACATCTCAGCAACTTCAGTGCAATTGCACCTGCAACTCCAACCACCCTCCCATCAAACAAGACCCTGAATGGGTGTCCATTGGTAAGGGCACCATATCTGCACCTGACACCTATGGGTGGCCCAGGGTGGGATTCACTGGCAGCTCCTGCACTTCCCATGGCACCAGGCGGCATCCCAGCCACCCGGAGCTGCAGGCAGCAGCCCAGGAACAAAGAAACAACTAAACTAACAGAAATCTCTTCATCTATTTGCTGGTTAGAAGCAAAATCATCTCTCTACATTTCAACTTTCTACTGCTTCAGGAAATGCTTTTCTTTTTTTAAACATGAAAACTGACTTTTTTAAACTAAAAGTGACATTTGTGATTTTTGCTTTATGAATAAAGTAGAGCTGTTATTTCTCCTTCCCCCTATTCCCCTAAATCTTAATCAGCAACATCACAGGCAAAATTCAGCAAATGAATACCTGCAGATTTTCCTTCCTCTGCTTTTTTTTAAAGTTGAACTTGTTTTGGTTTGTATTTTTAAAAAAATATTTGTTTTTCTTAATATTGTAGATTAGTTTTGAAAGAAGTTTATGTGTATATTGAAACCATACATTCATTCTGGAAACAATCTCTTTAAACCAAGCCCCAAAGTCACATTACTGCATTTCCAAGAAAACAGACACAGATTTAAGTCCTAAATAATAAATGCACAAACATAACAACATCAATATGCATCTACAATAGGTCTACTAGCAACATCCCCTTGTTCAATATATTCCACTCTGCTCCAGCAGAAATCTGTTTTCATTCAAAAATAATTTATTAAACAGCAAGATATCCTATGACTTGGAAAAAAAAAACAAGATTTATCTCCTTTATATGTATATTATTCTACACAATCTCCCTCTATACAATTACATTAAAAAAAAAGTTCAATAAAGAAAGTAAAGGTTGTGATGTAATTTAGAGTCAAAATTTCTATAAGAAATAAAAATGAAGGTTTTACTTCTCCCAATCGTCTTTCAATCCATTAATGCCAAACACTTGTATTTCTTTTACAGTTACAAGAAAATAATGTATCCTTCAGTTAGGATACAAATGAAATATATTATATCATTGGCAAGATTCTGGATAGCACGGTCTTTTATTGCAATATGGAGAAATGGACTGGAAGAGAGGTGCAGCAGTGCAGAGAATATAAGACTTTCATATTTTAAAACTCACAGCTCAGCACATTTTAACATATACAATACATTTCAGGAAAATGTATGCAGTAAATAAACCACATTGCTCTCCTACTGCCCCTTCACAGCACAATCCCTCTGCCAATAAAATTTACTTCTCTGTGTGTATGGAAATCAATAATCTCAATTTTTTTTAAATAGTAAAAATAACTCTTCTGCTGCTCTCTGGAGGTTCTCACCATGCTGTCATAGCATCGCCCTGTGCCTTTAGGATATAAACTTAGAGCTAACGAGGCAGAAGCAAACTGCATCTTTCCTGAGACTGGCTTTCTTAAAGACAACAAGTTCAATCTGTCAAGCCCTGGACAAAATATAATGTATGTTCCTATACAAGACTGGCCTTCCTCAACTCGTGCAGTTGTTACACCATGAGAAACATGCTCTCCACAGGATATAATAAATCCTGCCCTTTCAGAAATTGCACCTTTAAGTAGGCTTCTGTTGGAGCTTTCCTGGCCCAGGAGAAGTGGCTGCCCAGAAGCACCTACTTAGCTCCTGATTTTTCGTGTTTTCAGCACTCTGCACCTGCAGAAGCTCCTTTCTTAGGGGCCCACTTCTCAAGTCAGTTGGACTCCTAAAAGCCGTGATTTAGAGTTATTAGAGAATGCCCCATTTCAAAGAAAGGCTTAAGTACTTTGTAAAATGTTGCTTTGTAGTGACTTACACTTGACATTTTAGCTGAGTTCAGACTGAGGGATGCTGTGGTGATTAGCAGCCTAATACATCTGATTTTAGAGAACTGAGGTTCTCATTTCTCTCTTCCTTCAAGCATTAATGTCTTTCCCATCCTTACATACATGCTGGCTAGCAGAGCAGCAGCGCTCCATAGATCATCTTCTCTGCACAGCACTCAGCCTGTGAAGCACGTGCTCTCAAACAAGGCTCTGGGAGCAGGAACTACCCAGACACACAGGCTACTGCTCTTACTAGGGCACCTCCTACAGCTCAGATGCTGCAAATCTGAAGATTACCAAAACCAACACTAGAACATGCAGGATTTAATGTCTGTTATCAGTAAAAGAAAAATCTTTGACATTACAGACAAATCTATTGAAGAAAATAACTAAAAGACTTGTTAGTAATTGTGAACATTCAATCACATTTCCATGACTTCAGGCACTAGCTCATGATTTTACAACTCAACTAAACAATATTTACCTACAGGTCTAGGAGGTCCTGAGCTGCTGTAACAGAAATAAACCGCCCTGCAGTTTGATAACTAAAGATTTAAATCATTCATTTCTCTTTTCAATCACATTTATCCCCACAGCTAAAGTCCAATTTAGCATTTATTTTTCTAGGCGATTTACAAAGAGTATTTCATTTTTCTTCTGAAGACAGGAATGCCGATTTCTCAGAAGGCTCCTCTCAGACTTACTGCAATACAAGTACTAACATGAACGGGAAGGAAACGTCAACTTTCCTATCTCTTCCCTTAACTCACAAAATCTTCATTTGCAAGACAGCAACTCATACTTGTTTTACCTTATATCCAGGGAAGAGAACAAGGTCTTAGACCCTCTCCACCAAGGTCTACTTACTCTTAGTTCAACTTCTTTGCCAAGTAAGTCATACAAACTAGCTCCTTTCGAGGTGATTTCAGAAGCAAGTTGTCTAGCTGCCTTCAGATCAGCTACCTGGAAATACAGGAAGAACACTAAACAAAAGAGAATCCCCAAGAGAGAATCCCCAATAACACAAAGAAAAAGCCATAATGGCTTTCCCTCATTTTGATGTTAAAATTGGCTGAGGCTGATATGCTGCTGTAACATCAAAGATGTTATTCACTGAATCAAAGAGGCCCTGTCCCTTAGCCTTACTAATGTCTTGAGTAGACATCACACATTTCTAGGAATCACATCAGGTCATCAGAGAAAAAAAAGAAAAAAAAAAGCCTCAAAATTGATTTTGCCTCTGCCCTGGGTAACAACAACCAACAGCTGTCTAAGGGAAACTTCTTAGATTTTTATGAGCCAAAAGACTAAGCCTATAGTCCAAGGCATACAACCAGCACATTGCAGAGGTAATATTTTTGACAATCTATAAATATTTTTTTCATGATTTCATCAACTGTTCTCTTTGAAGATAAATTTTACACAAATACATACAAATTCCTTTTAGAGGAAAACTTGCATTACTGCCTTTTTTTTCCCCCCAAGAAAGGCAGTAAGATTGGTTAACAAGTAGGTACAACATGATGTCTATCAGGACAATACAGAGATTGCCTTTTCCTTCAAAGGAAACAGTTTGAAAAACCTATGTCAGTCAATATTATGCAAGTAACCCCCTTACAAGAAGGTTATCAGGCTGGAAATACTACCTTATCAGGCCTCCTGCAATTTTCATCTTTTTTTCAGAATGTTATTGAAAGTGTTCATAGTTTTGTACTATGCTGTTGGTTAAGAGATTAAAACAAATCCGACTACACAAATGCAACTACAGAATATTTGAGGTGAAAATACAATTAAGTCACACCAATTCCCTTATGTGGACATTCTCTATTTAAGTTTCAGAGAGAAAACAGTTCTCGTTTCCATAGTCTAACTTCCCTTAAAAAAAAAAAAAACTAAATTTTCTTTACTTTGGAGCCAAGATCAAACTTGAACTTGCTGCTGTCTTCCTCACTCAGGTCCGCACGCTCCATTCCTTTGGTGTTCATGGCACTGTAAAGCACAGAGGTGACCTTCAGCAGCTCCTTCACTGCATACCCATCAGCCTGGTAGAGCTTCTTGGTATTGAGCTTGATGTGTGCCTTGGTGGCCTTTTGGAACAAAGAATTCATCATGTCACAGAGAACAAGATCTTCATTTACCTACTTATGCCACTTAAAAATATTTTTGGGGTGATATACACATATAAAACTTGCTGTTTAGAGACACATGTTTGTCTACAGCACCTTCCTGATGTTCCTAAAAGGAAACTTGCTGATACACATGGACTGTCTCTGTGTCAGAAGCATTTGCAGATAATTGCCACAATGAAAAACCCTCAACCTAGCCATTAGTTCTTCCCAGTGTGAATATCAGCAAAACCCCGTACACCACTTAAATTCGAATTACATTTGAGTGGAATTTAAGTGCTGCTCAGGTCTTGGGATGATGTTGCACAGAGGTAAACTTCACCCTTAATAAGTTACAGAATAAGATCAATTATCCCAAATTAACGGTCTTTTTTTTCCAAGAGTATCTTCAGAATGATATTTTATTGCAGCTCTCAAATTATTCCCTGCTTTGATATTAGTGACTTTGATCCCTTTTCTCCCACCTCTAAAAAGCACAGGCAAATGAGCAAAGAAGCACCATTAAACATCATAACATCAGCTTTTTACACTTTAAAATACTAAAGGGAAGAAAAGTTAGCATAACAGAAATGTTGTTATAGATTAATAGCCCCAAAGAGCCAAAAGCAAATGGCAGGGAAAACTCTGCTAAAGTCTAAGATTCAACTATTAATGTGCTACAAGTTTCATTCATTCTGCCTTGGACTTCAAAGAAAAATTCCACGAATTTCTCCCTGTGAAACTAAATGGAGAAAGGACCACATCCTGGATTTTAAAGGAAAAAAAAAAAAAGAAAAATACCAAAAAGCTGCAGGCTCACATCTTTTCTTATGCATCTTCTTATGCATTCTTCTTGCCAAACCTTGTGACTTTTCAGTCATTTTAAGCAACATTTCACCCTTACCTCTTTCTTGCACAACATCTCAACACAACAGAGAAAATTGGTTCTGCCTGTACTCCCTGTCCAGAAGAAAACTGCTAAAAAACGAAGCCAAGATTTCCAGAGAGATTATTGATGCTGTGTACCCTGCTTAGGGAGCGAGGGAGAACAAGACTCAAGGCATAAAAACACCTGGTCACTTCTGAAAATTCTGGCCAGCAAGACTTTGAATGAACCAATACAGAATATAAAGAAGCACATATGTTCTCCTGCACTTATCTTTTCCCTTCCAGAAGAAGGGATCTAAAAAACTACCTCTACAAGCAGCAGGTATAAATTTTAAGAGAAACATGACATTAAATTGACAGAATTTGCTAAACCCTCTTCTATGCAAAAGAGCCTAATACACTGAATCATAAAGGATATTGTTGAAGATGAGAATTCCAATTTCAGTTCCATTCAACTCCAAGAGAGAAAAATCAATGTCCACTCAAAGGAAAAAAAAGTGTTTTCTGCTCAAGGATTGCTCAGAAAAAAAGGAAATAATACACATGCAAGTATGCATATTCTTCACATTAACCTAATCTCACTGCTTATTTGCATAGATAAGTTTATATATGGAAAGCCTGAGCCTTGGTCAGCTATAATAACTCTGAATAGTTTTAAAGTATTACTTAAAGAGAAAGTCATTCCCACTTATTCTGAATACACCAGATTACCACAATGCAATACAAAAGAAAATTTAAAATCCACTGCAGGAATGGCATTGATAGGAAGGAAACTTGCTCTGTTTTAAGATCTGTCTTATTATAACAGAGCCAAGTTTTGGCCTCAAGATAGGGCCTCAATAAACGGAATAATAAGAACAGGAATGTGAGTAGTTCCTGCACGATACATGGAGCAACATGCACCAATCACTGTCACCACAAACAACAGGGAGGGGAAATGAGAGGGAAGAAAAACCCAAAGCCAAAAAACCCAGTAGACACTTGAGGAACTTCTCATCCCAAAAGGAGATACTTAGTAATTCTAGCACTACAGGGTTAGATACCTACTCTTTGACCATATTTCGGATTATCATTTTATGTTTACAGACCTAAGTCTTGTTTTGGATGTGGCTTAGGATCATTAGAGAAAGTGGAAGGGTAGAAACTATTTTCCTTAGATATTAAATGGCACTGTGGTTTGAATTATTAGAACTATTAATTAGATTAGAAATATTTAAACCCAGTGACATAAAGAACTGCATCATTTGGGTGAAAACTTGATACATTTTTACTCCATGTTCAGTAATGGAAATATTCTAATTGCTTCTCATGACGATTAACCCGTCTTGATAGGTTTTGAGATAAACATACTTCCATCAAATGATCACATGTGACGTGGCTCGAGATGAAAATGCTATTAGTTACTGGAAAAGATAGTTGTGCATTTCATGGAAAACAGACTATTTCAGAAACATTTAAAAGAACTTATGCTGAAGAGGAAGAAAAAAAAAAATCTGCCCTGACAGTCTGGTTATCAAAAAACTACAACAACCTTCATATTGTCTTGTAACATTAAGACTTTAAGTACAAGATGATTAAAGAATCTCACACTTATTTCATCTTCTGAATCATATTATAGAATTGTTTAAACTCCCTGGAGATATCTTGCATGAAATCAACAATTACAAGAAATATGTATTAATAATATCACTTCTGATATAATCCTTGTTCTTTTAAAACATGCTCAGCTTGGAGGGTGGAAATATCTCGAAACAAAAACAAACTAGATCTGCCAGCCACATCTTACGATGCTCCAAGGATGAAGACTGTGTTCTGACTCATATAGAAGTACGTCATATTTCAACACATTAAAATTAGAAAGTGGTAGATAACATCATAAAACTCAAGGCAAAAGCTCATTTGCATAGAATGTAATACTTTTTCAATAATAAAAAATAGTAAATACTCAGATAAAGAAAAGAAAAATATATAAAATAAGCATTACATTTTAGAAGCTAGAAGATTTTCATTATTAGAATTTCTACCTTCCTTCTGAAGGGCTAAGGGCCTTTTGAAATGTTTTAATCGAATTATCTGCTCACTGATCTTTTCAGCTTCAGCCTTCATTCCAACACCTCTCTAAGGGAAGGACCCATGATAACAGTCCAAAGCATAACCACTTTCTAAAAAAAGACAAGGCTCGTAAAAGATCTGGCCTGGGAATACATACCTTAATAGAGTAAGTGAGAAGGCTCATACAACAGACCACCAGAATGTGATTTTATATCCAACTGAATATATCAGTAGAGGCTACAACCAGCCTAGTGTATACAAAATATATATTACTTGAAAAAACAAGTGTGATAGGATGATTATTGTTTTATAGTCTTAGATGTTTAAACCCCAATTCTGCAAAGACTTAGACACAGCTACACAATTTTGGTAACAACAGACCTGTCCTTTTCAAATTTATAACAGCTCTTACCACAGGGCCTCAAGCCACGGACAAGGTCTCCACTCAGCTTGATACGAGGCCAGCACAAATCAAAAAGATCCCCCTAAGCCCAAGAAGGTTTATGATCCAAGTGAGAACTCAGTTATTTTACTCCTCTGACTTAAGTGAAAACTACTTACGTTTACACTGCAAGTTTTGAAGCTGTAATATCTATAAGGTTCCAGAGGAAACCTCTTTCCCCCTGTTTATCTCTTTATTATTTTTTAATCCTTAGCAGAATATCCAGATCAACTTTATAGCTCGTACATGGTCATTTCAGAAAGAAAACAACTTTGATTTGTAATTGACACACAGCATCAGTATACAGTATATAGCCATCTAGAGCAAAGAAACTATAAGGAGTTAAGAGACAAAGTATTAAATCTAATTTTTTTTCAGAGAGCTTAAACCAGACCTACCATAAACTGAGCTACAGCCTTAATGAAGAAGACACGGTCCTGCTCTGTCTCCACGTCAGGAGGAATATCAGTGTGAGGCTCATACCTATGGAAAGAAACATCCATAGATTCTGGCAAGAAATACACATGCAGTATTAACAAGGCTGGTGCAGCTGTGAGGCAGAGGCAGACAAAATCCAACATGCAAGAGACTGCAAAATAAATCTTTAGTTCGTAAAGCAGATGGGGTATCTAAATCCTGTGATGCATTCAGTGGAATTGTGTAAAAACTGCAAAAAAAAAAAAAAAAAACATAAAACCTGAGATATTTCTGCAAAAGCAGTTGTCACATTGAGGTCCAGAATTAACCTTTTCACTCAGTTTTGCCAAAGAATATAGTTTACCTGGCTCAGTGAAACCTGTGAAATGCTTAATTTTTAAAACTCATCTTTTCCTTAAATTAGGAGATGCTTATAGAAATCAAATTAAACAATTACACAGATAATCTCAATGTTTTGGGTAGTATGCTAAAATGACTTCTAATAAAAGAGTTCATAGCCAAAACAGTCCCCTCATCATTTAAAATACCGACACATATTACAACTGGTTCTGGTTACTAAACCTTGTCACCAAACTTCTCCTTCACAAATAATACATTCATTATTAGATCTTTATAATGCCTTTCAACTTAAAAGATCATACAACACTTTTATAAAACCTGTTAGTGAGATACAAAAATTTCTAGAGTGGAAATCAGCAGCCTAGAGGAAACAGGGAGAGAAAAAAAAAAAAAAACCCACCAAATTCCCTGAGTCTTACGAAAAGCTTTGAGATTTCCAACATCCAGCCAGAAACCAGCACCCGCACTTTTAAATTACATTTGAGACTAAGAGCAAGTCAAGTGCAAATTAGCCTGCCTGCTTTAAAGTATAATTAAAAGGCTTCAAAAGGCCAGAATAGCTGCTTGTTGGTATCAAGTGCAAATTTTTCTCATAATACAAAAGAAACCCAGTGTTAGGTAACTATTCACTCTGCAAGTGAAGCACTTCAATAACAGGCACAGGGCTCCGAGTCAGCTTATAAAACAGAAGTTTAAACAGAAGTTTAATCATCTAAAAGTGTGCAGGCACATTAGATAAATACATTTTCCTAAAACATTTTTATTTTCAATTGCATTATTGTGCTGCTGTTATATATATAGGGAGGAATACGGATTTTTTGTTTTTCAAGGTGAAACAGAAACTCACTGTGGAAAGAGTATGTAATTTAGACTCTTGTTATTAAAGACAGTACTTTAAAGAATATTAAGTAATTTAATCCAAGTAATTTTAAATGGTTTTAGTATTCCCCTATTCTGATTCTTCACACTGAGACACTGCTCAATAAACTCATGTCAGAAGGGAAATTAAACTTAACAGAGATTCATTACAAATCAAAGCCAAAAAACAAAAATTGGAAAATGGGTCATCTTCACATTTTTCCATTGTAATATTTTATATAGAGTAATTTAAAACTTTTTTTTTAACATGTACATTTAATCAGTGTATTAGGTTTCATAAATATTTAAGTAAAGTTTGTCAGTAAATTAGGTGGACATAAAACTCCATGTAGGTAGATGCAGATTAGTACTATGGATTTTTCTTTTCATATAGCATGAATCCTGCCCACTTCCAGGTTGAAACAATATAATTAGGATTACAAAATAAGAAGGTACCTTGAGAAGTTCTTGTTCTGTACTACCTGCTTTAGAACACATGGTCAGACACAGCAAGAGTGGCAACCGAGTTTGTTAAAACACAGGATTGAGGAATACAGCTACATTTGAGCAATAAATATACCCATATTAAGAAGGCACTCTCCGCCAGGACTGAGTCATTTTATTTTTAATTTTAGCTATTAAAACACATCTTTAGAAGTCTATAATTAAACAAAAGCGCCACTGCATCAAATTTGAATAGGAAGACAGGGCACAGGCTCAGCAGCTTAATAATGGGACAAAACCACAGAAGAATAGAAACGAGATATTTTACCATGAGCTTAAGTCACAATTATAATGGCCTTTTCATTTGTTATAAGCTAAAGAAACAATCTCTTCAGCCCACATAATACAAATGGAAAAAAAAAGAATATTTGACTATTTCAACGTATTTCTACAGAAATATCATTCAGATCCGGAGTAATGGGACCCCAAGGATTCTTTCGGGTCCTGAGTCACTATCGTATCTGTCAATGCAGAACATGAGCAAACAGCTCCACTGCACATTTCAAACAAGACCCTCATCTTCATTTTAATTTCTGAGACGTCAGAAGGGCCCCACTCTGTGCACAGAGAGGTGGTATCCCCCACTCTGCTTTCAAGGAAGGACTTCCACATCATCCAAACATTGTGAATGACCAGGAATTAAAATAGCTCCATCTTGTACTGCCTGAATTTGATACCTCCAAAGCAGAGTTCATGCTGTGTCCGGACTCCAGAGCCCCTGAAGAGTGGAAGCTGTGGCCAACGGGCTGAAGGTTTTGTGCCTTTCCTTTGGCTTAACCACCACTGGCTTCTTTGAAAGACACAATGAAATCCATGATACAGAGGCCACTGAAGCCACAGCCAACACTTAAATGAGCTCAAGAACTTCCTTCTAGATACTCCTAGCAGTAGATCCATCAAAACAGCAGCAGTCTCCCAAGGTTCAGCTTCTTTAAGCTCCTCTTTAAACATCTCACCACAATTTAACACCGAAGCACCCACTCCAGATGCACGTCCTCCCATCAGCCCTGATAGTCCTCAGCTGTAGCACCAACCTTTTCACTAGCCAGAGCAGCACCTCCGAAACGAGCATGAAGTTTGGAGTGCGGAAGTTCTCCATGGAAATGAGCCGGGGGTAGCCCAGGGCCTTCATCATCTCCGTGAAGTCTGCAAAACAACCAGCAGGGCTGATTTTTTCCCCTGTCCCCATTAAGGAGGTCACCAACAAGCAGGATTCCCACAGCACCCTATTCACCATCAGATACACCTGGTTCAAACTACCATGCCCAAAACTTCTGAGAGGATTAAGAGAGAAAAGTAGAATAACTCCACTAGGAAAATATGCCCAAATAAGTAAAAAGTGGGATTTTTTTAGCAAAATAGGGAGAAAACTTTGAAATGGTTCATTTTTGTAAAACAACCGTTTAAATAAAATCGCCTGAAGCCCAAGGCACCTACTCGCACTGAAGGCAGCGCTACTCGGCATTGCGTTACCCCCACCCCACCCCAGCCCAACCTGCCCCTGCCCGGTTCGGCTCGCCCGCCAGAGCGGCCCGTTCCCCGTCGGAACCGCCCCGCCCCGTCCCGCCTCCCCCGGCGCGGCCCGCGGGGCGCCCTCACTGCGGAGCTCGCGGAACGACATCGCGGCTCCGCGCCGGACCCCGCAGGCTGCCGCCGCCACGCTAGGCCGCGCCGCGCCGTCGCTATAGCAACCCCGCCCGTACGGCGGCGCGGCCGGGCCAAACTGCCGCAGGAAGCGAAGCGCGGCCGCGCCGGGCGGGTTCAGCTTCGCCCTGCTGCAAAGGAGACGTTCAGGGAATGGCGGGGAGGGAGGCAGGGCCTGCAAGGCTCCTGAGCCAAGACCCACGGGATTCCTGCTCATGGGGAGCACCAGGGCCGGGTTTCTGCCCCTCACAACCTGGGGTGACACCGCAGCCCCTCGTCTGGGGCCGCTGCCCCTTGCACAGTCACAGGACACTCCCGTGGGACAGGCCTGGCATCCGCATCCCAACATAACGGGCACCCATCCATGCACTCTGTCCTGAGCTGCAGGGAGTACAGTAGAGGTACTACTGATGTAGGAAGGGATCAAAAACAAGGAAATAACAATGAGTCCTTGGAAGATAAGCACTGGGAAGAAACAGCTGCATTAAAACATAGGAGACATGATTAAAGGTTGGGTTTCTTATGATGGAAAGGCCCAGGATAGCAGACCTTAAATAAGTCACTATTTCCTGATTAAGTGCCAGGCACCTAATAGCTTCAGCAGGGAGGACGAGTGAGGGAAGGAAATGTTCTGTCTATTTTATTGCTGTGGTACATTGACTAGCGGGATGTGTGGGGAAAATCCATGCTCGTAAAATAAATCCAGTATAAATGGCCTGCTTACCTCAGGCATGTCACGTCTCCATATAAATATCAATGATGCTTTCACAGGAGAATATGAGCTAGCACAGATGAACAGTCGGAGTTGGGGTGGGTGCAGCTTTGAACGGAGCCCAGAGGGAAGCGAACTGCAGCCAGGCTGGGGCAGAGGTTCACACCACATCAGCAAGACCCTGCTCCTTCCCACACCCTGATCCCACACCCCAAAGTGATACGCGTTTATATCCAGACCCCTGACACAAGGACTGCCACAGAAACACACCAAGGTGCATCAAAGTGAGGGCATCCTTCTCCTTTGTAATCCCCATCCCACCTGCCCATCATAGGCGTGCATACAACTATCGTTCTTTATTATGGCAACCATGACCTGGGTGCCCTGGATCTGCAGTGTGAGGAGTTCTCCAGATCTGACTCCACAGAATCCCGCTGTTTTGTTCCTGTAAACAAAGGCTTTATAATTTAATTCCCAAATGAGTCTACATGGGGGAAGGTGAGGGAGGGAGGTGAAATGACCAACATGCTCTAGCAGGACAGGGACACAGAAGCCAAACGACTGGGTCCTGAGCAGAACCTGCCAGCAGCTCCACAGCACACGGGATTTGTCACGGGATTGCAGCCACAACTGCAGCAATAAGTGAGACAGGTGCCACCCACCCCTCTGGATTTTCAAACCCTCCACAGCCTCAGCTTTCTGTGGCAGTGGGTGAAGTGTCAGACAACCACCACGACCCTGTAGCAGGGTTTGAAGCACAGCTGATAGCATCTTTACTGCCTATCTGCAATTACTTGTCTTCATCAGAATCCCTGATTTCACTTAGGAAAGAGCAGTGGGAAGACACAGGCCCTGCTAGTAACCTAGTAGGACCTGGGAAGAAGCAAGTTGGAAGTGTGGCTGGCCAATCCTGAGTTGTACATGAGTGTACTGGGCACTGACCGTCACTCAGACCCAGACACAATGATTTCCAGAGGAACTTGTGTTTTCAATTAGTCCAATCATTCTTTGGCCCCTGAGCATCCATTCATCAATAATTATCACAACAAATCATTGACCTGGGCAGCTGAACATCATTGATTCAGGCTACATGCCATCAGCTTGCTTTGGACTACGGCGAGCCTGGTTAGTACAATGTGCTTTTAAGCGGTAGAACATCATTCAAATGTATCATCAGGCAACAGACAATCCAATGTCTTTGTGTCTTGTCCCAACAGAACAAGAGCAAAGCTGAATTGCTGAGCACAGACTCTCCTTGCCTGAACTCCAGACTTCTTGAGATAACTTTGTGTTCCAGACTAGTGCTAGAGACACAAACTCACAGGAATAAGGGAAGGAGAAGTGTTGGTACTGCAAGGATAGCCAGACCTTGTGGCACTTTACCAGTCTCCTCAGGCTCATGAAAGCCATTTTCACAGCTTGATGTGAGAGAGGAAGAGCCCTTTCATCACACTTACCCAGGCAGGACTCCTTTCTCCTGTATATATTTCTACTGTTTTGCCCTGTAGTTGATGTTTTAGGATTGCAGAAACTATCTTTTGATTTGTCTGCAGGGCAAGAGACCTCTTTCTTCACAGTACTGTCCAAACAGCCCTCATGTCTAAGATGGTGTCACTGATCTATTGGGTTCCCCAGCTGATCAGCCAGCATTTCTCATTTCTCCCGATCTCGTCTCAGAACTGCTGGTTGCTCCCTTCAACAAATGCTGCCTGTCTCGGGCTCTGCACAATCTCATCACTTCTGGATGTGTCCCCTCAAATCTGGCAGGTTTTCAACATATAAATAATCAGCTCTATTAATCTCTCCCTGTGTCAGTCCCTTCAGCCTTCTGAACTCGTCACCAACCTTTTATTTTATTTATTTTAAAATAAATCTCCTGCTTTTTTCCCTAGGCTGTTTTTTGGGGGAAGACAGCTTTGCTGTCACATGTTTCTAGGCAAATTCTCACTTCCTACAGTACAGTACCTTGCAGATTACCCTCTCTATGAGGTTGCCCTCTGTAACAGAATATGTTTTCTTGGAAAGTTGTAGTTTCGTGCTGTTCCCATGGGGCAAACTTTACCTTTGGATCAGGTTGACCTTGGCCATGCTTGGGCTACACAGCAGATAGACGAGGGTCTCTGGGCACTTGTGAAGAGAGGACTTGCTCCAGCTCAACACAGCCTGAGCAAGGGACAGCAGCACTGCAGGGAGGACCTGTAAAGCAAAAATACCTGTCAGCTTCTCTGCTTATTCTTGCACTGCAAATTCAGTTCAGTCTTTCAGTGTATGAATGAAGCAACTGTAGGCCTTGGCAAGGCTAGGGCACACTCTGCTTTTGAAACTCTGATCAAGCCTTTTTTATTCTTGTTTCTGATGTTTTAAAACCTGGGAGAGAGAAACATTTGAGATGATTAGACATTTTTGAGATCTCTCAAGCACCAAATAAGAAAACAAGATCACCTGTGCTCTCCCTTTTGGGAGAAAGGGGTAAAAGAAAAGCCTCCAACTTCATTTACACCCCAAGAGACCCTTGTATAAAGTCACTGTACTCTAATTTACTTTTCTAAGTCACCTTTCAGACAATGGCTTTTTTCTGATTGAAAATACTTTTGCTGGGTCATTCCCCAAGCCCTGTTAGATAACCACTGCAGGAGAATATCCGCTTTACAAAGACAGTCTTGATGATAGCCTGAGAGGTTTGGAAAGCAGCCTGCCAGGAAACTTCACTCCCTAGAGAGCCTGACACTGAAAGAGACACAGTGTGAAAGTGTAAAAGTTTCCATTTGGCTGGTACATATATGAAAGTACATATATATGGTACACAAGTATGGTATGTAAGTATACATAGAGACACTTCATGCTTGTTCATTTGCCCCCACTTCCTTGTGTCTAACTTGCAAGGAAGAGCCTTCTGCTCCTCAATCAGAGCCGTTTCCCCTCGTTGGCCAGCCAGATAGCTCAATTTTCACCTAGCGACTGCTTTTTCTCTGCAGCTGTGAGGTTCACTGCCCCGGCCGCGCTGTCACAGCTTGGTTTGCTGCCTTGCAGTCTCTTCAGTTTTAGCACTGCACTTTCAAGAGCAGCCCCCTTCTTTCCCACCTTCCTTGCTGCTTTATTTAACATTAACCTTAGTGCACAAGCAAGAGAATAACAACTGCAGCTCCTAAATACAGCAGCATGGCACTGCCCCAGAGGAGCCAAGTGGCTCAGGATCACGGCCGAGGCCTGAAGTGCCATTTGTGCAGAGGAACCCAGGGAAATCAGAAGCCTTTGTGCTCGGGGAAGGAATGTCACGTTTCCCGTAATTATCTTGCACAGCAGCTCCCTCCCTGCTAATGTGCTGCCATTAAAGAGAGCGCTAAGAGCGGCGCGCGATGCCCACGATAACAAGCAGCCCATGTATCAAGTGGAAGGGGTAATACATCAACAGCCACCACTTGATCACTCAGCAGATAAGCAAGAAAAGCTACTTAGGGTGAAAACACATCCCCAGGCAAGTAGATTTCCAGGTCTAGCTCAGACTTTGCCTGACAGGTCAGGAGAGGAGAGACTAGGTACTAACTTAAAAGCAAGGTTGCATTTCCCTCTCCGTTAGCTCTTCCCTAAGCAAGCACTTGGCCTGCCCAAAGTGCTTATCTCATCCAGCCAGCTCCTAGTTCTGGGGCACCCACTGCAGATGACATCTTGATTTATAGAGAGATGGGGACTCCCCGTGTCTCTGGGAGCTGGAAGTTCAGATCACCTTCCCTGGGAGTGTTGTTTGCTCTTGCCAACTTTTGGGATGTTTTCCTGCAGTCTCAGCATTAGGCTTCTGACAAGGAAGGAACAGCATGGAGAGCAACCAGCCAACATGAGCACAGCCTTAATTGAACCTCTTCAGAGATGGAGAGTCAGGGTAGGCCTGGAATAACCCCATCATCCATTACTGGTTTGGCCTTTGGGATGAGCTCAGCAAACCAAACCCAGAGCTTTCCCAAGGGAGCAGTGCATGTCCCATAAAGACTTATAGGGCAAGCTGTTTTCCCCTGGGCTCTGGTCTTCTTACACACCTATGATCATTGACTGATTACAGTCACAACTAAGGAGTCCTCATGAGAACTAAGGACACAGGTAGCTGGAAGGGAGCGCTTCCAACATCCCCCCATGCCTGGGGAGCTCTTGGTGCCCTCACCTCATTGAGGTCCCCAGTGCAGCTTCCCTCCCACCTTCACACGTGGGCTACTCGCTCCTCTCCACTGTAGTGCGAAACCAGGCCCTGGCAGCAGAGCCCAAAGGCAGAAGCAGAGGTAATATTGGATATAACACTGGTATTTAAACAGCAGGCAGACTGCCTTAGCTCACAGCCTTTTCCACTGTCAGAAGAAACAACTCGTTTCAAATCATTTCAGATTTGTCAAGCTGTGCTCAAAGTCCTGACTCGCCTCTCCGGCTGCAGCCCGCGAGCGAGTTCCCTTCAGCACCACATTGCAGCCGGTTGCAGACACCTCGGTCTGAGCAGCTTCAGGCCCCAGGATCCTCCCTCAAAACCCTTAGCCCTGGGGCAGGACCCTTCTTTAGGAAGGCAGCTGGGGCTGTCTCCTGTTCCCAGATCTGTTATTCTTAATGAATAACATTAAGCAATCATCAGTTAAACCAAAGCCCCTCCGTACCTCTCAGCTCGTGGGGAAAGTCAGGATCTTGGGTAAATAGACCTGAGTCTGAGCCAGGCTGGCACTTTTGGTCCCCATGGCAGCCAAAACCTGTGATCTCAGAAACAGAATTAAGTGTTGCTCTGTTAAGAGGTCAGGGCAGCTGGTTTAGGTTCAATACAGCTAAAAATAGGTTTGTGACAAGAAATCATTTGAAGTGGGAAAAAATGGAGTAGAAGATGGACTCAGAGCAAGGAAGAGGGCACAACAGGAGCTGCGAGGAGCTGTGTGAGAGGCAGTGGGGGGATCCGAGGGGTGCAGTGTGGGAGACCAGGATGGAGGGTCCTGCAAGACCTCAAGGCTGCCACCTCCAGCTGATGGGTCCCCCGAGAGCTTCCTGTCCTCCTTTGCTGGCTCCTGGAGATGCTTCCCTCCTCCTTTTGCAGGTGCATTGTCCTGAGGTGCCACATCTCTTAGCTGGATCGAGCCCTCATCCTATCTATCTGAGGCTGAAATCTGCAGGCACAGGGGACTGCCAGTGGATTATCTTTCAGCTCAGAAATTTAGGAAAGACGAAACAGGTTAAAAAAAGCAGAAATAGGAGCTGGCTTTTCAGTGGTTTGTGACCCAGATAATCCCAGCACCTTCCGAGCGTCAGGTGCCCCTGGGTGAGGAGAGGCTCAGACCAAGTCCTCCTGCAGGGCCCTGACCATTGAGTAGAGCAGAGTCAGCCCCTCAGGGAGCACAGTCAGGTCCAGAGCACAGCAACACTATTGCAAGAGGTGGCTGATGTTTCCAGAATCCAGCCCTTTAATCCTTTCTTGCAGCTCCCCTTCTCTACTGAAAAAAAAAATATACATTCACCTGTGCAATGGAGCTTAGAGGAAGCTATTCCACCTAGATAAATTCTGCAACATTTTTGACAGATAGTTTCTACAACTGTGCCACATGCCTCTATCTGAATCATACAACGGATGTAGAGAGAACTTATAACCTTTTTGCAATAGCTTTCACTCCAGCAGCATGGAAGATGTTATGGGATTTGGGGAATTATTGTCCCCCTTGCTTAGGTAACAAGGAAGCTGCAGGTAACTGAGGCTCCCTGAGCAAGTGATAAATCAATTTCTCTGCAGGCTGGGAGACTTCATTGGCTTTTAAGCTGTTAGATGATCTCTGGTCACATCAAAAAACCTTGGAATAAACCTTGTCTGGGCCTCTTTAAAAGAGAAGGTGACATGTACATCCAGAGATCCCTCTATATGGAAGCTCCAGGGAACACACCAGGTTGCCAGCTGAGGTTTCATCAGCTAAAACAGAGACAAATACTCCTCAAGACCTAATCTAAAGCTTATTGAGCCACATAGGGGTGGCCTCCAGGGTGGAAGAGCTGCAAAGCAGGAGCCTGGGCTCACTCCTTGCACCTCATGAGCAGAGAGGGTGGCTAATGCCCCGTCACTGTTGGCACCCTGCTGCACATGGGAGGCTCCGGAGCCAAGGCCCTGGTGCTGCGATGCCTTGGGGAGCAGAGCCCAGGGCTGGGCTGCATCTGTGAGCCCGAGCGCTAGAGACACTCTGTGACCCCCTACGTGGGAGCAAAGCTCCTTGAGGAAACAAGAGACTGAGGCAAAACCAACATGCCCATGTACACCATAAAAACCATGCAGATGCATTCAAAGAATTTCCCCACAAGAGCAGAAATCAGAGTGAACAGAAAAAGAGAAAAGCAGGGAACTACCAATCGCCAACTTGTTATATTAATTAACTGGCCTTCTTATCATCAGAGGCAGAGTCATGTGAAAGCAGCTCTGACTCGTATGCCAGAATTAAAGGAGCAGTTTTCAGCCCAGCAGCACCCTCCTCCGATGCACCCACCCAGTTGGCTTCCCACATGGCATGGAGGACTATCCGGTCTCTGCGGATTTTTGTCCAATTCAAGGATTATTCCATTGCTTCTTACAACTTTCTATGAATATTCTCCTAGCTCCCATGGGGAAATGGAGGCACCGAAGCAGGATGCATTGCCTGCAGGGCTGCATTTAGTGCATTGCTGGCCGAGCTTGGAATTAAAACTGTTGGGCAGATAAGCTCACATCTATCACAAATACAGTGAAATTATTTATTTAAAAAAAAAAACAAGGGCTAGGATCTTGGGGATAGAAATGTGCACATGGGCATACAGAGTATTTTTAGAGTGGTTTGTGCTGTGTGCTCAGACAGGGCTCTGAGCACTGCTGAAATATTACCAGGATCATTAGCACAGGCAGGTTTCCTGCAGCGAGCGGCACCGCGATGCAGAGCTTGGCGAGGTGCACAGAGATGCAGGCCACCCTTCAACAACTGCGCCCGGCCTTTACCAAGAGAAACCAGAAAAAGAAACCAGAAAAAGCGAGGTGATACAAACCCAAGTGTGTGGAGAGACCAAAAACCAATCTAAGCTCCTGGGCTGAGATGATCCCAGAGAAATGTGGCTGAAGGGAACTGGCCGCCCCGGAATGTGCTCTGCCATCGCTGGAGGCAGCTACTGCCATTTGTGTTTATCTGCTTCCTCAGAAACATGGGCCCTTCAGATGGGCACTAGCATTTGGAATAACATTATTTCATCAGAAGAAAACTTCCAGCCCGTGTATGGAATTTAACTTCCCTATATTTCAATGGGGCAAAGTAAGATTTGCAGGGAACTGATCTATAGTCAAATTGGTTCAACAAAATAGCATTAATGTTCGTTTCTGCTGGACTTCCAGGAAATTGAGAGGTGGAGGCATGAGGAGTGTCCTGAGGAGGAGCTGCTGCAGCCAGTGGCACCATGAGGTGTCCCCAGAGGGGCAGAGCTGCCCCTCTGGATAAACTGCAGGATGGGTGGTCAGGAGAAGGATATACCCCAACACATGAAAAAAAAGTGGGTTTGAATTAAAACAAAAGAAAAGCTATTCTGGCCAGAAAGGAAAGCCAGGCAAATGGTACATCAGGCTGCAATCCTGTTTAAATTGGTGGTAACAGACATGGCAAGCAGCTTGCCAGCAGGCAGCAAGGAAATGAAAGACGCAGCCTCCTACCTGCTCCTTGGATTAGGATGCCGGGGGGCAGCACCGCGGCGCGGGATAAGGATGCAGCGCTGCCTGCCAAGGCTCTACATATGGAAGAGGGCAGACCGTGCCCTTCAGCGGAGGACGGGTACAAAGAGTCCGGCTCCGAGGTAGGATGTGAATATAAATGATTTTCAGAGAAGTTCCTGATCTTATCGCTTAGCCTTTCCGCTTGAACAAGGAGGAGAACCTCCACAGGAAGCAAGGGGACTCGCTACGCTTTGGATACGGGTCCAGCAACCTAAATACCCACGGGCGCTTTGCAAGAAAGGCA
>JAUBOD010000210.1:4969735-4985459 GCA_032353885.1 Nothura maculosa | reverse complement strand
CTCTGGATGTCTGTGGACTCCGCCTGCTCTATCCTCAGCATGAGGTGCTGCTCTCTAGCTCAGGTGAGGTCTAGTTTGCCTTCCAAGATTAGCTGCGTAATAGCACAGGGGTGAAGATTGTACTAAGCTGAAAACTCACATGGTGCTGTGAGCATGGGAAAGAGGTTATGAGAATTATGCCCATGTTATTTCTTTTGGAGATAATAACATAACAACTTGGACTTCTTCTTTGTCTCTTCCCCCTGTCAAATAGTGCGTATTCTAACTCTGTATATCTTTATCTCAAGTTGCTTTAGTTGTTTCTGTGCATAGATTTCCCAAATTCCACTGCTCTGAGTTGCAGGGTTATGTTCATGTGAGTTAAATAGACTAATTTACCTTCCACTGTTTTTTCTTGGAGGTTTCCATTACAGAGATACCTCCTGTAACTCTCCCTTCTTCAGTCCTCCCAATGCCTCCAGGTCTACAGGCCTTTCTTGACCTTTAAGAGCACTAAAAGAGCATGTCACCTGGAAGACAACTGATCTGGCCGTCCCCTGTTTGCTTTGGATGATAAACCATCACCCAAATGTCACACTTTGCCTATAGAAGATAACCTGAGATGAGTCACTGAAAGGATAAAGCCAATGAAATCTGTCACAGGTCTCTCAAGTTAAAGTTCAAAGCCTTTAACATGAAAAACCAATATTTGCATATGTCGGCCTTTACCACTTAGGTGTTTGGCTTCTCCATTTGTGAAACAGATAGCAAAATGTGTCTCTGTGTTGAGTAGTATTAATTGCTAATGCAATAAACCTCTAGAACAAGAATCATTCCATTACCTGCCAAGTGTGGAGCTTGCCTCTGCATTTGGCTGCTTTGTTTTAAGCCCAGGCCTTCTCCTGGAAGGCTTGTGTGTGACGTGAAGTCATGTGTATCTCATCCAGTTCTTCTGGGGAAGGTTGTGGGCAGATGGAGAGAAACAAGTTTCCTTTGTCTTGGATGATGAATGAAGACCAACTTAATCTGAGAGAGAAATCTCTGCAGTGACTCTGCTCCCTTCTTATGCTTGGAAACAGTAGGAACTGGAAATGGGCTCAGACATGGGATTGCAGTTGCTGTTCTCTGCACTGTATACATAATACATTCATATTGACTGGAGAGCAAAAGTTCAGAACTGAATAAGAACACCAAAAATCACTAGTCATTGAGAGACAGTTCTGCATCGGTGCTTTGTATCTTGCACCTTATTTAAGAATGCTTTCTGTGAAGGGACAATTCGAGCTGCAAATTGCCATGCAAATGTGCAGATTGCATTTTTACCTGTAGCTTGAGAACTTGAAAATGATGATTTTAGATATTTACAGTCAGTTTCTCCACTGCCTCCCTGTTCCAGAGCTCTATTGTTCTGGCTTCTGATTCTTATGCAACAAATGATGTAAATAGTATAATGCTGAAAGCAGAGAATGATGTTCCCTACCTCTAACACCTGCAATAGGAACTAAGGAGAATCAGCCTTGTGGGTCTGAGCAAGATACGACACAAGTTAAAATGTTGTTTTCTATCAGTTCTCTGTAGTAACTCCTGCTGTGTACCCCTTTACCCACAGCAAATGTGAGGCAATCCACTCCCTTTTGCTTGACAGACAAAATGCCTTGAATTATTTCAGATTTACCATGGAGTTTAACAATGTACAGCTGGTCACTAGCATAACACCCTCAGGACAGGCAACCACAGAGTTATTTTATCTTAAACCTGCATGATAGAACAAAGCTCTCCTTAGATGGATCGATAAGCTGTCGCCTTGGCAAAATGTAATGGGAGGGGAATTGCTGATAAACTCACTCATCTGAGCAGAGGAATGATCTGAAAAGAACCCTTGAAAGGAATGAATGAGTTTGGAGCACCGTGCTTTAGTCACACACGTGTTTTATCTTTCACAGAAAAACTGCCTCCTTCCTATGCCCCAGAGACCAGCAAGATGCCACCCGTGCTGGCGTTGGGCACGAGAGGGCCTGAGGCCTGCAGCGCCCTGCAGGACATCATGGGCCCCCGGGACCCCCAGATGACAGACGGTGCTTCCATCAACAGCCTCTACTGCCGAGGCCGAGCGGAGCCTCTCGCCTCCCTGCCGTGCCTGGAGAGCCGCGTGCACAGGGAGCTCTGCCTCTGGTTTGGAGGGAGAGCTGCTGCACGGCCTGGTGTCCCCAGCCTGGCTTGTGGAGCTGTCGGAGCAAGGTGAGGGCCTTGGCTTGCACAGTTCTGAGCTTATTGTAGGTCTCCCAAAAGGAGCTTGCTGGTGTGCTTAGTCTTCATGCATCAACCGTCACCTATGGCGCTCAGTGAATGAGAGCGCAGTCTGGAGCATCTATTCCTGCACTGCTGGATGAGTTAATGCAGTTTGCTCAGGTTCTCCTTTCACAGGGCTTTCTCTTCTGTGGTAGATATTAGGTATTTCAAGGCATGGCACTTGCACAGTTGCATTCCAGGACTTGTTTTCTGGTCTGTTTTATACATTTGCAACACCTGTTCTTGGACCTTCAGTGGCAGATATGGCTGTTCACCCTGTTCTGAGACCTCCAGTAGCACCTGGAGCTGGAGAAATGCTACAGGGCTGTTTGCCACTGAGG
This sequence comes from Nothura maculosa, assembly GCA_032353885.1. NCBI lineage: Eukaryota > Metazoa > Chordata > Aves > Tinamiformes > Tinamidae > Nothura > Nothura maculosa. The sequence goes on along the minus strand of JAUBOD010000210.1, from coordinate 4,982,850 downwards.
GTTACTTTGCCAGAAGCCCTGGTCTCCAGACATAGTTCTGCCTTATATCCCTTCCATTTCAGCTGTTCAGACATTAGGAGTTTCAAATGGAAAAAGTTATTTGGAGGAATTGGGTAAAAGTATGTGAAAACTAAAGGTGGCTTAGAAAATCTTAATGCTAACCATCAGCATGAGAAGCATAGTTTAGGAACTGATAGCATAGCAACAGGGGGTCATACAGAGTTGAGAACAAGGAAGGTTCATGAGTGAGGACTCTTGTTCTCCAAAGGGCTGGATGTGGCTGCAGAGTGAATAGGATTGCTAAGCAGCAACCTAGAGCTCTGCTGGGTGATGCTGCAGGGAGGGGAACTTCAGCACCCAAAGCCTCCCATTAAATCCATTCCTGCCTAAGAGGACCAGAACCTCATGGATTTTATTTTTGAACTTGTGTGGTTTGTAACACTGATGTTGGGCTGCCAGGAAGTCTGTTCTTGGTCTTACCTAGCAGAGCAGAGTTGCATCAGGAAAACACTGAAAAAAGAAAAACTTCAGTTTGGCTTTTTGGAAGCCAGTACTGAGAGATGCTCAAACCATCTCCCCGTGCATAGAGAGACAGAAGGCTGGCTGGGTAGCCTGGATGCTCTTGTAAAACTCCTTCCCAGCGCTTTTCCCAAAGATGCCTGGGTCTTTTCCATGAAGAGATGAGTACTTTGTGCAGTGTGAAAGAATCACATCCCTTCCTGGCAGCCTTGCAAATTCCTGGGCTGAGATTCAGATACAAGAATCTGGGAAGCACATTTAATGTCTGAGTGAAGTGCTCTGCTTGCTCAGAAATTGTTTTCTTCCAACTATTTCAAGAAAGTATCAGAGTGCTCTGGCCTGGAGAGGACGAGAAGAGACACTTGTCTTCTGTTGGCTTCTGGAGCACCCCTCTGGCTGCTGGTGCATAGGTGCAATGGCTGTGGGTTGAAACGTTTGTTTTACAGCTCTTCATGGAAAGCTTTGGCTTAGGACTGCAAAAAAAGTTCTGTTCAGGAGAATCAGCCTCTCCCTGGCTGTCACGTTTGCTGCACAGGCCTGTGTAATTACATGGGATAGTTGCCTCTATGCAGGGATTTTTCAAGCCCCAGGTTTCTGCTGTTAATATTACTAAATTGAATAAATGTAGTATAACCAGCCAGTCTTAATGCTGGCAATTTCATCCCCTGGGAGGGTAGAATACAAACTACATGTCCATGTTCTGTTTTCTGGATTTCACTTGCAAGCACCAGCAGATCCTGCAGGGAATGAACAAGCAGGCTGCGTTGCAGTGCTGGGCACTCAGTGGCAGGGCATGAGGCAGGCAGGTTTGCCTGAGCAGCCTGTGCTCCACAGACTCTAGTTCTGTTATTGGCAGCCCCCACAACTCACACTCACCATCCCATCATTTGGTCCTTTTAGGTATGCAGGAATGCTGTAGATATTTCACTGACCTTAAACATCTCTGCTAGGCTTGATTGTGCTTGTTGCTAGACATGAAATGCCAGAGGAGCTTTCAAACCACCTAGATTCTGACTACTAAACCACAACTAAATAGTAACTAAGACATATCTACAAGGAGAAACTTTGACAATGTAGTCTTGTACTGCTGGATTCCCACATAGCCATGCCCAGCTGACCACTTTGCATTAGCAACTTTTAATTGAACACAGAGAGCCTTAGAGTGGTAATGTTGGAAAATACACAGTCAGAGAATCCTTGATGTAGCTTGTGTCAGGGACAAGTGAACAAAATGCTTTTCCAGTAAAGCAATTTCACCAGGGCACTTTCTGTGGTCTTGGTTTGTTGTAGAAAGTAGACTAGAGTCGGAGCCTGGCATAACAGCTTTTAATACTTACTGCTTTTTTCCCTCTAGACCTCAGAGTCCTTCATCACCTGGAGCAGAAGAGGAGAAGGAGAAGGTTCTTGTGCAGGGTCCACCTCTGTCTCAACCTCCTGCAACACTCGTCGCAACCACCAAAGGTCACTGATAGGGAACAAGACTGAGATGTCACAATATTTCCTTAATCTAGCCTACTTGTTTCAGGAAATTTGTCTCCCTGGATTTCCTTGTGTTGACTTGGCCAGGTCTAGATCCAGGAATGAGTTTACACTGAAGCATTATTGCCTAAAATGAAGGGACAGAGGAGTATTATGATATTTTCTTCATGGAAGTAGCTACCAGAGCCCTCTAGGCTACTTAGATTGCACTGAAAGTTAAGAATAAAACCCAGGAAATTTCTACTCATAAGAGCATATTTATCAAGAAAACATTTATGTGAAGACTTAAACAGTGTCCTAAACTGCATATTTGGCTGTTTAGAGATCATCTGCCTCTGCTGGTTAGGAGGTGAATACAACTATTGGAGAAAAGAGCTCCATTGGAAATGAAAGCATTTTTATAAAGCTAACTAGCGCTACCCCGGCTTCTCTGCCAAAATTCCCTTTTTTCCTCTGTGGGAGTAGCCTTCTACTGTCTGAATTACTACCTAGCAGCAAGCTGACTGTGCCAAGGCATGCAGACCTTCCAGGCTGAGAAGGACCTGTGAGAGATGGAGGTGTCTGCTGCAGACAGAGCAGTGTGCTGGCAGTCTTCTGTAGCTGAGCCTCTCTAGAGCTTGATCTCTGTAAAGCACAAGGGGTTTTGAGATGGTGCTACTAGAGCATTGCTATCCTGCTTCTACTCCCACGAGTGAAGCTATTTCCACTGAAAAAAGACTTATGGAAGCTGAGCAGCTGTTAGGGGGAAGATGGCAGGAGGAAAATAGGGCTACACTGGCATCAAAAGAAGAAACATAAAATGAAATTGCCAAAGGAGAGAAAGTTTGAGAAAAGAATGCAGGCATAAACCCAAAACAGGAAGGGAAAGTGACACAGAGGAGGACAGGAAAATAGAGAAGAAAAAGGGAAAGAAAGGAAATTCTCACCTTTGAGCTACACTCCTTGGTATGAGTGGGCATGTTAACTCAAGTAGCTTGGCAGACAGCCATTGACTATGTTATTTGGGATTGGTATTGATGGCAGCTGGTTGCTGCTGATGGAATGAGTCACATTTTCTGCCTCTCCTTCCTTTTATGGCCATTAATGATTCACATTTGATGTGGGCTGCTGAGTTACACCACACCACGTTCCATCTGCATTTGGGCTCAGGAAGTCACTTCCAACCCTTGCTCCTCAGATAACTGCATCATGGAAAGCTGGTGTGGGAGCAGAAACCCTATGGGAATGTTAAGGAAAGGAAATATTCACTGGCTTCTTAGGCCAGGTCTCTGGTAGCTTGTCTGGGAGAGAGGACCAGTGTACAGAGCATGTAGAACAAATGTAGTGCTGCCCCTTCACAGGAATCAAAGCTTTACTACTGACCCTAGGAAATATGGTTGTTAATTTGGGATATGTTTATGTGAAATACATTTATTTAAATCTCAACTAGAGAGAGTTAAAAGTCTTAATGTCTGTAACATTGGGTTTTGTTAGGTATAATGGATGTAGCACTAATGTCCATCTGGCTCAGCACATAAAATGAAAGGCATATAGAAATTTTAAGGGAAAGTGTCCTGCCCATCCTATCCTGAATAATAAACACAAACTTTCCCTCTTCTCTTTTCATGGCTTTGAAATAGCAGGCTAAGACCTGATCAAGTTCTTGGGAAGTAGATATCCATATCACAAAGATCACAGCTATAAGAAATGTTCAGAGTTGATAGTTTCACTAGAGGACAGGGACTAGACTACTTTCAACCTTATATAATTTTGTCAGAGCTAAGGAATGTTAACAGGGCAATGTAGCATATTATGAAGCGTATATCTTCTCAGAGCTCTTTCTTGGAAGTGGATCTACTGGATCTGAATGTACCTTGTGTACAGAATAAAGCTAACATAGGATTAGAAGAGCAGTAATGAGAGCAGAGACTAAGGATGATATTAGAACAAATCAAGGACCTTAGATTACAGGCTACGTGGAAAAGCCTTGAGCAATGTCCTAGGCCTCAGATGGGCCTTAGATGCTACTTGGGAGGTGTCTGGGTTTGCTGAGCATGCTGTAGTGTGTATTGGCATCCTGTTGGCATTGGCCTTGAGCCTGCAGCTTAGAAAATACGAGTGTGTGAACCCTAGTTTCTAACCTAGCATAAACTCTTCTGTTGCTGTAAACTTAGCTACTGGGATAAGGGATGTAAGCACACTGTGGGCAGCCAGCCCCTCTGTAAGGTTCAGAAGAAACTCAAGCAGAGATGGAAGGCTGATGTTATGATGACCAAGGTCAGGAACTTGTGAGGCCCCAGATGATACGAGACCTCACATGGAGGTCTCACATGGAGGTCTCGTATGGAGTGAGATCATGATCAGAGTTTAGTCCAAAGCTTCAGATCCTATGCCATAGGATAGACATAAGACAGGGCCAAATAAATGATGAGAGGAAGCAGAAGGTAGTGCTGAAGAAGACTGTAGCTACAGACAAGGACCACCAGAAAGGGCAGAGAGCACTGATGGAGTTGCTTCATGTACCTCCGAGTGGATACATTTGGTCATCTTGGCCTTGTTCAGCTGCTCACCAACACGGCCAGCTTGGCAGGTCCTTGGGCTTTCAGGGCACTCGCTGCTGTCAGATTGCTGGTGGCAGTTGTGATGTCCAAGCAGAGCCTGGCAGGGGCTGACACAGCTCTCATGAACCAAGAGCATAGACAGCTGGATGGATACTTCAAAGACAGGGGAAGAGCTCATAGATATCTAGATTGGCTTGATGAGCCATACTGACTGCAATAGTTGATTCACAAAGAGATTTTCATGTTTCCATAAGCTTTTCTGTCCTTGTTTGGCCTTGTATAACTGTCATTATGGGCTGGATAGAGCGCATCATGGAATGCGAGATCTCCATTTGGGATGCATTTCCAGCTGGAGCTGGACACTATGAAATTGGCTACAGATTCTGTACAAATAATATGCTGCTTTTCTTACCCTCTTTTTGATCTAGGGGACGTAATTTTGTTGGTGTCACCTGTGGTATCTCCTCATGCGTATGGCACCGTGATTGCAGCCTGTACTCGCCGGGGGTTTGTCCTGCAAGGAGTCAGACAGCTGCTGCTTTCCCCTAAGCAAGCCCTTGTGCTGAGCATGACAACAAGTCAGGTACTGGCCACGACACAGAGCTTACCTGTACACCTTGGGTTACTTTATTTTGGGTTACAGAAACTATCTTTGCTGTCATACTGAGCAAAGTGCTTTCTATTCTTAATTTCTTGAAAGGATTTCTGACTTTTATATGGTTTCTTTGAAATTTGACCTTCCAAGATATCAGTCGTCCTAAGGTTTTTTAAATTATAGCTAAAACTTTCAAGTTAACTTTGTGGCATTCTTCTGATTGCTGCATTTTTCAGTAGTTTTCCTCAACTTGATATGATTGCGTTGGGAAACTCACTTTGCAGTCTTGTCTCAATTTGTCATCAGAGCATTTCTCCCAATTCAGCTTAATGTGCCTTGCCCTGACAATGCTTTAAATTAATTGCTTTATTTACTATGCTGCCCTAGCCAGAAGGGGTTCTCAGCCACACTGGTGTTACTACCACAGTGCACGTTCAAAGCAGCCAGAATGAATGTGGGAGAAGGTTGGGCAGTGATGGCATTTATACACTACACCATTTCTTAGCCTACGCAGAGCTGAGTGGAACTATGAATAGTTTGTGTTTAGTAGTGGAAAATCCTATTTTTTTTTGTTTCTTTCTTTTAAACAATAAAGATGGATCATATTGGAGCTCTTTGTCAATGCATGTCATGCTTGGGTGATCTGTTTTGTTTTTTCTCACCCTGTGGATGTGAGAGCTGACACTCCTCTAGTAAGTGCTCTGAGGCTGCTTGTTATCTCTTTAGCAGCAAGTCAGCTCTCCTGTTCCCTCTGTTTCTGCAATTGCTACTCTGCTTGCTTTCACTGCTGTTTTCTTTGCTTTAGTAAAAATATCACACCAGGCTCCAGCCTGTCTCTTTGAGCAGAGGTGAAGGTTCATGATCAGGCCTCCTTTCTACTAAGGCAAACATGAATTTTTACATTGATTTCAAAATAAGCAAGGGCAGGCAGTAGCCCCATAAACCAAAATAACAATTTTTGACCTGTGAACCTGTTTTCAGGAGAACAGGCTTTATCTAACAGCATAATGTGTGTGATGATGTACTTTACAGTCCCTTCAGGACTGCTTATGGGCTTTCAGTTATGTAGGAGTCCACTAGTTTTTTATACTCACATAGATTATAAAAAGAACTTTTCTATTGTCAAAAACAATATGGATTTTTTCTTTTTCTCTGAAGCTGTGTGCAATGATGATAGATTATTTGAGTTAGAGTGCACTTGGCATTTTGACATATGAGCCTAAGGAAACAGAAATAATCATAAATGCAAGATTTTCAGTCAAACTTACATATGCAATAGTCAAATTTACATATGCAAGAAGTCAATTTCTGCACTTCTTACTTGATAAATAATCCAGTGAATCCTATGAGCCTTTTTCTTACAAAGTGGGGCAAGCCTTATTTTTAAATCTCTTACCATCATGCTAAGGTTGTTTCCTCAGTGAATCAGGAAATGCATCTCTGCAAACTAACATTGCTGAATTGTGTACAACTCTGTTCCTCTCTGTTCTGATTGCCTGCTGGTTAAGCCCGAGGAGGAACATTTTCCCTGCCTCTAATGTACTTGAGAATAAACATAACTCTTATTCACTGCATATTATAGCCAAAGTAACGAAAATCTGGAACAGGGCTGCTACGTGAAAATAGCCTTTCAGAAGTTAAGAGCAGAAAGAGCAATTAGTGCCTTAATGGGATCTGTCTGATGCAGAGTGTTTTTGAGAAGTCATTTAGGCTCCAAGTCATTTGTGCATAAGTTACTTAGCATGGTGATACTATGAGCTTTAATAACTGTTGTGCTCTTAACCTAGCCCAGTCGTAGGGCAAAACATGTTATATTAAACTGTTTCCCTGGCTTTTAGGTTAATTTGCTCAGTCTTATAAATAGATGATGCATGAGCACATGGTTGCAGGAAGTTACCATGGCTCAGCTGTAGTGCTATAAGTTGACCATTTGCTTGAGCCCAGTAGTGCCTAAATCTGGATTTAATCATCTAATCTGTCCCTCTTTATTTCAGACTGCTGTATTTTGCCCAAGCGAGATTTCAAGTTCAGCTGATAGCCACTCTGAAGGAGCTGAACTTTCTGCTGAGCCACGTAGGCACTGTCTAATTTTGTTGCTGAGAAAGGAGAACGCAAGTCATCATGTTCCTGCCTTGGTAAAAGGTAATGCTGTATCACCTGCAGCCTCTAGACCAGGGGAAGTTCCTCATTAAGGAACTACAGCTCACAGAGCATCACAGATGATGTTCAGAGTGTTTATGTTTTGTTCTGGGAAATTTGTACTAGAAATCTAGACAGACACTGGAAACAAAGACCATTCAGGAAAAAAAAAAAAGATTTTCTCCTTAGTTTTGAGAACAGTATTTTTACCTTTGTAGACAGAGTTTGCAGATGTCTCTTTCTTGTTATCTGTGATTACTTGAGAACAGATCCATAAAGGCAGCTTATTCCAGAGCCCTGCAGTGTGCAAACTGATACTTTTCACCTAAGCTTCTGTTTCTTGTTTGGGGAGTGTAGAAAAGCATTAAAAATTGAGTAGAGCAAATACTGCACTAAATTTTTACATTTTTAAACAATAACATGAAAAAGCAGTCACCGCTTCGTGCTCCAGCACTTCAGATTTCCATGCAGGGCAAACTTCAGCCATCGTATGAACTTGAGCACAGAGATCTGTGTCTTTATGTAGTGGATCCACAGGCTGAGGATCAAGCCCTGCAGATTGTTATGAACTTTGCTTTCTGACAGGCACTAAGTTTGAAGAGGCAGCAGGTAGAATTCTGGGGTAATAATGGCACATTCTTTAATTACATGTGCCACCTGAATTTTAAAAATAAGGTAGGTGATGTCACTGGTGCTAGCTCCCATATCTCAGTGCCTTGTGTGGCATATGAGGCCTGCCATCAGTGTCTGGTGCTAACAATCCACTGTCCATACTATGCCAGAGTAAATTGCTGACAAATGTGTATAGTAAAAAACTGCAATGCATACAAAGTAATTTGAAAACAAACTTCTAGAACTGTGGTCTGAAATGTTAGTGGAGAATATTGAGGGAATTGTTATGAAATTGTGCTACATGCCAGTACGTTCATTTGCTGCCTGTGCCTAACCTGGCACTTTGAAGGGAGAATGAGAACTGAGGGCTTGCTGGTTTTGAGCACTTAGGGTTTGTTAAAGTGGGATCGAAGCAGGTATTTTCCTGGCAAAAATGTGAGTGGGACATGATGACACTTCTCTTGGGTAATGTAATCTTAGTAGGCTTTCTGTAGCCATCTGTGTTGTGTAGTATGTGGGACACTGGCATTGCTGCCCATCTGGGGGGCCTGCACTCAAACATTGGGCTCAAGATTTGTGATTTTTTTCCTTGCACTCCAATTTACTGAAGACACTTAATTCAAGAGCTGTGTAGCTTACCTGCATACACAACTTTTCATTTAATCTTTATTTTATGAAAAGTCTCACTCCACAGCAGGGGTTAGAAGGCTGTCACTCAGCACTATTGTTGAGTGCTGGTTGCAAAGCAAAGGTGTCTCCAGAGAAGGCAATGGCCAAACCTCAGTTTTTCAGCTGCCCCTTGCCCTGCTGTAAGAGAATGACTTGTAGTCCTGGGGGAGAAGGGATGGTGGGAGCACATCTCACATATCCCAGGTGAGCTCAGCATGACCCAGATTAATGCCTCTGTAATGCTACCCTGGCTAGATGACTCAAAATATTTGATAAGAAGCATATTTTATTTCACAGTCCATCAGAGTTCTATATTCATCACATTATTTTGTTCTATACGTAGCCCTGACAAATGAGCTGGTGAAACACAACCTTCTTGGAGATGGGCAGAGCAGCTCATGGGCCACTGGGCTGGAGTCCTCAGCTTTTTTTCATGTGGTTCCTTACACAGAGACTTTGCTACAGACACTGGGTAGGTCAAAGCTATGGCAAATGCATTGTTCAGTCTTCTGTAAAGTCTGACAACTTTACTGGGAGATCTCCCAGAATAAGAACATTAGGAATATGCTTGTTCTCTGCAATAACTCATTTAGCATTCTCATGTCATGCTGAATAATGACTCTTATGAGATGTGTTCTACAGCTGGGTAGTGAACAAAAGATCAATGGAAAAGCAATATGGAAATATGTTTTGTAATGTAAATTAAAAAATACTGAAAAATCTATTTAAAATCAAGTGTGACCTGACAACAACCAATTAAGCCTTAAGCCTACCATAATTAAAAGAATACTAAATCAATATGTATTTACTGCAAGAGTTTCAAAGGGAAGTCAATATTAAAATGAAGAAAGTTGCTGGTTAAGCATGTAAAACTGCTAAAGGGATAAATGTTGGCAGCTGTAGGTGCAGAAATGGCATTTGTTCATTTCACTTCACTCAGATGTTCTTAATTTCAGTTTTTAGAGCTGAATTCTTCAGCAACTGGTTCATTTAAACATGAGAAATCAATAACACTTAAAACAAGTAAACTTGTTTATAAATCTGACTCAGATGAGTATGAGAGTCTTAGACCTACTTCTGAACACTGGGAGGTCGTGGAATCAGAAGTAACTAGTTTATTTCAGTAGCTACAGGTAATTTTTTCTTACATGTTCTGCAGCTTACATATTAGGATCTTAAATTGCTGACCAATTGCAAATACACATAGGTTATAAGTAAAAAAAAAAAAAACCCTGTCACTTAGCATTCTACTATTATGAAATGTAAGAGTACTAAGTACTTAAATAGTAAGAATAAAAAATAAACATTCAACTATGCATTTGCTTAAGTGGTTTGGTGTAGCAGTATGAAATTGCACTTTTGATGAAGCTAGGGACCGTGTGCAGTGCAATCTAAAGATTAAAGAGAAAATAGTATTAATTTAATGTGAAGGCAGTCATTAGTTATTGATCTGCAGCTGATACCCTAAATCATTTAGGTATAAATCTATCTGCTCTACTTGGCAATGTGAAGAAGGATGCCCAAATTAGGATTGAATACACTTGTTTCACATGGCAAAAAGTAAAGTCCAGTTAAAGGCCATGACTCATTAGTATGGATTCACATCCTTCTGGGCCATGTATGCTATATAAAGAATAGATGTTTCCATGTGTGTATTGCATTTGGATAATGTTGTGTTACACAGCATAGCAGATTGAGCTCAAAAGATGAGGATGAGAATCTGATCAAAATTTGAAATCAAATCTTTTACATTCTGCCACAGGAAAAAAAATGTGTATAGTGTTCAGGGACGATCCATTATGAACACAGGAGAATTTTGATTGGACTTTTAGGGATTTGGTCCCAAATCCGTAATTGCTATAATTGCAGACTTTTAAATCCAAGAATGCCTGGTAAACAAGCACTGATTCTAAATATTTAATCATTTGAAGATTTAAACATTGATAAATATGGAGAATAGAATTATTTCAAGGGAATGATAGTTACATTCTCCTCATTCATGTGTTTTGCTTCTTGGCCATGCCAAGCTGCAGCATGGGAAGCATCGTCACAGTGAGGTACTGGCCTTTGCTGCCCGGTACTGAATAAATCCATTCCTTCATGCTAAAGAGAATCATTTCTTCTGGGGTAACTTAAATTTGTTTTCATGCTCTCTCGGGGCAGGAGGCAATCTCAGTGCAGTGCCAGACTGCTGTACCATTCCTCTGGATGTTTTGTGCAATCGAACATATGCTTCTGATCCTGACATGGAGCAAGTTGTCACGCTGACATTGATTGGAATGGACGCCATGAAGAGCGCTGGAGAACTCCTTCAGCAGATCCTTCTTCCTGAGGGCAATAAGCAGCCTCGCAATGCAGGTGATCCCAGCTCCTGGGAGGGCTGCGGAGGTGGGTCAGGAAAATCTAGTCTATCCAGGTGTTGTTGTCAGAGCAAGAATATGGAGAAATATGTGGTGCAAGGTGCCTCAGGAAGGACAGGTTTGCTCGCCTGCTTAAAGCAGTGAAGAATCTCTTGTGGCTGGGTAGTGATGGGCAAGGCCACTTGGATATGGCAGCAGCATGTTGACTCAGGTGGACAGCATTCTGCTCAGTTCAAAGATGTACCAAGGCAGAATAAAATCTCTATGTAATCCAGACCATTTTGTCTCTTCCTAAATACAGGAGTTGATGCAGTGGTGAAAGTGGGGAACAGTGATGGGAAATCATAAGGCATAAATTCTGCTCCCCTGGCCACTAGTGTCATGTGTGATCAGAGGCAAGACACTTCACCTCCTTGTGCATCATTTCCTCATGTGGATATGAGGGATACTGACAGTAGCCACCTAGATTAAATGATTTCAATTGCATATGTGAAGCATGTTGTGGAGTGCTAAGGATGATGACGGTGTTAGACAATTTCATGATACAAATTGTGGCAAAGTGTGATAAAGGAGATGATGTACTTACAAAGAGCAAAAGTCTGGCACCTTGGTGTACACTATGCTTTATCCTGCTCTCTTGAACCACCACTGTACAGTGAGAATCCATATCACAGCAGGCCAGGAAGGAGATCTTAACTGACAGAAACTTCCAGTGCCTTGAAGTCATAAAGTGAACCCCCAAGTCTCTTGCTACACTGGAAGTAAGGCCACATTGCAAACACAAAGTTTAAGTTATTTTACAGACAAGTCAGCCTTAAATTGTAGGTTATTATTGTAATAACTATAGCTTCAAGTGGAGTATTACGAGAGGTGATATGGGATCTGTCATTATGGATTATTCTCTGTCAAAGCACGTTGTTATCATTGTGTTCTCAATGTTTCCTTTTCAACTCCTCTTCATTAGGCACTTTTTTCTAATCAAATCATGACACTTATTTTGTGTGGCACCCTGCTGATTTCCCAGATAGCCTATTCTTTGTTTTCAGTGCAATTTCTTAGCAGTCGTGGTGTGTGGTGTTTCCCACTGTGTTTCTATATCTGCATTACGCTCCTTTTCGGATATGAGAGCGAGTGGAGTCAAAGCAACTTTTGAAGCAGTTGCCTAGTGAAAAAGAGTGGAAATTTAGAAAAGTGACCTCCAGAAGAAAAGCATGGATTCTATGAAACACTTGCTGTTAGATGATAATAAACAGATTTCTCTTGACTTGCAGAAGAACCGGATTCAGGATTTGAGCTTCTAGGTCTGAAGTGGCTTCCTCACCTCACTCGAAGTCAGGCCAGAGAAATAACCCCCTTTGAGGTGGGCGATCTTTCCTGGCAAAGCAGCATTGACACGCTCATGTCAAACCCAGTGCTTGTATGTGCACTGCGACGAATCAACGCCATCAAAGTTCTTGCAGACACATTGGAGAGGTTTCCACCACGCAGGGAGAAGCTGGGCAAAGGTAACAGTGTTCTACAGAGAGTGATGGCCTTGACCCCAGAGATGACGTTCAGACAAGCTGTTCTTTTCTTCACAGAGAAAGATTTTGTAACCGGTAAGCCTTGTTTTTACTGTTTGTAATGCTCTTACTGAGAGAGAGTTTGGGAATTTATTCAACTTGGACAAAAGAATCTGTTGTCATGGGTTCTACTAAGGCACATGAAAACACATTAACAATAATTTGGGGTTAATTCTGCACTTGGCTGAGTGATCAGGTTTAAGTCAGCAGGGATTTGCTAAGGTGACCTGTAGTTTGGACTCTTAATTGAATATGGCTATGAACGTCCTGGTTCCCTTCCTCCGAAGATGTCAAGGTATTCCATAAATACTAAATAGTCATTAAAGCTCTTAGCTGGACCACTAAATACTAGTGTATACCTTTTGTTTATATAAGAGACTGGGAGACAGAGGCCAGGATCTATCCCACCTAAATGATCTGCCAGCTTAACTAAAGTCTGTGCTGCTCTTGGGTGTAGCCAGTCTCTCTCCACTGACCACGGAAAAGGCCTAAGCAGCCATCTGCCAAGGGGAGAACCTTTATTAGCCATTTACCTCTGAGCTGAAAAGGGTAGCCCTATGAAGAGAACAGGCTGCCCAGGGAGGTTGTGGAGTCTCCTTCTCTGGAGGTCTTCAAAACCCGCCTGGATGCCGCCCTGTGC
>JAUBOD010000210.1:4947599-4961875 GCA_032353885.1 Nothura maculosa | reverse complement strand
GTGTTCCTGTCTCACTGTGCTTTTCCTGGGCAGAAAGTACCTTGATCTTTAAACAGAACATTTTCTCCAGGTGAGAAGATGAGAATAATGGCTAACTGCAGAGTAGTAATTTATTTGTATTCTCATCAACTGCAAATGAACTCCACCTCCAGGGCTTACCATATGTAGGTATGCAGAAAGTGTCACAGCACAAGGCTTTTCTGTCTTTTAGGAAAAAAAAAGGGGGTTCTTGCCTTTCTTACCAGAGAATTTTAGGAAAAGTATCACTGAAGTGATATACGTTCAACCCCTGACTTTCTTTAGCTGTCTGTGAATCAGGTGGGAACTGGGCCTTTTATTACCTGGTGGATGTGACACCAGCACGGGATAACTGGCCAGAGCATGTGTTGTGGAAGCTGTGCCTGCAGAGCCCATTAGCAGTTATAACGAGAGGAGAGAAAACAAGGAATAATCATGCATGTATTTGCTTCAAAGAGATGGATCTAGCCAAAGAATGGCTGGGATGTACCCAGCACTCCCCAACAGTGATTATTATATAATCTATTCCCTTTCTATTATTTCTTTTCAGGATCCTGCTGTGTTAGAAGCTCATTGTACCTACCTAACCTCAGGCTCTGCCCTTGTGCTGTGTCTTCAGAGACCAAACGCTGTGAAGAAGCTGCTAGATTTACTGGGGCCAGAGGATCCTAAGATAGCCCAGGCACTGGACCCATTCCTCTGGAGGGCTCGGTATGGCATCAGTGCTGTCCAAAATGGATTTTATGGTAGGTTTTTGCAGAAGAAAAATCTGAAGGCTCAGATATACCAACATAAAAAACACATAATGTTCTGTTACCTCCAACCTTGTCAATACGAGTCTAGCTTTGGCAGGCAATAGAGACCATTACTCCCTAGAAAGCCCTCATTGTTTCCTTGGTGCCTGAGCTGAATATGTCTCAAGCTGTGAAATATTCTCCCAGAAGATAACTACAAAAGCTTCTTCCCAGAACAGTCCTAGATCTGTCTTCCACCAAACTGACTTTACTTGACTGCTTGGTCACTTTGTAATTGTCCCCAAGCACCTGCCTGTCTTCTGTTTTTGAGTTTCTTCCTGATAATTTTATAACCTACTGGGCAACTGCAGGCAGGTTTCACAGGGAGGTAAAAGACTCCATGATACTGAGCTCTTGTAAGGTCTCAGAAAAGCAGTGACTGGTGGAAGGAGATGACCCAAAAGTCCCACTGTGGGAAAAGCAGGTAAATTGAGCTGCTTTCCATGCGGACAGTCCCGTGTCAGCTGGCAGATCAGCACAGACGTGCTGGCTAGTCGGCATCCTCGGTGCCCAGAGCCAGCCAGGGCTGTGCTGCCGCCTGCCCACAGCAGGCAAAGAAGTGGGAGGCAGCTCTGATGTGGCAGGATGTGTGTGGGGTGCATGGGATGGGAGATGAGGGGGCTGAGGGTGTGGGGGAGTGGAGGAAGGATGGGGAAAACAGGAAGTCTTGCAAAAGAAAAGAGAACCAGGAGTATTGCAAGAGGGGACTGGGGCTATTGCTGTAGAGGAGAGTGAAGGATGTAAGTCAGAATTTTGAAGCATTATTACACTGCTCATTTAAATAATTTGCATTTCTTCAGTATGATGCTGATTTTGTAGTTACGTATGACAATCTAACTGATAAAATCAATAGTTTCTATAACCTTAGGTGAGCTAGCAGATCAGATAACAGTATGCCTTCAGGTTCCAGAAGAACTTTTCTTTCAAGATTCCATGGTTTATTTATCTTTTTCTTTCCCCTTCTGTGCTATCAAATCACATCCCCCTTCCCTCCCCCATGCCCTTTTCCTCTCTATCCAAAGTTCTTTTTAAGAAAGTCTGTAGGGAATGAAGTATCCACCATGTACAGCTAGGGGAATAGAATCAGCTCCTTGATATAGAATCTTTTTGGCAAATGTGATTCTAGTATATAGGAGCAAGAATAAACCTAGAGAGTTCTTTCACCATAATTATTTATAAGACCTTGTTCATGAGTAAAGAGCAAGATCTACTGCCACAATGTAATTGCTCAGGACTGCTCAACAAATACTATTCCACTACCAGGCCCTGCTGCTTTTACTCAGAAAGATTAATGGGTTTTGTATCCAGGTTGCTTTGAGAATGAAAACTTATCAGTTAAGGCTAACGCTTGCCTAAATCCAAAACTTAGGTTACTCACACTAGAACTGGAGCAACTTAGCACAACTCAGACTAGTTTATATTAACAAGGGAGACTTAGTCTCATCCCGTCTTTCAAGGGAGGTCAGAGTGTTCCCCGTGTTAGGGAAACCCTCTGTATGTGCTAAGGGATTCCCTTCAGATGGCTGCTTCCTTGCAGGATGTGCTGGCACACGGTGGGAGCTGGCTGGGAACTCGCTGTGTGCACCTGCCCCTGAGAGCAGATTGGGTGCCAGCCTGGCGAGCCAGGGCCGCGGCTGCCTCCCTGAGCTGTCATTAAACACCAGGGAAGGGATGCAGCTGGAGCTGGAGCACTCGGGATTCCAACTGACAAGACAATCTGGACCAGCCTGCACCAAGGAGAAGGCTGGCCTTGGGGAAAGCAGTGCTCAGAATCCCTTGCACCTCAAGAAGCTTGTCCTCTGGTAAAGGAGGAACATGTGCACACAGGGAAAGCAGGAGGAGTTTGATTAGTGCTTGTGAAAGCATCTAGGGGGCTGTGCAAGAACATCTTTCCCTCCTAGGAGGGAATACCAAGGTTTCTCATTTTGCCCCACATGAGGAGGTTCTATAGCAGAGATCATCTTGCTGAAATAATTAAGCTCTGATTTTTTGCTGCAGTAGATTAAGCTGTAATTTTGTGGGTGGTTTTTTCACTAAGTGACCAGAGGAATTCAAGTAAGACATAAACCAAATTCCAATGATAGAATCAAACTGAGTAATGTAGTTTTAGTAGTCTGAGATTCAGCTGCAGAGGTAAACCTGCTATTCCTCCTATCTCTTCCGGGCCTTATGAAATGAATATATAGTGCTTTTTCTTGAACCAAAAGAGCTCTTTTATGTGCATCTTATATGAACTTATACCTGGAACAAAATGAATGTAAAATGTTACTCTTCTGCGCTGTAAGCATTTTTAGGGGCATTGCTATTTGCACAATGGAAGATTGAACATAAAGATATGTAAAGGATACAGAATGACTTATACACTGGTCACTCTTAGGTTTGTAAGCTACTGCATTAAGGCCTGTCTATACAGTACCCACCATTATGAGCTTTTAAATACAGCTCATAGTTCTAAAAGGAAAATGACAGAATCTTATTTTAATGTGTAGCCTGCAGAAGTCATAATATTTTAGAGGATATTTGTGTTTTGTGCATTTGTATCCTAGGGATATGGATGCATGCCAGCACATTGGCAATCTGTCTGAACTCCAGTTATATAGGAATAACTTTTCCTTTTCTAGCATTTTCCATCCATAAATCTGAAAACATATAGAATAAAGCTTTGTAACACTGTCATTTTATAGGGAGGGCCTGGAGGGACCTTGCAAGGCACTGAGTTCGGTGCATGCTCTCAGAAGCATCCCATCATATATTCCCTTTCAGAAATATTCAGCTCCCTATCTGGATGGTTGTACCAGAACTTCGCTTCTCTGATGACTAGAAATCTTGCATTTTCAAACTTAAATATATTCATATCCAGTTTAGGTGCATTTATTCTTGTGGTAATCCCTGTGTTCTAATTTTAATTTGTTCTTTTTCTTCTCAGAGCTTTTCTCCCTTGATGTATCTATGGACAGAAATCACATTCCTTGTGAACTTCTTTAGTTTGGGCTAAACAAGCCAAGAGCTTTTACTTCTAACTCTTCATATGATGCATCTTTCCTTCCCCAACCCTCACATTGTTTCTCTTTGCCAGTTCCAGTTTCACCTTACTTTTCATGACCACAGGTGAACAGAATAATACACTGTTATCAGCAGTGTCTTCACTAGCTCTGATTTGTTGCTCTGCAGTAAATTGGAGCCACCTGCATATTTGGGACTCCCATTATTGTTACCAAGCACATTTGTTTTACTAACTAGTAGTTGCTTCCCATTCAGTAAGATGAGCTTAATGTGATCCAAAGGCATGGGAGCAATCATGGGGACATAGGAGCTGATCCTCAAGAGTTTCACGGGCTCCTTGACAAGATGCACTTGACAACATTGTTAGGAAATAGGAGGAGTCTGGTTTACATGAAGAACAAATTGAGCAATGATAGGGGTAGAATCAAAATATCAAGCAGACAGTGGAAGTGTGCTAAATATAATGGTTTTAAATGTTTGCTATTACTGTACAGAACAGCTGGCCTTTAAAGCAATTACTTCAGTAAGTTGCACATCATCAATCTTCAGGAAGATGAGTGTGAGTCTAGAGAATGTTTAATTCATGGCCTGAGAGAATCTTCTCATTGTATTTATCTCTCAGGCTCCAAGTCCTATCAAATAGCTGTCCGGGATATGAAGCTGTTTTTCCCAGAGGGCCTGTGCGGCGCTGACTGTCAGACATTAGAAGAAGAAGAGGTAGGAAAGTATCCTGCAGTGCCAGAGCAGGGGCTTTGGCGCTGCTTTCCCATGACTTGGGCCCTCTTATACTTTAAATAACTTTCTTGTTGTGTTTCACTAACTTTCTTCTGAAGATGCTCCTACCAGGCAATGCTAACTTGGTATTGACATAGTTCATGTCAGTGGAAACAGGAGCTCTTTTGGATTTGTTTGTTCAATAACCCGAGCTGCAGATTCGGGGGCTCAGAGCTGATGCTTTAGAACCAAAGCTCCAAGCCTGAGTCAATGTTGCCCCAGCAGCCAGTCACAGGGAGGGACAACATCACTGCCACTTGTTGACACAGTTGGCCTGGAGGTTGTTTTTTTGTCAGCTTTTTTATACAGCATTCAGGAACTGAGATGTGGGGCAGCTGATGCTGTAACCTCCTTCATACCCAGTGTCTCTGAGCCTGCATCCATCACTGCACTTGCAGCAGGAACCACTGCCACTCGTACGTCCCATGTGCCCTGCCAGGAGACATGTCCTAAAAGGGAGCACCAGTCTGTAGCAATGGAAGAGATGGAGCTGACTCATGTATGACATGCCATGGCATAAAGTACAGACCAAGCTGACAGAGCTGCTGTGTGCCTGCAGCTTTCCCTGCTCCGTTAGAAGCATAAAAACTCAGCATTTTGCCTCTGGGTTTGTACTGTAGGCAACGCCAGTGGCCTGGCACTGGTGTAACCCTCTCTGGCTCTTCCTGCTCTTTGGACCTTGTGGATGCCAATCTCTGATTCCAGATACTTTGCAGATGACTAAAATGAAACTGCCTTTCCTCTTTGAGTAGTTTTCAATTTCAATTTGACAATTCATTTTATAGAAACTGTTTGGGAACCACTCTGCACCAGTGAGGCACTGGATGAAGATGTCAAAGATACTCCAAGTCCTTGTGTTTCTGGCCTTGTAGATACAGGGACAGAGACATTAAAAGGGTGTCAGGGTACCCATTTAAAAGGGTAACAAAATGCCATACTGAATTAAGCCCTGGTAAAGGGGAGTGCACAGAAAATGTTCTTGTAAATCTAGGCAGACAAGTGTTTTCTGGGCTGGCAATTACAAGAGTACACAACACCAACAGAAGCTTCACAGCTTGCCTGAATCAATACTTCAGCAGTGTTACCTTCCTGATTAGGTGATGGTGTTCACATGATTTGCTTTTGTCTGCATCCCTTCCCTCCTGCAGATCCACAACCTGAAACGTGACCCCATAGTTGGTCTGGAAATCAACAAGCAGCGCAGGATCATAAAACGTAAAACAAGAGGACAGCTCAATTTATCGGGCTCTGAGCAAGCATGTGATCTGGGTAAGGGAAATACGTAACTCTTATTATAGATTGAGGCTGTTATTGATTAATTGGACAGCAAGACAAGCCATCTGGTGGCAGTGATATTTGGTATTGATGTCCTCTGAGGCGACAAAGGCGATTCTGAGCTGGAGAGAACAGCTCTAGGGGAGTGCAGCCATTAACCATTTGGTTGCCAGGCCCCCTTCCTACTGCTCATGTTTTCAGGGATTTAAATACAGGGCTGTTCAGGAGTGCTGACCTGATTTCCTACGAGAAGAGGAAAAAAAAAAAAAAGGAAAAAGGGGGGAAAGAAAGCACACAGATAAATCTCTGCTGAATATTTCTGATATGTTTCAACACCAGCTTGGTCACTACAGTTGCCATGGATGTTCAAAGCCTGCCATAGAAGAGGCCAGGACGCCACCGTGATGGACGTGTTGTGAGACCTTTTGTTCCGTGCATTGATAAATAATGTTTATGCAGGGAGTGCTTCTTGGCAACGTGGGCATCTATCTCTTGGGAACCTGACTGAGATCTCATTCAGTTCCCACTAGTTGCTGAACAGCTGCCAGCTCAAAATGACTTCCAGTTAGTTCTGGCCTGAATTTGATTCAAAGTTGTGATTCTGAAGCCATTCTCTTCCCTCAGATACCTGCAGCTTCTCTGGGCCTTGCCTGTTGATTTTACTGGCTAGGCATGTGTACAACAGAGGCTTTGGTGCAACCCCCTTTATGTCAGGAGGTGCAACTCAGACATGGATGCTTCCATGCTGGGATGTTGTCAATTGATCCCAAGCCTTTATAACAAGCAGGGCCAAGTAATCTCTCCATGCAGTGTTCACTAAGGAACAGACATGTTTGGAACTGGGTCATTCTCATGTCTGTACTTTGAGTTCTGAAAAGATGACAAACAGCACAATGGGCATCTGTGGGATTTTTCCCAAGATAATCAGTTTCTGATGGGTTATTTACATTGTCCTGTTCTGGCTTTGGGCTATGCCCTCCATATGCTCAGTGATCCTCACAAAAATCATGTGTAAGGCTAGATCTTCTCAGGCAAGCTTATTTTCTTACATTGCATGCTACTATATCAGAGACTGATTGCATGAGAGTTTAAGGCTTAACTGTTGCACATGGCAAAGGGTGAGGCCTCTCCACAGCATTAGTGACATTCCCAAGCTATTGTATGAGCACCGAGACAAGAGCCTGGCAATTTTGTGCCTGCAACAGCAGCTGTTCTGAGATGGCCAGGTTGCTGTGCACGACCTTCTCACCTGGGTAGCTGCAGAGATGTGATTCCTTCATTGTGTCTCCTGTCTGGTGCAGGGCTCAGGCTGTGTTCAGAGCACAGGGCTGCAGGGAAAGGGGCCTGGTAGATGTTTCCAGTGCAGTCTGTCCCCTGCCTTGCTGAGAGGTGGGATATTTTCCCCCAACAAGTGCAGCATGACAGGAAAGGACCAGGCCTGTGGCACCAGTCTGCTGTGACTGGCACTCTTCCTGATTTTAGAAGAGATTGCAAATGACAAATACAATAAAGAGCGAGCTGTGGAGAGATGGCAATCATCTGCAGGCTTTGTACAGCCTAGGCTTGGGAGCAAATCTCATGATCTATGTCCCTAATTTCCTACTTCATGAGAACCTTTTATGTTTTTGCTTTGGAGATGGCCGAGGAGAATGAAAAGGAAGCTAGTGCAGCCCTGATGTGTTAGTGTCTAAGATAATGTTTTTCAGTGACTTGCTGTCCTGGGAAAGCAAGTCCACGTGATCTTGGAGCTGTCAGGCACAATATAGTAAGTGCCTCCAGTGAGCCAGACACATCCTTCACATCATGGTCTGTCCTGAACACTAGAGGTAGCTCTTGCACACAAAGAAACCTCTCCCTTCAGCAAATAATTATCACAAAGCCTCTGCCTAATAGATAGATTTATCATTGGGAAAATATGAAATACATTAAATCTTATGAATGCTGATCAGAATTACATTTTGGATTATAAAAGCAGCTGGATTAACAGATTTCTTTGCTTGGAAGAAATTAAATGGAATAGTGTCTCCGGTAGCAAAGCAGCAGCTGTCCTTGTCTGACTCTTGAAATGGGGTCACTACAGCTGCCTTGTGATTTCTAGATACATATATGTAGGCGTAGAGCGGTTTGGGATGAGCATTCACAGCTGTGAGCATCCTCAACAATGCAATAATGCCAGAACAGCTCTGATCTTCCACTTATTTGTCTGGGGCAGGGAAGAATTATTTAAAAGGCCAGCAGTTGAAAGGATAGATACAAAAAAAAGAAACAAAACCCAACCCATCTGTTGTCTTTTGATCTTTTAGCACCAGCCCTGCCCCAGCTTGATACTCTTGGCCAAACCACTTGCCTTATACTGCCCGGGCTAATCCTGCGGGGTTCCGAGCACCCACCTTATGTCGAGCTACTTGATCAGCTCATTGGCAGAGACTTCAGCGTGAGCGGCGTGCGGCTCACGGTGCTGGACGCCCCGCAAGCCCATTGCATCTCCGAGACGCTCAGCAGGACCAAGTGCAGCGTGGCAGCCAAGGTAGGACAGATCCGGAGCGGCGCTTTGCTCCTTTCCCCCAGGAGGAAGAGCCGTCTGGGCGCAGTGCTGCGCTAAGGGACCCACACACCAGCTCTGAGCTTTGGCAGCAGCATTAGCAGAGCGCTGCACCTGAGCTCGACTAGTGCTCCCAAGTAATCTGTACCTAGAGGAATTGGTGCTAGTTTGCAAACTAGCCCCAACCTTGTGATCCTAACTTCTGCACACCCCTCGATACCTAACCTGGGCGTCGTTACGTGCAAGCATTGCCTTGGTTTGAATGATGCCTCCCTGTTAAACCTTTCATTCCATTCACCCATCAGGGCACAGTTGCTACTATTATGTATGTTAGGCTGTTGTAATCTGCCATGTTCTTCCAAATAAATGCAATTTCTATTTCCCTTCCTGTAATCACACCCCATTAATCCTCTTCCACAATGACACATAACTCTTCCACTTTTTGGACTGTGCCCTGGACTCCTGGCCAGAGACTTTGTTTTGCCTTTCCATTAGTCAGCGATGACAACTCAAGCCATAGTCCATAACAGGATTTAAGCTTGGCCACACTAAGCTTGAGATGTGCATCTGCGGTCTGCATCCACATTGCTTCCCATGAGCAGAGCATCTGGCCCAAGCTATTTTTCTCTTTGCCCTTGGTCCAAAAGAAACCCTCCATTTTAGGAGCCTGTCTAGAGCAAAGCAGTAAGGTAGAATATGCAAGGTGCTGTCAAGAGCACAGAGTAAACAGCAGGGGAAACAGCTTATGCTGGCAGTAGTTATCAGTGAAGGAATGTCAGAGGCACACAGCAGTCCCTCTGAAAAGATAGAGACAACCATTTGTGTTTCCAGTCCTCCGGTTATAAGATTCAAGGTGTTACTTATAACAAAAGCAGGTAAGATCTTTTCAGATTGTGCTTTTCTAAAGTGACAGCATTCCTTTGAAGTGTGTCTGTATAGAGTAGCAATTACCTCTAGCATCCAATTAGGCTAAGCACTAGTTTGTTCTCTCGGTTCCCCTGAGAATGCCCTCCCTCTGCACAGAGGAATGTGCAGGGCTCTCTAGGAAGGACAAAGAGAAGCAGCATGTTGCAAGCAGAGCCATGGCACTGCTCACCTGGGGCTGGAAACTCGTCCTCCTGACAGAGACTAATTCCTTTGGGAGGGCTGGCATGTTTCCAGAAGGGCCTGGTGCTTTTGAACCGGTGGTGAATGTTACAGCATTTGCATTCCCTTGCTGGAAAAAGGGGTTGGCTCCTTGGAGTAAGAAATCTTCCAGCTACAGTATCTGAAACATTCACAGTTGTTATCTGCCTTCCTGCTTCCAGCAGACTCACTGACTGAATAACACACCTAAATAACCTGCTCATTTTCACTCTGAGAAAGAGGGAACAGGAATAATATATAGTTTGCCATAGGAGCAGGGTAGCTAACAGTTCAGAAGAAATGCTCCTTGAGTTTGAAGGAGTCTCTTGCACCACCTCTTTCATCCCCTCACACAGCACACAAGCATTTATCTGTGCTGTCGGCAGCTCATCAGCGAGGCTTACAGCCTCCAGTGGATAGCAACACCCCAGCTCTGTTTTTCCCTCTCTTACAGTGTTCCCTCCTAATGGATGGTTTGTGCCTGGTGTTAGCAGCACAGCGAGACAACGCAGTCATTTGCTTCGACTCCCTGCTGGACAGGTGAGGACAGTATCACTTTAGCAGCACTTTCCCACCACCGTCTCAACCCCGTGTCAGAGAGCTTGTGATCTGAGCAAAGGCAGCCAAGCTTTCCTCTCTGTAATTCACCTCCACTTTAGATTCTCATGAGGCCGAGTACCTCTCAAAGGCAACTTATTCTTCATGAGGTTTTTTTTTTTTCCTAATGCATCAATCCCTCAGTGTTGTTCAGTTTGGAAGTCGCGTGTCCCATGCTCAGGACCCAAAGTCGTGGCTCATGGTGTTGGTCGCAAACTCAATGTGTCTGTGAGACTTGGCAGCAGGGCTTCACAGATACAGAGAAATCTCTGAAATAAAAGCTCACATTGGGAATAGACCTGCTAAATCAATAAAATTCCTAAGAGAAATATCTTAGCAGATTTTATGTTTGCTATAGGAAAAAAAAACCACACTAGAGAGCAAAATAAAAAAAAAAAGCCTCTTAAATAAATCACCAGAAATGCTGGGTAGAGGATTTATAAGCCTGATAAAACAAATAGAACCCCTCTATGGGGACTGATTAGTGGAATAGAATGATTATCAGGCTAATTAACCTACTTGTCCCAAGAGGAAAAGTTTCCTTGTAGAGCGGCTGGTATTTGGCAAGGCAACGTGCAATTCACACACGTGGTTTCTTCTGGGAAAGGAAGCCAAGATTCAGACACATCCAGCATGGAGCAGTCCTACAGCCACACTGATAAGGCTGTCATGACTTTGGCTTTTCCATCCAGAAGATTTCCAGAAGGAACCATCAGTGTGACAAGAGTAGGAACTCAAGGATGATGGAGTTCACAAGCACCAAGATGAACAAATCTGAACAGCAGTTGGTCACACCAGGGAGTTCCTGTACTTCAGGTTTTATAGTGCTCAGTCACAAGACCACACTGGGGAGAGGGAGATGGAAAAGATACCATGAGGAAATTGTCACAAATGTTTTAAAGTTCATGTCAACTTTCAGATATTGCTCGTGTTCATTGAACATCTTACACTTGGGAGCCTCTAGTTCTGAGCCTTTTAGAGCCAACTCTGTCAGTGGCACTTGGAGGAGAGCCCTGGAGAACGTGCTGCACAGAAGAGTTGCCTTGAACATAGACCAGCCCCTCCAGGCCGTACAGGGATTGCTGTTCATGGGTAGCAGTGCCCACTCTGTCCCTTCTCTGGACACGTATGAAGGGATTATATCAGCTCCAAAGGGCAGAAAGAATAGAGCAGGGGACAAAATTTATGCAGGTAGGGGCACAAAAGCAGCCTGCAAGCTTGATTGACTGCAAAGAGTGGAGCCAGAACGGGAATCTGGGATAATCTGGAAGAGTGCCAAGACCAGCTCACAGGGCAGAGTGAAGCAAACATCAGGGGAAGCTGAAACACAGTGTGAGAGCAGTAGGGGCCCAGGGGAAGAATCCAAAGATGCGAGTGACACTGTCCTATCTACAGGCAAGGAACAGTGATTTGAGACTCACCTTTCTTGTTTTGTCAGCATCCAGTTGCCTGGATCTTCAGTGTTGAGCATTTGCATTTCCCCTGTCATAACTTGTTTTTAAAGCCAGATTTCCTAGCTGCAGGCTGGTAGGGGGAAGAATTTATAAGTAGATTCAAAGCAGCTACTGATGGAAAGACACGCTCTGCTTTTTAGGCTTCTCGCATGACATGCTAGATTTAGTTACTGTACTAAGTGACGCTGATTTAATAGTGATTACACTAGAACTTCTTCCTCTATCGTTATTTGAGCTCTTCAAAACTAATGGTTTTATTTGAAGATGCTCATGAGATTGTTGGGACTTTGCTGTGTAGTGCACAGTCCTGCAGAGTTGGCATCGTACGGAACACAGTGAGCAGGCGTTGACTGAAGGGCACCTAGAGCCTGCCTGTTTCTGAAGAAGATCTCAGTAGAGGCCAGGCCTCATAACCCGCCTGTTTTTTGAGAAATGTAGTGCAATTAGAACAAAAGTCAAGTGATTAGGAACTTTGCTGGATGTTACTCTCTGATGAAACGTTCTTACCAAGTGTTAATTGCCATCAGTGGGGAGTGATGTTGTCCCTAGAGGAAACTTGTCTCTGGGTGCGAATTTGCACAGTGGAAAGAGGTGTAGAAATGAAAAAATGGACACCACAAAATGTAAAATTCTGGAGCTGTGGAAAAGTGCTGGAGGGAAACCTGTTGCCAAACATAATACCTGCTTACGGGAGCAGGGAGGGGTTTCAAAAGTATCTGGAGGGTTTCCAAGCCTACAACTCTGTGCATAGAGTTCATTGCAAAGACAGTTTGGAGATTTGCATCTTGCCTCCTCATTTCTCCTGACTACTTTTGTGGTCAATTCCTGTGTGACTTTTGCAAGCTTGAGAACTATAAGAGCTAAACAAGGACGAGTGAGGCAGACCCTGGTGCTGAGGGCAGCTCGGAGAGCCCTGGGTTTGCTTTGCAGGGAGAGCACACACAGCTCGTCGGTGCTGAGAAAACAGCCCTTGTACAGAGCTTAAATCTCTCCACGTAGGTAAATTTCCCACTGCCCCAGAGACCCGATTATGCAACAGGTCATTACTGTTTGTTTGAAGGCTTATATTTTAAGAATCCAAATCCATTTATACAAAGCTTTGTAAAACCCAGGATTTATCTGTGTAAAGAAGTTCAGTAACAGATGCATGCACGTGGCCAGAGCTGCTGGCACAGAACATCACCCCACTCAAAGCTAGGTCAGCTGCAGTCTCTGACAGCTTAGATGGCAAAAATAACAAATAATACTTGCTTGCCTTTTTCTTTACCCCCAGTGTTTGCTGGCAGCAGCAGTCGGTCGTGGACACGGTGCAGCATCTCCTCTATCCTCAAAACGAGAAGCAGGCAAGTAGAGAAGTTTATGGAACAAAAACATCTCATTTGTGTCCTGGTGATGAATGAAGCTTGCAAAATAGGTTGTATTTTTAAAGAAAATTTCAGTTTGTACAAGAGAGAGCTGGTGTTTCATGGCAACTCCTAGCCTTGACTCAGACTGAGAGCTGAGCACATGATGGAAGTTGGGACCAAAAGTCAGTCAAACTGTGTCTTCCATATGGCACTGGAAGCACAATTTGAATCAAAATATTTGGGGATTTAAGTAAAGATAAAGATTCAGGATTTTCCAAAGAAGTCAGTTACTTTTTTATGAAGATTTTTATTTAAGATATTTGTGATACTTGTCAAAGAGAAGCAACAGAAAATGTTCATTCAACCTCTAGTGCAAAGCCAGCACTTACCATGTGTTCTGGCAGTTGCTTTTCAGGACCCCAAATCCAAATGGAGGAAGAGAAATGAACTCACCAGCTATTGCATGTTGGGCTAGCTGAATATTTTCTCAATAGCTCATCCCAGAGAATGAAAGGCTTTTGGTCACTTAATGAGGATAAACTGCACTTTTTTTTGAAACTCAATTTGTAATCATGGATGCTTGAACCAGAGACTTGGAGATGGGAGGCAGTGCCTGAAGAGTTAGGACTAGTGTGGGCCGCAAGGGGCCACATGCACGAGGCCGGGGAGCCGCGGCTGTCACTGCACTGCGCGCACTGCTGCCAAGTGACGTGACAGGGCAGCAGCTCCAGGCTGCCTTCTGATTGCTTTGCAAAGGACGTTGCATATCTCTGGCTGACATAAAATGCCTTCTGCTTCATGGCTATGGGTAATTATCTATCAGAAAGAGGTTTATTTTCTGATGCTTTCTGTGATAGAGCAAAAGCAAGTATTTTCAGCTCCTAGCTGCTCTTAGCAGCCTGGACCACTGCATCAAAGCCCTCTGGCTTTGGTGGAAGCAGGGGCTTTTCACAGCATCACAGCTTCGTGGTTTAGAGCATCAGCCTAAGCCTAAGAGGAGAATGTGATGCCTCACCATTTTACAGTCAAATTAGAAAGCAGCTTCTGGGTGCTGCATTTCTCATTTGTTGTTTACCAGAAGCACAGCAGAAAGTAATGGATCATGTTTTCAAGTAGTCTGAAGTTATGCTTCAATGTTTGGTGTGGATTTAGAAATCCTAAAGCAAGAACTGAGGAGCAAACTCACCAGAGAAGGACCATATCTCAAAGGGTGTCTTTAGAAACCAAGCTTGATCCTATGGTCTCTGCCTAACGAGTTTATGAAATGTCAGCCAGGCTTTCCAGGATAAAGTTAATGAGCAACAACATGATATCAGGTAAAGTTCAGCAGGGTTAAATGACCACGGAT
>JAUBOD010000210.1:4927466-4941258 GCA_032353885.1 Nothura maculosa | reverse complement strand
TGTCCCCAGGATGCTCCTGCTGGGGAGCGTGTCCTGAAGCCCTGCTGGGTTTGTGCCTGTTGAAGCAGCCCCGGCTGTGCGGGAGGCAGCTCAGGAGAGGATCTGCGCCCCGGCCACTTTGCGGGAGCCTGGGGGCTGGCAGCATCGCAAACACAGGCCCGGCTTTGCTCTGAAGAGAGGCCACATCATCTCCCATTCGATTTCTCCAGCTGAGCTCCCAAAGAGCAAGTGAAACCATTGCAAGCTTGTAAACCCCGGAGCCACGCAAACAAGGGGGAAGATGTGGGCTGACAGCAAGCACCCAAAGATCTGCTAGGTTCTTTATTCAAGCGCCAGTGAAGCCGCCAGGGCACCCGTGCAATGGATGGAGCTGGGATCGTGTCTTGCAGCAGGTGCTCTAGCTGAAACGGTCTGTGGAAACCGAGTCCATGAGGGAGGCTGGGCCTCGGCTGGCAGTGCTGCAGCGGGGCAGCAGTGCAGGGTGCTGCAGGGTTACTGCCAGCACGCTGTCAGCATGGCAGAGCACGTTGAGGTGTGTGAATGGGAGTGTTCATCCCCGGAGCGCACATTGTTTGTGGGGCGCCATGGGGTGGTGGGCACCAGCCGCTTGGCCCGCAGCCCCCACCGGGCTCAGCGGGCGACCCCGTCGCACACGCGGCCCCGCGAGGAGGGGAGGCGAGGGGGGAGCGCACCAATCATGTGCCGCCACCTGTCTCCGACCAATCCCGCCCTTCCCTGCCTCTGCTGCTGGCCAATCGCGCGCCGCCACCGCTGCTCGGGGCTATATAAACCTTCAGGGAGACGCGCTATTACCACTCGGGTTGTGCTGTTGTGAGGGAGTTTTTGTTGTTACTGTGGGTTTGGGGGGCTGGGGGTGCTCGGTGGTGCTGGAGTGCTCTGCTGCTCGATGCGGGCTCTGTTGGGGCTGGCAGCTTCATCTAGCTGTGCCTGCAGCAGCCCTGCCTGTGCAGAAAGAACCCCACAGAGGGTCCTTTGGACAGTATGTTTGGAGGCTGTGTCCTTCCCACCTCTGCAAGATGCAGTGTGGGAAGGTGGCAGTGCCCTCTTGCCTCCTGCTGTGAGCATGTAGCAAAGCCCCTGTCCACACTGATTAAGCATGAGCTGTGCAGAGTTCTGCCATCCTCCTGGGTGTGGGATGCGCTGCAGTTCCTGCTGCCTTCAAGCAGGAAAGTAAAAGCAGTAGTGTGCTGCTTGAAGAAGCTTGCTGTTTTCTGGCTGTGTGGCTCTTGTCTTGACTTCGTGCTCTCAAAAGTCTTTCAGCATGAGCAGCAAGCTTATACATTATTCCTAGGTGTATCCAGGGGAACACCTCTCTACGTGCGGTGTTTGCTGGCTCAAAGCATTTCATGTGCGATGGAAATCTCATGTTGGTGCTGATGTGACTGGATACCTCAGTGAGAGGACCTGCAGTGTCCTGGCCATCCTGTTGAACTGAAGTCTCTTGAGCTCCCCTGTCTGAATTGTAAAGTGAGAGAAGGAGCACAGCAGGGAGCCTGGCTGTCCCTGGGCATCTGCCCCAGCTGAGGCTGGGCTCTCACCTGGCACCACTAATTGGGGCCTGGGGAGTGTGTTTAGCTGTGCTGCACAGCTTCAAGCACTTGGTATTTGCAAAACTTAGGCTAGGAGACAGTTGTTTCCATACTCAGTGCAATGACTTCCTATGTGGGCCTCAACCGAGTGCTCAGGTTTACTGCGCTAGTTGATGCTGTGTGTGGAGATGCTAATCTTCCGAAA
Organism: Nothura maculosa; assembly: GCA_032353885.1. Classification (NCBI taxonomy): domain Eukaryota; kingdom Metazoa; phylum Chordata; class Aves; order Tinamiformes; family Tinamidae; genus Nothura; species Nothura maculosa. The sequence continues at coordinate 4,939,503 of JAUBOD010000210.1, read as the reverse complement.
TGGAGTTGATAACGAAAGTCTTCCTCAGTTGTGGAGGCTACCGGGCTGGCCTGAGTCTTTTCACTCTGAAATAAAGCAGAGAAAGTTTTAGTGGTTCTCAAGAGAGGCTGTGGGTTTCCTCCAGCTGAAAGCTGGTGGTGACTTAAAGCTGGGGCAGATCCCTGCGTGTCCAGGTGTGTTTGTGCTACCCAGGCAGACTTGAGCTGCCCGGCCTCCCTGTGCTCAGTGTCCCGGTGAGCTGGCACTGCAGCTGTGGCCACCTGGAGACAGGCCCAGGCAATTTCACCTGCAGGAGCGAGGGATCTGTGTTGGAAGCCACCTGCCCCTCCTGTTGCCCTAGGGGCTGGTGCTCTTGGGTGCACCAAGCTTGAGGGCGCTGCTGATGCACTGCAGCCCTGACGCTGAGGAAAGCCCTCGACTCGTGGCTGAGCTTTGCTGTATGTGGGGAGGCCAGGCCAGCACAGAGGCCCTCCTGCCGCTGCTGGCTAATCCCAGCCTGCTGGGCCCGCTGCCAGCACCCTGGCGGGGCTGTGGGGTGGCAGCCAAGGGCTGCTCGGCCGCCTGGGGGAATGAGGCCAGACGCGGTGGCCCCGTGACCTGCTCCATCAGGGCTAATCGCTGCTGTGAGGATGACCCGGGAACCTGTTCCTGGCCAGCCAGGGAGTGGCCTGGGGCAAGGCTGAGGTGCCTGCCTGGCCTGAGCAGCCTTGGGTGCGTGGCTGGGCACACCACGCGCTCGAGGGCTGGAGGAGATGGGCGTGGGGAGCTCTTTCCTTGCAGAAGGCTGTGCCTTTGGGCCCTCAGTGCAGTGTCGCTCTGCCATGGCCTACCCTGGCCTGGGGGCTGCGGTGGGGAGGTACTTACGGTCCCTAGCGCTTAGAGAGGCAGGGAGCCCTTAGGACTGCAGAAGGGCCCGAGGCCCCTTATTTCTGCCAGTGGGAATCAGAGGTCCCACCTGAAGCTATTGCTTAGGCCCAAGGGAGGTTTCCTCGCCCCGTGGGTTTGTGGCTTCTTGTGCCACCCAATCTTCTTGGTCCACCCTCATCTTTCAGTTCCCTTATGTTCCCCTCCACAGGCCAGCGGTATCACAGTTGGTGAGGAAAGAGCTCAGTTCTGTACCCTTGAGCCCCTGCTGTGTTCCCTATGTTGGCCACCTCTGGTTGTGGGGTGGGAGTTACAAGAAAGGAAGGTCATGGCTGTGCAGCCCCATGTCCTGCTGCTTGGGCCCCTGCTGTGGCAGCCCTGCTTCCCCTCTCAATGTGCTCACGCTGCTTGTTCTCTGCAGGCTGCCTTGGCTGTCTCTGCTAGCTCCAGGCGTTGTGTGGCTGTCCTGCCTTGGCCTGTGGTCCCCTGGGACAGCTGTGCAGCTGAGGTGCACAACTCTGGCTGTGCTGAACCCTCTGCCTTTTGCCTCTTTCGCTGAGGTGGATGCTGAGCTGCTGTGGTTGCACCCCCTGCAACCGTGTCCTGTCCCTCCGAGTGGAGCAGAGCCCTTCCCGCCCCAGATGGACGTGGGAGGTCTCAGCACGTTTTGCCCTGCAGTTGAACAGGCAGCGGCTAATGTGCTAATTAAGAGCGCTGGTTGTAGAGAGCCGCCTGAGCTCTGCCAAGGGCATCAATCCATCATGTTCATATTCAGGTCTCCTGAAAATGACAGCTACAGGAGGCAGACGAGAGGCAGAGGCTCTGCCAGCTCCCTCCTCTAGGCCTGGGGTTTCGCCCAAAGGCCCTGCCCTAGGCACTCGCTCTGGCCATGACTCTTCCTGTCATCTCCATGTTGCCTGTGTCTTTGGGCTGAAACGAGTGGTCCTTGCCAGCTGATAAAGCACGTGGGTGTTCGCACGTCCTTGCTGGTTGCGTCAAGGTTGTAGCTGCAGGACGAGCTCCCGGGAGACCCTTCCTCTCTCCCCTGGTCACTTTGTGTTCCCCAGCAGGTCCTGTCTTCACCTCTCATCTCTTGGCTGGCTCCCAAGGCACCTTCTGTATGTGCACCAGGCTGGACCTTGCACCTCCCAGCTGGGGAACATGAGGACACCGGGGCCAGTGGGGAAGTGCTTTAAATCAAACTGAATTGCCCCTTCTAAGGTGGCTAGAGGCATAAGGCTGTGTCCCGTCTCACCTGTAACCTTTTATTTGAAATTTCCTTGAAGTGGGGTATTCTCAGGGCTACAAGATGATTAACACCCATTTTCAAGCGTGTTCTACATGTCCTTAAATGCCTTTGGTGTTACGGATGGCTTACAAGTTGGGCTCCATTAGTAGTTGATTCACTGTTTATTAAAGCCTCTATTAATCTTGTATTAATGCTTTTCAAACGAGACCTTTCTGGAGGTGTAACAGCTTCTGAGACGAGCTTAATTTCTCGCTGCTGCTGCTGTCAGGGAGGGTTTAGTTCAGGCTCTCGTAAAGCTGAGCGCTGCTGAGGGCTTTGATGAGAGGCGCCGCCGAGCCGCGCAGCAGCTGCGGTCTCGCGAGGCTGCGGGAGCCTGGAACCGCCTCTGGATGCTCTAATTAGCACAGAGGTAGCGCTGCTCCCCGAGGCCACCCTTGGTCCTGCCCTGGGGTGCCTGCAGGGGCTGTGGGGCGGCTGTGGGGCGGCTATGGGAGCTGTGGCGCAGCTGCGGGAGCTGCATCTTGTTATCACTGCACGGCAGGTTGAAAACCCCGCAGGGCTTTAAGCAAGAACGCCGGGCACTTTCTGTCCCTGCAATCCAGAACCACGCCTGCTACCCTTTCTTCCTCCCTCCAGAAAGCATTGCTGCTGTTCTTACCACGTTCCAGCAGCTGAAATACTCTCCGGGAGACATTTCATGTGCTGTTCCCAGCTCCATCGGCTGGGGAGCAGCTGACCTAGCCCATGGCAGCGTCTTTCAGCTGGAGCTGCAGAGAGGAGAGCTGTGTGTGGCTGTTCTGAGCGGGGTCAGGTGGGGCGCTGGGCACCCAGTGCTGCGGGGCTGGCGTGCGGCAGCGCGGGCTCAAACGTGGCCCTGGCCGTGGGGCTGGGCTGGGTGGGAGCTGCAGGGGCTGCAGCGCAGCTCGGGTGGGCAGGGGGAGGGTCCCGTGCACTGCCTGGTGCCAATGGCAGCCTGAGCTGTGCCGGGTGCGGGAGCTGGGACACAGCCGAGCGTCCCCTGAGGCCGCCCAGGGGCAGCTTGGGGCTCGGGAGCCCCTGGCAGTGCTCGGCAGGCGGGAATCCTGCCGGAGCCGGGATGCAGCGGTTGTCATGGCAACGCGGAGCTGAGGCCGCTGGAGCAGAGCGCCCATCAGCCCGATCCGCTGGAGGCGGTGCCAGGCCTGGCCCTGCAGGGAGCAGCTCCCGGAGCGCCCCGCGTGCCCAGGCCCCGGCTGCCCCCGCGCCTCCCAGCCAGGCCCAGCCCTTCCTCCCAAAGCAGGGAAGATGACCTGCTTTTCAGCACAAGGGACCTAGTGAATGAAAATGCTGGCTTTTCCATGGAAAGAAAGGGAAAAAATGGTGCCTCCAAACCAGTTTGGTGCCTGAAAAGCTGTTAGGCAGGGGAGCGCTTGGCTTGCTCTGTGTGAGCTGTGGAGCTCTGCCACGTGTTGCACTTCCAGTGACTTTGCCTCTCTTGAATCAAAATCATAAACAGGCTGTTGGTGTGAATGTGACCAGATCTGTCGCACATGGCCGTGATCACCAACCCTGCTTTGTCACCAGCTGTGGCCCTGCTGACCTCCCTGTCCCAGCGGGCCGTATCCCAGGTTTTTTCCCCACCTCAGGGTGTTCCTTGCTGCCTGGCTCGGACAGCTTGTCCCTGCAAGGGCCCTTGGTGCCCATGAGTGACGTGTGACTGACACCTCCCCTGTGGCAGGAGGCTCAAACAGCAAAGCGGGCCCTGCGGAAGAGAAAGGCCTGGATGGCAGACAAGGGCAAGCAGGGGACAGACCTGAGCTGCCTCCTCCTTGTGGGAGACTCCACAGTCAAGGGCCTTGTGACTCTTCACATGCTTATGAGCCCTGCCCGCTCACAGGGCAGGTCTGGGAAGTGCGCAGCCCCACTGAGGTTGGACCTTGGGGGCTCCATCACTATATGTCAGTGATGGAGCAAATACTCAAGGTGGAGTGTTTGAATCCAGGTGGCAGGACAAGCTGTGGTGGAAGCACCACTGGAGCTGCCTCCCAGCTTATTTGGAGAGTTTAAGACACGTCTCATGGGGCCTTGTTATAGATCCCATCACCTGTGGCTTCCCATATGTTGCTCGTTCATCTCTTGCAAGAGGTGGGTGCCCGGTTGCAGTTACTTGCTCGAGCTGCTGGTTGTTTGGGTCATTCTGTGTTCCAGGTTCCAGCTTGTCAGATTTGGTTTCAGAACTGGGTAGCACATGAGTCATATTTATTTCAAACTCCTGTCTCCTCAGCTCGGTGCCACCACTATTTTTGGAAACTCTTGAAAGCATATCAGCTATAAGAAGCATAGTTAATGAATAATCTTGCAACAGCAGCCTTGCTTCCCCCGATGTCTCAGTGCAGCTTTGCACAACGGCTTCTAAACGGCGCCTTCGAGGCTTCGCACTGACCTGCTACCTGCTCGCCCGGAGGAGCCTGAGGAGCTTCTCACAGCCCGAACCCCTGCTCTTCACCTGCCGTATCCGCGTGGCCCTAGTGTGTGTTGGAATCATGTGTTACTGGGGACTCCTGTCCTGGAACAGCAGCCCCCAGTCATCTGGGATTCAAGGTATCTTCTTGGCAGCAAATTTTTTCCTTTTAAAGGGTATTTTTTCCTCCTTTTCTCTTTTTGGCTTGCTGCAGAAGCTCACACCATCTTGGTGTTGATCATTTGTGCTCCAAATGCACAGGTCTCTTGAACAAATCATCTCTATAATCCCTCGGTGCACTTGAGTGGAAATCACCTTGGAGGAGAGTCACGTTGCCCACGTTACACGTTACTCAGGGGAGGTGACGCTGTAGGTTTTTAAGGATTCCCAGTTGTCTGGATCTGTCACAGCCTGGTCACCTCCCAAACCGATGGGGTTTTTGCATCTGGCAATCTGCCTTTTCCTCTGGCCCTCCTGATATCTTTTAGATCTTTATGACTCTATTAATTTTCTTTTAACAGTGTCTGCTGTTCATCCATCACTTGCTGGCTGCCCAAGGTCAAGAGCCTTGCACTGCCTTCTTTTCCCTTACTTTGTCACTGCTCTTTTAAAATCTCATTAGGCTCCTTGTGGGGCACGTGTGCTGTGCCATTGCCCAGGGACACGTCCAGCGGGCTGCGTTGATGCCCTTCCCACACCACTGTGCTCAGCGCGGTCACGTTGCGCGATCTGGAAAGAAGCTGCTCTCCGTTCGCTGTGCTGGCCCTCCACAGAGCCTAGGGCCGGTTTCCCAGGATGTGGCCGGTTCCCTGGAAAGCTGGCCCAGGGCACGGAGCTGAGACGTGTCCCCGCACGGCGGTTGGCAGCCGCTGCACTGTGTGGCCCTCACCTGCTGCCGCACGTGCAGGGTCTGTGCGGTCACTGAGTTCAGCTCCTCTCTCCTCCATTCACCTCCTCTCCATTCAGCCCCTGCTCTCTCCTCTCTCGCCATCTCTGCAGAATTTCACCCGCTGACTTTTGTTTCCCTTCCTGATCTTCCCCTCTTGCATCCCTGCTCCTCGCCTGGGGTTCAGACCCCGACTGCAGTCAGAGGAACTGGGGTCCCTCCTGTTCCCTGGGGTGCAGGCTGCTCCCCAGCTCTGCCAGGCACAGGTGCTTCTGATGCTGCCCCCAAACTCGTTCTTGGTCTAAAATATTTCATCTGGATACAGGCAGCCCCCATCCTCCTGGTGCTGGCTGGTTCTCAGCATCACTGACCTTGCTGAGATAAAATTAGACATTTCATTTTGAATTAAAGACAGTTCAGCTGAAAGAAATCCAAGCGTTTTATTTCAGAAACATCAAATCAGAGCGTTTCCTTTTTTGTCTGTGATTCAGGAGGGGGAAGGTCTTGCCAGCCAGCGCCTGGTGACAATGACATTGATTTCTTAGACCTTTTGGCGGGGCCAGATCTGTATTTTTAGCTGGGAAAATCACGTGTCAAAGAAACGTTTTCCCTGCCCTGATGAGAAGGGGGTTGAAAGGAAGGAGTTCACACCAGTGCCGCTGAAGCGAGCGGATGAGCAGGGAGCCGGGGCGTTCCCTGCCTGCTTCCCTGTGTGCCGCCAGTGCCAGGCTCTGGGCAGCGCTGGCATCTCCTGGCATCGTGTTGGGGCTCAGTGCACGAGGAGGATGAGGGTGAGGCTGGAGAGCAGGGGTCCTGGTGTTCCCGGGGCCGTGGTGGCCGTCGGGCCTTGGTGCTGCCCGGGGCTGAGGGCACCTGCAGGGCTGCTCAGCCGGCCCCTCTGCTCTCCCTGCAGTTGTTTATCTGCCGGGGCGGCGCTGCCTCCATCTCTCCTCTTCTGCCTCCTCGCTCTTCCCCCACCCTGCTCTCATTTCCCCCAAGAAGGCTTTAATGAAATCTGCCCTTAATTAAATCCACATTCATTTGCATAATTACCAGGAAATTGAAATTAGCCTGCGGACGTGGCTGGAATACGCTCGGCTTGAAGCAGTGGGGCTCGTTTCGAGGAGGGGGCTGCCGTGAGGGGTTGGGTGCCCCCAGGAGGGGGCTCCTTCTCCAGCCTTGGGTACCCCCGTGCCAGCCTCAGCCCCCCGTGCCCTTTGCCTGCCTGGTCCCATTGTCCCCTTTGTGCTGCCCTGTCCCAGCACCACCCGGCTCAATGGTGGCGGTTCAACCTGCAGGGCCCAGGGCAGGCAAATGATTCCCACCCTGGAAAAGATCCCAGCTTTCTCAAGCGAGGCTGTGTTTGAAGCAGATGATTCCCACCCTGGAGAAGCACCACCGCGTTTGCAACACGAGCATCACTTTTGTTTTATTTTTATTTTAAAAAAAAAGTCTTCACTGCCATTAAGATTTTTTTTTTTGCTTTTATAATACTTTTTGTTATTTTTGTCATTTTTTTCATGTTTTAGTCTTTTTTTTTTTCCTTTTCAACAGTGACAAACTGAGGTAACATCTGTGACACTACAACCTCTCCTACAGGAAGAAGGTCCAAAACCTGACAGCCGAGGGGATTTCAAATAAACACCCAACAACCTACCAACACAGCGACCTCAACGGGAACAAAAATCACACCCACGCGCACACCCCTGTAAGGGACAAACCGACCGGGAAAGTAAAAACAAACCCTCCTAGGTGGTGGTTGGGATTCCTTATCTACATTATTGCACGAAAGATCGAGGACATCGAGGGACCTAAGGCAAGAAGGAGAAAGGTCGCGCCTAACATCTCTACGTCTGTGCAGTGCTACTTCTAAAAGAAAAAGACCTTGGCCCTGGCACCCCAGAGCACGACAGGTGACACGGACAGGGCGAGGGCAGGGGGGGCACGGGGAGGAGGGCGGCAGTGCCGGCGCCGCGTGGCTGCCTGGGGCCGAGCCCTGAGCGCGGCGGCCGCGTCCCTGACGGTGGCTCTGTGCCCGGCGCGCGGCTGCTGTGTAAACTGCTGTTGCTCGTGAAGAGAGAGGGAATAGCCCTTTGTGCGGGAGTGCGGGGGACGGGGAGCTGGACAGGAGGGGCCCGCGATGGGCTCGGCCTCACCGGGGGCCCGTGGGCAGCCAGGGCTGCGTGAAGTCCCCAGGGTGCTGGCAGTGTCTGCCCTTGCCCGGGTAGCCCCAAGGCAGGAGGGAGGCTCTGGCAGCGCCGTCCTGGTGTTGTGGGGTCCCCAGCAGCTCCTGCCAGGGCAGCCCCTGCCAGGGCAGCCTCGTGATGAGCCTGGCCGGGGTCCCTTCTGCCTCCCTGTCGCCCCGGGGGAGCCTCCGCCAGCCCCCTGTGTGGAGGGCTGAGGGTTTGGAGAAGGGGGAACGGCAAGTGTGGGGAGACGGGGACAGCTTGAGGAGACACGGAGGTCCTTTGGGAGGCCGCCTGAAGCCCCTTCCCTGCCCCAGGTTGTGCAGGAGCCCCAGGGCAGCCCTGGAGACGTGGCTGCCACCAGGGTTTCTAGTCACCATCCGTGCCAACGGCTGCAAGTCCTCACAGGACCTCGTGGCTCCAACCCCATCCTCCATGGAGATGTGTGCGCACCAGCCCGGCAGTGCCCGGGCACACTGGCTACGGCCACCACTACAGCAGTGCTGGCAGCTCCTGGCTTCGCTGCCAGCTGTGCGCCAACCTTGGCCATGCTGAGCTCCATGCGAGACCCAGCACCCCGTGGGGATCCCCTAAGTCCCATCAGGACCCCCAGAATCCCGTGGGGATCACACTGCCCACAGCTGTCGCCGCAGGGCAGCTGCCCCAAACCCTGCCCCATGGCCACCAGCAGCAGCCCCGCGAGCTCCTCCAGCTTCCAAGGAGCCCCTGGGTGCCCGCACGGACGCAGCCGGTCCCTGTGGCCGCCGCCATCCCTGCCTCAGGGCTGACGGCCGGCTCTCCCGCGGGACGGGCGCGTGCACAGTGAGGTGCCAGCCGGGTGCAGCTGGCCTGACGCACAAACACACACGACACAGTGACGCTTGCTACATCGATGGCTGCGGCCATGGGGCGCGCGGAGCCTCCGCGCAGAGCAGGGTCGGGCACTGCCCTGGCCACGCTCAGCACCCGCCTCGCCCGCCGCTGCGGTGCCATGGCAGGGACAGAGCCGGCACGCACCCCAGCCTCCCCAAGGGCCTCCTCCCGGCCCCGGGGTCATCAGCCTCGCACGGCTCCCAGCCCGGCCCTGCCTGGGGCTGCGCGCGCCACACGCCGCACCAAGGGCTGGACTATGTGCCCGGGGTGCCAGCAGCAGCAGCCAGCACCCTGCCCCAGCTGGCCCACCCTGCGCTTTATTGTTATTATTACTATTATTACTATGACTGCTATGGAGGGCCGCCCCTCGCCACGGCGGGGACGTGTCCGGGGCTGGCGCGCGGCCACGGCCCTCCCGGCCCGCCAGGGCACCGGGGCGGCTCCCCTGGCAGGCACCCAGTGACCCAGGCCGGGCTCCCAGCGCTGCCTTCGCTGCCCAAGGCCCGGCCTCCCCCACGGCAGGGGGAGAGCAGCATCCTCGGTGCTGCCAAGTGCAACCAGTTTTGCTTTTTTTTTCCTTTTTTTTTTCCTTTTTTTTGTTTTTATTTTTTTTTTTTTTTTTTTTGCTTTGGGTGACACGAATCCCAGTCCCTTTTCCTACCACAACCAAACGTAACCCCCTGGGCTCTCCCTCTGCCTGCGGCGCAGGCAAAGTGACCGGCTGGCTTCACACCCGCCTGCAGAGCAAAGCGGAGCCGCGCGGGGAGGGAGCCGCGAGCCGCCCTCCCCGTCGCCGTCACACGCAGATCTCTATTGCTGTGGCCAGGACCATCTGCCCTTTGCCTTTGTCCTGCCGTCCGTCTGTCCTGCTCGCCGTGCCCGGGGAGGAGGCACCCGGCTCAGATCCGGAGAGCCGGGGGCCGCTCCCTTCGGTCAGGATGGTCCTCTTGAGCGGCGTGGGAGTGCAGGTGCCGGGCGTCTCGTGGCGATGGGTGCCGGTGGGCAGCTTGTCCCCTGCGTGCTTGCGGGAGCGGTAGGAGGGCCGCCGGCGCACCTCGGACATCAGGTCGTACTTGATGAAGTAGAAGACCTCCTTGACGGGGCAGCGCTTCTCGGGGTCGAGCGCCAGCAGGCGCTGGAACATGCGCAGGGCGCTGTCCGTGAAGCGGCGCCACTGCGAGGGCAGGCCCGCCAGGCGCCCCTTCTGCCACCGCACAAACTCCTCAAAGAAGGTGTCGGAGGCCGAGGCCGCCTCCCAGGGGAAGTTGCCGGTGAGGACGCAGAAGATGAGCACGCCGAAAGCCCACACGTCGATGCTGGTGTCCACGGTGAAGCCCTCGGCGCGGCCGGCCTGGCACACCTCGGGCGCCGTGTAGGGGATGGTGCCGCTGATGCGCTTCACGCGGCAGCCCACCTTGCGCGTCATGCCGAAGTCGGCCAGCTTGACGCGGCGGCAGTCGCGGTCGAAGAGCAGCACATTCTCGGGCTTGATGTCGCGGTGCACCAGGTTCTTGGTGTGCATGTAGTCCAGGGCCAGGCCCAGCTGCTGCACGCACCGTTTCACCATGTCCTCGGGGAGCCCCACCTGCGGGCAGGGGACAGAACAGCGTGAGCAGGCGCCTGCCACCACGACCCCCTCTGCCACCATGAGCCCTTGGGCGCCCATCGAGGCCGCCAGCCCTCAGCTCTGGCCAGGAGGAGCCAGGGAGGCACCTCAGGGCTCTCTTTAACTCCTATTTTTCTCTGCAGCGCCATGAGCCACTGATGGGGACAGGCCTCGTGTGGGGACCCCGTCCCCTCAGCAGCACCAGGGCCGTATGGGGCAGGCCGCACACCATGGGGCTGGGGCTCCCATGCCCGCCTCCCCCCGTGCCACGCTGCCAGCTGACACTGAATAATCTTATTTCCTTTCGTTGCCTTCGCATTAAGATTTCATTAGCCTTCCAATTCAATTAGGCCTGGTTTTCTTTGGGATGTTCTCTCTGTGGCTCTCCTCCTTGCTGTGTATGATTTCTTTTTCCCTTGCTCAATTTTCCAGCCCATCGCCTCTTTCCCTGTCCCTTCTTTTTCAGGGGAAGCAGAGGTTCCTGGCCAGAAATACCCCAATGCACCCCGCCATAGGGGTGCACCCCTAAGCCACCAGGAGACTTGGTTATGGATCACGGGTCTGTCTATGTCTGGAGCAGCAGTCAGGGCTCACCATGCAAGGGAGGCACCAGCTCCTGCAGAGGCTCCTGGCACCACCAAGGCAGCCTTGGAGGGGACGCGGGGACCGTCCCCCCTTGCCCAGGTTGGCACCTCACAGAGCTCTGCACCGTGAGCACACCAAATCCGCATGCCCACCCAGGGACACCGAAACACCTCGAGCAGGAGGCTCCCACCTGAGGCGGGATGATGTCGAAGAGGTCCCCACCGGGGGCGTACTCCTGAGCAAAGACGTAGCAGTCCTCCGTCTCGAAGACCACGTCAAAGACCTTGATGATGAAGGGGCTGGAGGAGAGCGTGTTGGTGATGCTGAACTCGCGCAGGAAGTTCTTCAGCTTTGTCTTGCTCTTGTTCACAAACTTCAAGGCCATCTTGGTGCCTGCAGCGGGGAGAGGAACAGCATGAGTGTCAGCACCCAGGCTCTGCCAGGGACATGACTGACAGGTGAAGACACCTGCCCTGGGCACCCATTGAGAAGAGAGCTGACATAGCTCAGAAAATCACAGCAAACCCAGGCGAGGTTGGAGGCGGCCTCTGCAATCACCTAGTCCAACCCACTGGGTCACCCAGGGTCACCCACAGCACACTGCCCAGGACTGTGTCCAGCTGGCTTTTGAGCATCTCCAAGGAAGGAGACTCCACAACCTTTCTGGGCAACCTGATCCAGTGCTCAGTCACTGCCAAACCCCATAAACACGCAGAGCTGGTTCAATCCCTCTGCGTGCAACGAGGGTGCACGAAGTGCTGCTCCCTCCTCCGTGTGCTGCGGCCGCTCGCCTCACCTGTGCTCTTGTGCGACACCAGGTCCACCTTGCCGTAGGTGCCCTTGCCGAGCTCGCGGATGAGGTCGTAGTGCTTGTTGATGTCGGTGCCCGAGAGGGTGCGGATGGCCAGCGACTGCATGTCCTCCGTGATGAGGGGCACCCCGCAGCAGGCCAGCTTGCGCGACGGCTCCTGCTCCATGGAACCCGCACTCATGGTGGTGCTGCAAGGCAGAGAGGTGTCACAACCCCGCGGGCACCGGCGCCAGCCCGTCCTCAGGGCTCCCTCAGCACGTGCAGGCCGCCAGCCCAGCCTTAGCAGGCCCGGGGCTGGGCCCGGCGAGGAGGCGGCGCAGAGCGGCACCCAGTGTCAGCCCCTCTCTTGAGATCCCTCTGCTCAGCGCCCAGCAGCTGCACGGATGGGAGCAAGAAAATCCCAGGTTCGCTTGGCAGAGGGAATTGCCATCACAGTGTTTGCCCCGCAGCCCACGCAGGCGGAGAGCAGGGCCTGCTGCACGGGGCACATTGAGGGTGCTGGGGGCAGCACCCCTGCCCTGCCGCGGGTTGAGGCTC